>CM038217.1:21818535-22176035 GCA_021442155.1 Cymbidium sinense | reverse complement strand
TGGCACATTAACTTAATTCCTCTATAATTTGCACACTCTTGTGCATCACCTTTATTCTTAAATATAGGAACCAACAAACTCTTTCTCCACTCATCTGGCATCTTTTAATCTTTAAAATAATATTAAAAAGATTTGTAAGCCAAGAAATTCCTTGATCTCCTAAACATTTACACACATCTATTGGAATATTATCTGGTCCTACTGCTTTTTCACATTTTATTTTCTTTAAAGCTTCACTAACTTCAGATTTACTAATACGATGATAAAAATAAAATTCTCTAATTTTGTTTAGGTATTAAGGTTGCTAAAATCAATCAGACTTTCAGATCCTTCATTGAAAAGTTTATCAAAATACCTCATCCACCTATTTTCAATATCTTTTCTAAGAAAAGTACTTTATTATTTTCATCCTTAATACCCTCACTTGAACTATGTCTTTACTTCTCCTATCTCTTTGGTTGGCTAACTTAGACATGCATCTTTCACCTTATTTGGTATATAATCTATTGTATAAATCACTAAAAGCTAAACTTTTTGCATCATATATAGCTTTCTTAGAATCTCTACAGGTCACTTTATATCTTTCCCAATTCTCCGAATTTTTACATCTAAACCAAGTTTTATAACAATGTTTCTTATTTCTTATCTTTTCTTGCACACTCTGACTCCACCACCAACTATTCTTATTAAAGAAGCTTTTTCTTTTGATTCTCCAAGCACATCTTTAGCAACTTGCTTAATTTGATATTTTTTCCCACATAACGTTAGCTTCCTTATGAACATCCCAAATTCTAATTTCTTGTAGCTTGCTCTTAAAATATTTTATTTGTGTTCTTTAAGTATCCCAATCTAATCCTAGGACAATAATTTAGTTTATTTTTCTCTTACAACCTTTCATCTTAAAATCTAAAACTAATAGTCGATGTTGGGTACTTAAAATTTCACTTGGAATGATCTTACAATCTTTAATCTAAACGATCTATTTGTCTTATCGAAAATAATCAATGTGTTTTACTTGGATCCATTTTTATAAGTAATAATATGTTCATCCCTTTTCTTAAATAAAGTATTAGCAACTACAAAATCATAAGCTAAGGAAAAATCTAATATAGTCCTACCTTCTTCATTAGTCACTCCAAATCCATAACCACCATGAATACTTTTAAAATCTTCTACCACTTTACCAACATGTCCATTTAAATCTCCCCCAATAAATGCTTTTTCTTCAAGAGGTATCTTTTGTATTAATCCCTCTAATTCATTTCAAATTTTTTCTTTTGAGCTTACCTCCAAACCTACTTGAGGAGCATAGACACTTATAACATTGATAATCTTAATATCAACAATAATCTTTAAAGCTATAATTCTATCTCCACATCTATTAATACTTATAACATTATCCTTCAAACTTTTATCTATAATCACACATACACCATTTCGTTCGACTTTTACCAATAATCCAAAGTTTATAACCTAAACTATCAATCTCCTTGGCCTTCTTGCCAACCCATTTAGTTTATTGAACACATAAGATATTTAGCTTTCTATGAACCATAATATCTATTAATTCCAAGTTCCTAACCTAATTCTAGTTTCATGGACTAACTTCTTTGCCCGCATTCGTCCATAATGTGGGAACCCTTGCTTATTTAACACTTCACTAGCCGATGGCTAGCACATTTTTCATCAGATTCGTATTCATACACGCCGCTTCCACGGACCTAGCATTAACATAATGATTTAAAGGATTCATGTCATGATTATTTCGATAAATTTTACGCTGGCTATCGACTACCTAATACAACCCTCCACTTTTTGCATCCGGACTTGGGACCGGCAATGGTAGTGTTATGTATGCAAATCCTATTTTATCAATTAAATCAAAATTATTTGTGAGAAACATGCTTGCAAATTATCTACAAAACACTATGTTATTAACTTATTATTAACCAAACGAGTTTAACAATAATTATAATAATGAATAAGATAAACTTGAACTTTATTAAAAAAAATGCTATAAAACCCAAATAATATATGAGGATGTTTAATATTATGGAAATAATCTCTTTATCATTCAAATTTCTGGGTAGATATTTATTGGATGTTCCATCAGAGACTTGAAAAATAGATAATGATGACTGAAATGTATTAGTTTTATTGCCTTTATTATAACATCTAACTCTTATTCAACACACTTACTTTTATTTTGATCTTGTTTAGAAATTTATAATATTTGAATATATTAGAGGTATTACACACAATACATTAATAAATAATTAATTAATTAAAATAATATATTTGCTATTTATCTCCTAAATGGATATATAATTTTTTTTCCAACAATATTGAATATTCCAACTTTTGCATCACATTACAAATATATTGATAGTAAACATAAGTCAAGCAAAAATATTCTTTCTAATCTTTTGAATATTTCACTGTGTGGTGAAGAGTCTTCCATTAAATGTGTGGAGCACACACTCTTAAATAATTCAATTAATTAATCCCAATTTAATATTAATAAAATAATAAAAATAGTTGGGTTAATAAATAATTTTAAATTAATTCATAAATTTAAACTTAAATTAATATTGTATATGGTTTATTAAATAAAATGATTAAAAATTACATAGATATAAATAAATTAATCTTTTGATATAATGAAATTTTAAAATATGAACATATATGATGCGATAATAAATATTAAACACAATAAGTTTAAATTAAAAATTATATTTTAAATCATTTAATTATTAATTAATAAATAAATTTAAAGTTAAATCTAAAATGATGTTAAATAATAGGGGGATTTACATACATACCACTCAATTCTTATTAATTTACATATCTCACACCTAAAGTTTACTATTTACTTAACTAACACCTAAATCTTTCAAATACATCATTTATACCACCCTACCTCACACGTATGAGTCGGTATAACTCGTTTAGGAACGCGGAAACAACTACTCTCCTCCCATTCAAAACTTCCTCGTCATAAATCCTTTTTATGGATTCTACGCTGAAACCTTGTGTTGTCCGCTTCTCCCTCCCTCGTTCCCTCCATCCTCGTTCCTCAATCCGAGATCTTGTCGTGTCGCCAAAGTTCGTCTCTTCCCGTGACTTACATCCATCAAATGAGCCTCTCGGCCCCAAGAAAAAGCAAAGATCCAAGCCGCAAGCAATTATCCTCCTCAACCCATCGTTGCTCATCCCATCTCCAAATCTCTCCATCTCTTCAACCATCGCTAAAATGAGTAGAAACATTTGAATACATGAGCTGAAATGAATAAATAGATACGTATAGTCATAGAAAATGCGTTGTTTTAGATCATTGGTTAGCGAAAGTCATATTGTGAAGAGTTTGGATTCTCGATCAAATCGTGCATGAGCTTTGTTTCCCTTGTTATGTTTTTTTTGAATACCAAACGGAAAGACTAATTAATCCACACTCAGCTGCCTCCAGATTATGTGCAAAGATTATTTTTGGTTCTATTTTCCTAACTTCCAGCTTTATACTTTTTTGTTAAACAAACAGAGATTCTATTGGTTAGACTGAAAGTCATATTGTGAAGAGTTTGGATTCTTAGATCAAATCGTCTGCATGAGCTTTGCTGTTTCCCTTGTTCTGTTTTCTCTAGTTTCAATACCAAACGGAAAGACTAATTAATCTAAGCATGAATGTCTATTATGTGCAAAGATTATTTTTGGTTCTATTTTCCTAACTTCCACTTTATACTTTTTGTTAAACAAACAGATTATATTACTAGGCTTACCGCTTCAAATATGAGTTTTAAGTAGTAAATATGTTCTTTGAAATAAAAGTTAACGATCTATAAATGCATGGATATTATTTCAAGTTTTGTATTTGAGACTTTTTTTTATGTTCCTCCTATTCAAGATCTACATCATAATCTTTCTAGGTGGTGAAACTTGTATCTTTAGCAAATTTAGATGGATCACGACTTATCCTTCCTTGGTAAGCTTTGTTTCATTCATTTGAACTTAGATATCGAGAATGCCACGGTGGAGTAGAGATGATGCCACAAAACAAAGAAGGTTTAACGGACATGCTACAATATGAACATTCAAGCTCTAACAATGATAAATTTGAATGAACTTGCTTTTATATAATGAAGATCTATTAACTAAAGTCAGATAATATGTCATTAGTAGTTGGCACCCGATTTGATGATGCAATGAGTTTCAAGCATTTTCTTCGGTCTAAGGCTATTCATGAGAATTTTGTTGCTTCAAGTTGTTGTTTCTTAGGTTGTTTTTACTTATTTAGGAGTTACATTATACAAATAGATAGATTTCCTAAATGATTTAAGTGAATATTTCATCTAAGAAAGTGATTAATCTGATTATTGTCACTTGAACCATTATAACACAAATATTCAACGCTTATTACAACCTAGATTTATTGTCAATTTCTGGTTAACTATGGAATAACCGCCAAAATGTTTTAGTTGACTTGAAAACTGATTGCTTCTATTTCATTCGACGAATTTGTTTTTTTATTTCCACCCAAAATAAAGCTTATGAATTTTGTATATTCCTTAGATTGGCTATTTACCTCGATGCTTCTGGCCTGTAGCATTTCACTACATGCGTTTTATCCTTGCTTTAACGGTTGTTGAAGTAGAGTTCTTTTCTTTTCTTTTGGTTTGACCGATTGTCATTATAATTTTTATTTTACTCTTCCCATTTCGCATGAAGTTGATCTTCCTTGATAATTTGTTAAGACTATGTTTAAAACACCGCCATTTATCAATGATAATCTAATTACCATGACTTGATTCCGGATGTGATGATCATAGCATATGAAAATTTCAAACTCTAATGTAACTATCTATTTAAAACTTCATTTGGATTTGCAAACTGCTTAAAAATCTTGTTTAAAGCATTATTTTGATGACTTCTTTATGCTTATACATTATCAATCATTTTAAGTGGTTATGAACTTATGTAAATGCCATAGGCTCGCATGATCTATATCTTTACCGGTTTGGTTCTTTATCTATTATCTTCGGAAGATGTTTTCTAGGTTTTCAGGTGGAAGTCTTGATGCGATGCACATTCTTCACATTTTTGTCGCCGATGGTGGTGAATGCCTCAGCTCAAAGCTATGCCAAGAACATGGGCTATGGAGAGCTTTGCAATGGCATTGAAGAGGCTTATTTCCACTGAGAAACTCATTGGATTGTTGATTATTTGCCTAGAAAGTATGTTGTCCTATTTGTTAGTTTATATTACTAAATTTGGCATCTTCATATATATATATATATATATATATATATATATATATATATATATATATATATATACAAATTATAAAAATGTCACATGTTTAGCATCTAATCAGAAGTACCATCTGTGCTGAAAGTTGTTGTTGGTAGAGTACCATCTGCAACAAAAACATGACAGGACTTTCCAGATGAATAAGAGTCAATTGCGACTACCAGCTTATTAATCATGATATTTGTGATAGATACTGCTCCAAACTTGTGGACATGACATTCTTATTTGCCCAAGATCATCCGATGAGATATAGAGTTGACACCTAATGAATCTCTGATAGAAAAACAAGACATGTTCTTAGAATAATAATGCAGAAAATTCAATTATTAGAGAGGAGCAAAAATTACTCAGGCTTGCACACATCTGAGATTGGATGAACTCGGATACTGAATAAACTATGCTATGATTTTAAGCTGATATTGAATAATTCTTAATGTGGTATCAAAGCTATATAAAAATGTCCTGTCATGTTTTCTGGAAGTACCATCTGCTCAAAGCTATATATATATACATATTGCTTTTGTCCTGTCATGTTTTTGCGGTGTGTGCAAATCTTGATGGTCGTGAGAGTACATATATTCAATCGGAGATGATGCCAATATTTGTATTAAGTGTACTTGATTGATGACTAGATACTCGATTTTTTATGATTTCTTAATCTTGTAGTTGTTGTTGGTAGAGCATATCTCTGCTTATTGATTGTTAATTTAGTTATTTGAAAACTCCATGTCTTCTTATCTTTGCCTCATAGCTTCATCTCACACCATCAACTCAAGTTGCAAGCAACTATTGCTAGCCTTGATCGATCAAAGGAAAATGAGAAATCTGATTCATCGCCTTGTCTCGCTATTTGAGAGAGGTTGAGCATGTAGAGTGGAAGTAAGATCATGATTAGCGTGCCATATGAATCCTTACTCCACCCAAGATCTTGAAGTGACTAAGAAGATTGAACAAGCTCACCGTAAAAGCTTAATGGTGGTCTAAGTCTGCAATAAAAGTTTGAAATGGATTTACATTTTTTGATTTCATTATTATTCAAATAGAGTCTCTGAACAAGAAATATGGATGCTTTGATGAACTCATTCAATACCCATGATGATACATTGAAGGTTGTTGAGAAATATGACAACTCAAACATTGAAATCCATATCTTCAACCAAAGTCAATATCCTCGTTGGTAAATGATTGATTTTCTACCCTACCAAGCAAAGGCAAAACAAGGGATGGTTGGTACTGAGCACATGGATGTATTCCCATCCTTGGTGAATAGTGGAAAGTTCGAGGCCTTGCTATCTAAAGAAGTATGTCTGCAAATTGGATAACCTTGTTTATAGTATACAAAATGATTGTAAATCATTTGATCAACAATGAGAATGAAATGCATGGAGTTTTCAATGAACATGTGAATTTTAATCTATTGAGTTTTTCAAATATATTGTTAATTTAGTTACAGCTTAAGAATGATTAGCTTTAGAATCATGCAACTCTCCTTTTTTTATTAATGCTAATTATTATGAAAAGACATCTTGTCTTTGTTATTAATTTGATTAAAGAGAAATAGGGAGAGTGATGCCATAAATTAGCTAGTTTAGCCCAAAAAGTTCATATGTTTATGGCTCGATTAAAGGAATCTAATGCTACAAAAGAGTGGATCAAACTAGTTTCCATGACTTTTTAAGCATCATTTCCATTTATAGTTAAATTTCTTTATTTTTAATTTAATATGTTTATGTTCAATTTTATTCTTTTAGATAATAGTAGTTTGAATTCAAACATTTGTTAAGAATGCTTACCTTTTAAATAATTGGTGTTATCTTCATCTCTATTTCTATAAAGTACGGTTGTAATTGATTTTATTGATTGAACATTAACAATGAAATAAACAATCATCTTTTTGTATGATTTGAGCACCTAAAATTTTACCATAAGTCCTTTCTTTATAGCTTGTAATATGACATCATTGTAAATTACAACTAACAAACACTTGATGTTCTTCGAGATGCCCATCATGATGATTGACTTGAGCTCATTTTGGCAATGTGTAATCTATTAAATAAAGTTAAGAAAAAATAACAAATTAGTAACAATTAAGGACACTTAAATTAAAAAAGCAAAAAACTAACAACTATTACCATAAGTGCTCAATGGACTAATTTTGAAGGAAGAACAGATAAAAAAAATATATTAAGCTATATAATGCAATTGATAATTAACAGTGTTGAAGCTAATGACGTGTTTTTGTACAATTCGGAGCCTATGAATAAAGCAATCATTAGCTATAGATTAAACAACTTACTCTCAGCTAGCAAGCTTGAATGCATCAATGAATAGACAAAATCGTTAGAGATAATTAAACAAAATAAAATCATAAATAAAATCTGAGATCGAGGAATTGTAAATTCAACTACAAACGCATGGTTGAAGTGAGAGCCATTAGAGGAATTGCATACAAAAAATCAGAAGTATCGACAAAATGATAGATCAATACTCATGTAGGAACCAATTTACTGCATACATAGCTCAAAACTCAATTTGGAGAATCACATAAGGTGTTCTATGTCCAAGCTGAACGAGGCACAAGGAATGAAGAGATGTTCAAATATATCCATAGTTTCATACCAGATGAGGGAGAAGAACTGGTAAGTGCATGACTCGCTATGGAGTTCACTAAGAGCTTGGGAAGCAAGGCAATCAGAGTATAACAAAGCAAACCTTGAAACAAATCTTACAATTTAAGAGCGAACGATGGGAAGATGCGGAGGGAGAGCATGACAAAGAGCTACCACGCTCATTTTCTTCAGTACCAACTTAAGATTTTTTAATGCCTAAAGTAGTTCAAGAATCAAGTTGACGCGAGGGATTTCACGGTTCTCCGTTTCAAATGTAACGAGGTATTTATAAATGATGTATTTGAAAGATTTATGTGTTAGTTAAGTAAATAGTAAACTTTAGGTGTGAGATATGTAATAAGAATTGAGTGATATGTGAAATCTGAATAACTAAGAGTAACATGCTCTCCAGCGTCACCCGAGCAAAATTGGAAGCACGAAACCCACCAAACCCAATGGCGGCCGCTACTTCTCCCTTTGCGCAATCGCCGCCTCTCTTCAACCGTCCATCATTTCCTCGCATCCACTTCTCGAACCTTTTTATCAGAAACGCTAACCCCACTTCCACCTCGTCGTCGATAATCGTCTCCGGACCTCGGGATAATCGCCAGCCACTCCGTCGAGGCCGGACGCTGAGCACCGAAGCCATTCTCACTGTCCAAGCACTCAAACGTGCGCGCAATGATGAGGCGTCTGTCAGCCGCATAATTTCGACCTCCGTGGCCCGGCTCATGAGGGCCGACCTCCTCGCGGCCCTTACCGAGCTCCAGAGGCAGGATCAGTGGCAGCTAGCCCTCAAGCTATTTGAGGTTGCGCGGCGAGAAAACTGGTATAGGACCGACTGCGTGCTATATGCCGACATGGTCGCTTCTCTAGCGAGGGGCAAAGGATTCGGAGATCGATCTGTTGATGGAGGAGCTCATGGAAGAGTTAAAAATGGGAGGGGGTGTTGCAGCTGGGGATCTCCGTGGACCCGCTCGGCTCGTGAAGGCGCTGGTTGCGGCAGGAAAGGGTAAGGCAGTAAAGGGTGTGTACGAGATGATGAAGAGAGGAGGTTGCGAGCCAAATGAGTACTTGTTCAAATTTATGATAAAGGGATTGAGGAGATTAGGGGAGGAGGATGCGGCTTGTGAGATAGAGAAGGATTATGAACTTTGGGGTTTTGGTGGTCTTAGCGCTGAACCGCTAACTATTTGACAAACTGCCAAGGGAATACTGCCATATGTAGCTATGGGCTGATTGTGGAAATTCAACAGAAGTTTTTGCCCAGCAGTTATCTTTCTAGCGATTGCTTGCGGATCTTACATAGCAGATGGAACTGGTAGAAGGGTCAGGTGGTGGTCCATGGGCATCCATTTGAGGAGTAATTCTTCAATTGATTATAGTTCAGTAAGTTCATAGCTACTTCTGGTGGAAATGTTCTGTAACGTTGTGCATTATGTGTGGAGATTCATGTCTGATGTCAATAACCTTTATACGTAGTAATAACAGCTAGATTGTTCGGAAAAGCCATAGATTTTACTTCCTCATACTTGAATTTGGTGCTGTTTTTTTAGCTCTTGCGAAAAGTTGTTTATTTTAGTATCAAATTTTTAAGAGTTTGGCATGAAGATGGAGAAAGTGCATGAAAGTTAGAGTTCAAATCTTTATTTTGGCATTCACCATCATATTTTTTAGCTTTTAAGGCAAAACTACATTACTTTTATCATCAAATATAACAATCATGAACTGGAGGAATCACGTGATAGGTGTAAATGTCAAAAAATTTTAATGTTTGGGATGTGTAACTTCGGCAAGAGGTCAACAATATAAGAATTTTATTTACTTTATTTGTTTTGGGAATGGACCCAGCTTCCTAGATTTCAAATTTAAGTTCGAAGTGGAAGCACTATTTGCAAAGGTGTGCCATAACAAGATCACCCATATCAAAAACTTTTTGCAGCCAGTGTAGATCCATTGATTGTTTGTATTTCTTATTAGAGCCTTCAATCCTTGATTTAATATCATGTAGCATACCATCAACCCCAACAGCCATGTATTCTGTTGATTTGCTTTTGCACTTTAAAACTTTGAATCTGATTAGGTGATTTGATGGCTTTGCATAGGCAACATTGAATAGGCTCTGACTAGTAGAGCTATAAAACATAGAGTTGTATGCAAAGTTAGCTTTCCCAAGGAATTCATCTCATTATTTTGGGTGTTCAACAACTAAACATCTAAGCATATTACCACTAGTGTGGATGACAAATTCAATCTTCACACCTTCTTGAGGGTGGTACTTCTAGTTTAATTGGAGGCCAATTTGTAACCATTTATAAAGTTCATGCCAAAAATAATTAAAAATTTAGCATCTTTATAGGAAGTGAGACGGCAAGGGAGCCCATTTAGGCCCATGATTTTGCAGAAGAAGTGTTGATCCACATCAACAACATCAAAAATTTTCTTACTAGCAATAAAGCATGTCATTTTGGAGAGCCTGTTGGTGAACATCATGATAGAAATTTCCCCTCGTTTAGTCCATGGTGGACACATGATGAACTCTAAACATAGATCCTCCCAAATCGAATCAAGAACGGGTAGTGGTCTGTATAATCTTGAGTTTTGTATGGTTCTATTATAAGCTCGGTGGATTGGACATTTTTTTTATAAATCATGTGACATCTCATTGTCATTTGGGCCAAAAAAGCAAGATTGAAGTTGTTCAAAAGTTATCTGGCCTATGCATGACAAGTCCTCCATTACACGAATATAAGTGTCAGTAATGCATGATTGCTTTCCTTTCCTTGAAATTTGAACGCATGATGAATTGAATATACAATAGCACGTTGGGATTTAGACACTATGAACATAGTTGGACAAATTAGCATCATTGATGTAGAGTTCTTTTAATTTTTTCAAACCTATAATATTCATTTATAAGGAGGTGATGAGGCTAAAGCGCCTGTTGAATGAGTTAGCTATTTTGTTTTGGGAGCTTGCCTTGTTCTTGATCACAAAGCTAAGCTTCTATAGGAAGAGTACTTATGGTGGTTGCTATATCTCACAAAGTTATGATGTAGTCGGTAAATTTTCCATTATTTAAGCACATGAGTTACTGCATATAATTTTTGTTCATAAATCATCCATTTTTGTCTTGGGGTATTAACTTTTTTGCTTAAAAAATTCAATGGGTCTATCTCATTATGAAAGAACTTCCCTAATGCAGACAACTAAAGCATCCATTTTTTACTTGAAATAATTACTCAAAATTTAGAATAGCTAAAACTGGAGATGTTCTTAATTACTCTTGATGGTTTCAAAGTTATTACTTCATTTGTTAGTCTGGTGGATTTTTTTTTGGATCTTAAATAGCTTATGATCGGTGTCATAATTATGCTAAATCCTTGTATGAATTAGTGATGATCACTGGATGATGTAAACTTTGAAAATGGATTTGGAGATGGTCGTGACTTTCTTTGTGTCCATTTGGATGCCACTTATGCTAATGATAAATCTCAGTATGAAAGCATTGGCAGTGGTGAACTCATATTTGGATAAGTTGAGATATGGCTTATGTTTATTGAGCATAAGAAATATGTTGGGCGAATCATAGAATACGCTGGAAAACCATTTCCAGTGTTTCAGGGCATACACGGAACAAATGAAAGTAAAATAAAAGCAATCACACAGAAGACACCAGATTTAACGTAGAAAAATCTAAGAACAGGGAAAAATCATGGAGTCACACCACTAAGAAATTCATTATGAAAGAAAAATCAGGAAGAATAGTACATACTATAATTATCTAGAGCATCTCCACACTTCAATCACTATAAGGCACTTCACTCTCACACATAAGAGAATAAGAGAAAAGTAAAAGCTAAAAATTGCCTAAATAAGTCTCGACTCGTGGCATGACCGTTGTTCTTTAAGTTTTTCTACACGGGTTTGAACGTCGCGGCGCTAATCTCTTTGTCATTTTGCCTTGGTGCCCTGATCTTAGCACTGTCTTTTGCAGCGTCGAGATGATGGCTTCTCTGTCTCCCTGTGCAAATCTAGTGTTTTGGCACTGTCCTTCTGGCGTTGAGACACTACCTCCTTCGTCTCTGAAGCCAGAATCCTTACCTCCTAGCGCCAAGGCGTTACTTCTCTGGCGCTTTAGCACTACACAAGCAAAAAATTTTGTGGGCGACCGAGACATATAACAATAGGGAGGTGAATTGGGTGATATTAAAATTTTCAAAACTTAAATTTTAATTTTAAATAGAAAATTAGATTTTGATTTTATAATGATAAGATATAATTCTAAATGCAAAGAAAATAAAAATACAATAAAGTAAATAGAGAAGAGGCACACGATTTTTTTGGTTCAACCAAAGCCGTCACTAGCCACTGGTGGAATCTACTAAATGAAAATGGTTTACAAAAGTACTCTCTATAATGGGGTGAGTCAACCCTCAATAATATGTACTCTCCAAAGGGTAGTCAAAAATAAATTTTACAACACAAAAAAAAATACAAAATAATAAATTTTGATAAAGTAAATCTCTCACAAATATACCTATCAAATTCAAAAGTGATCTCACAACTTATAAATGATCACTTTCAACTTAAAAAAATTTGGCAAGCAAAATGCTCACTTAATAAAAATAAATATCTTAAAGTGATCTTACTTGGGATGTTTATGTTATTATAATTGTAGAATAATACAAAATGATTTCAAAATAAATTCACAATATTCTTTTCATAATAAAGAAATTTCAGAGTAATTTATTTTAACCAAAAGATTCTTTCAATTAATGCTAATGATCACAAAATAAAAAAAATAAGTATGATAGATCTAAGTTGGTAGTAACTTCAATTAAAAGAGATCTAGCAAATATGAAAATAATTTCAGATAATAATTTATTTTAAAATGCTTAAAATATACTTTAAATAGATCTAAGAATAAATGATCTTTCAAAATAAGACCAAAGAAGAAATATTTCAAGAAACCAAAAGAAATTTGTAGGAAGCTAAAAATTTCAAAATTGAAATAGATCCTACAAATTATCACAAGAGTTTTGCACCAAAAAAATGATTGAGAAACTTTGATGTGAAAGCCAATGTTCAAAGACTAGACCAAAAGTATAAATTAGAAAGAAGAAATAGATGGTGAAAATAGCATGAACAAGAGTATTAAGATCAAGAAAACAAACTCAAGTAATTTAAAAGGCTTAGTTGAAGATGTTGAAGCTTCCAAACCAAGGATTTGATCTTGCAATATTTGGAGAACACTTGGAAGAAACATTTAAGAGATTTTCTCTTAGATTTCTTTGGAAATATTTTGAATTTTGAATGAGGGATCTTTCATGAAGAGAATGAAATTTATAGGCAAGAAGGTCTTTTAAAAAATTATTTCAAAGAAATATATTATACAAACCTCATGCTATCATGTGATAATTTAATATTCAATAAAATATAATTTATATTAAACAAATATTAAATTTAGCGCAAAAAATTGGAAAGTCAAAAGTAATCAAATGTAGCTCTTAATATATTGCATGTAGCATGCATCCATTATTAAAATCGGTAATGTTTAAAAAATCATAATAAATTCAATTTTAATGCAAAGTGGGTCATGTAACCACTTATTTTAAAGGAAAAATCAAGGAATCGATGGAGATAAAATTAGATATGAATTCTTTGATTAAACAATGACTTTGGCTAAAATACAAAATTTTATATATTTTTATTAATTTTGACATGTGACATTTAAAATTATGATATAATTTATATATAATCATAAATATGTTAGTTATCTTCCAGCAAATTAAATTAAAATACTTAATTATATTAAGTAAATAAAATAATTATACTTAATAGTTTTTCATTTATTACTTTGACAATTTTAATGTTATGTATGAACATATAATTGAATGCTAATTAAATAAAGCTTTATATAAATTAACCTCATTAAAATAATATATTAAGTTGTGAGCAATTGATTAAATGCAATGACTCATATGAATAATTAATATAACCCAAAAATATTGTATCTTGAACTTCATTATCCTTTTTCTTCTTACTCTTGCAATTTTCAAACTAATTTATGAGATGTATTGGATATGTAATTAGCTTGATATATCACGAAATACATAAAATATTCATTAGAACATCCAAGCGTTTTGTTATCATCAAAATTAATCAATTGGCATTGAAATGATAAACATGACCCGAGCCGCAGCCCCTCCCATCTCCCAACAAGCTCACCACCAAGCTCGACCGATGCGAAGGACAGAGCTCGAAGATAAAATCAGGCTCTACAAAAATAACGAAATATGCTGGTTAGATGTTAGAGGTGATCTACTAAAGAAATGTTGAAGACTAAAGTATCATCGAAATACACCGCACAAAAGGAACCAATGAAATATTTGAGTACCCCGTTTATTAGCCACATAAATGTGTAGAGCACATTACATAATTTGAATGACAAACTTTCATTCATATAGGTCTTCATGTGTTTTGAATGTTGGTAACTCTCTCCAATTTGTCTAGCATATTCTTTAGATGGGGCATGTGAAACTGATATTTAACTGCTATTATATTTATTACTCGATTGTCAATGCACATATGGGAACTCCCATTTTTCTTTAGCACAAGCACAACCGAGATTGCACGTGCACTTTAGCTATGTTAAATGAGTTGTTTGTCTAATAGTTCGTCCACCATGCCTTATAGAATGTGGTGTTCTTCGGAGCTTATTTTTTAACAAGGAAGATGCCACGTTTAATGCCTAATCAAGTATAATATTAGTATGAGAATTAGAGTTAATAATATGCATTTATTAAAAGTAATTACATAAACACTTTTATTAGCATGATATCATAAATAAAATAATAATTTATTTTCTATTTTATAATAATTTATAATTTTTCTTTCACCACTTATACATCTACTTTCATTTATACATACACTTATTCATGCTTCTCCTTTGCCTCTTATATCTTTATTTTTCACTTATATTTTCACTTATTTACATATGTTCATATAGATAATCATTTAGGTGTATAGGCCCTTGTACTCCACTTGTATGCGCAAAGGTATAATTAAAAGGAAGATTTATATACATACCACACAATTTTTATGCATTTATATATCTAATACCTAAAATTAGATATTTAATTATCTAACACTTTTTTGTGCTTGAAAAGATGCATTTATCTTTAAAAAGTTAGTGATTATGATATTTTTGATGTGATATTGAAGATTGTGGTGTTATATATATATATATATATATATATATATATATATATATATATATATATATATATATAAATTGAAGTTTAGGGGTAAAATATATAAATAAATAAAAATTATGTGGTGAGTAAATCCCCTAATTAAAAAGCAAATTGTGCTCTCCCCTTTTCCTTTTTATTTCATATACATTTGTATACATAAGTATATGAATATTAGTAGCTTCAACTTATCTAAATATCATTCGATATGTTATGCTACAAACATTTATAAAAAGACAATATAATAAATAATAGAATCATTTATATGAAGTATCTATAATATTATTTCTATGTTTTTATTGTTATATAGTAATTTTTAATGGGTTCAATATGCCCACTAATAATGCATAAAATATCACATAATATACGACAACTAGTGAAATTTTTTTATATTTCTATAGATTTGAATTTGTATAAAATTCAACTAAATAAAATACTAAAAATTTCACAACAGTGATAAAATTAAAATTTGATGTAGGATAATGGATGCCTACTTCGAGTTAGGCAATTTTCTCAATTAACGTGATAGATGAACTTGACTTTAAAATAGCAAATATCACTTTCCCTCTCTCTCATCTCCCTCTCTTTTTCTCTCCCTTTCTCTCACTAAAATCCATGAATTTGGATTATAAATGGGGTTTTGTAAGTGGGTGTTAACCTATATAAGATTTTATAATAAAATTAATTATAGATACAATGGTAATTACCAAAATTATTAAATTTTAAAATAAATTTTAAGACTCCAAAAATTATGAAAAAATAGTTCACATTTAGTATGTCTAGGATACATAAGTGAAAACAATTTGTATAACGAACATTAAATATTTAAAAAAAAAACATTTTACAAAAGTGTTTTATGGAGTTTTTAATTAAGATACCACATAAATCTGGAGGCTTTTTTATTTAGCTGATTAAATTAATATTAAGAAATAATATATCATCTTATGAGATGGAAATATTACTTAATAAAGGCTCCTAAAGCCGATGGGTCTACATATATCATAAATTATTCTTTTGAACTACATGGATAAAGTAGAACCAAATTTATTTTAAATGGGATTAAGGGGAATGCTTCTATAGTTAATTATATTTTAAGAGAGAACAAATCATCTTAGAAAATCTCGATTAAAGAAATTACCCCTTACCTTTATAGATTTTTGTTTGAATTCAAGATTGCTAAATAATAGAAGTCAAATGAGATGGATCAAAGAGAATAATTCTTCTTAGATTCTAAATAGGCAGAAGTAAGAAGTACATTGATATGGGGAAGCCCACTAAGCACTTCAACCTATTATATGGTTGAGCATTATAACTTCATAAGTGAGATTTATTTTTCTTTTTAAGTTAACATTATGTTAGAATGTTAGGGCTTATATTCAAACGATGCATGCAAGACTGTATAGAAGCCTAAAAGGCGAGGACAATTTCTCATAACAAAAGAGAAACAACATGCCTCAAATTTATATTTAAAGGTGTTTTTGGCATAAGCCAGAAGCTCGACCCTATTTTAATAAAGAAAATTTGGGATGTATTAGTTCTCTGTTGCTAAAAAATATAAATTTATCTCGACTCTTCTAGACTTACAATTAGTCTGACAAGGTTTCCAGCTGACACCTTATACGCTTTAAAATCATGAGTTTAGTCTTATAAAATATAAGATGGTTTAGTCTATTATTAATTAAAAAAGAATCTAAAAGCATAAACTCGCTCCCTAGATTTAAGATCATGAGTGACATGATATGCTTCTAACTAATATATATAAATTTAGAGGTTTTTTTATATTTTTAGACACTTGATTTAATTTTAATGCTTCAGGTATGCAATCATGATCACTATAATGATGAAATTAGAAGCAGTCATGGGCTAAATCAAAAAAGAAGATAGTCATCTTCATATGTCGGATACCCCCTTATCTGTAATGTGAGAAGGGCCCAAATCAAGAAGTGACAGAGAAATTTGCAATCACAATTTTCAAATTCTAATGATTTCTAATTATTTTTATTGTTTAACCTAGGGTTTTAATCATAAGAGGTTATAAATTTATTATTTTTATATTTAATTTTTTTTAATTAAGTTGGGTAGACAACTTAATTTTATCTTAAGAATCTATTATATACACCAAACATTCATAACACATCAACACAAATTCATAGAAATAAATATATAAAAAAGCATGATGTTCTAGTGTGTAAACACAATAGATACACTAAGGAAATCAAATTAATAATAAGAAAATTGGTGTGGTAGGGTTTTATCATACCCATAAGAAATAAAATAATGGGCAGCTAAGTTCTGTTTTATATGGCTCGGCCTATAACTAAAACTTTTATCTATGGATTGTCTCATTTTTCAAAGACCTCCTTAGGCTTTGTAAGAGACTATCAACTTACATAGTTCACTCCTACTAATCCTAAACTTTATAGATCCTAATATAATTTTAATATCAGATTATATTTTAAAATTAAAATAAAATTTATCTAAAACATAAAAATAGAGATTAGTAGAACACATACACCCAAGTATATAATGATATATATATATATATATATATATATATATATATATATATATATATATATATATATATATATATATATATATATATATATATATACGGGTTTATCATGTCCACTTGTCCTAATTAGATATGCTTAGGGCTTTAGGCAAATAACACCTACAAAAAATAAAGTTAATTTTAATTTTATTACAACATTCCACTTTTATTAAGCATAAGCCCCCCTTAAAAAATAATATTAGTTTAATAAACAATGCCTTAACGTTCAGTATATGAGCAAACAATCCTAACATCTTATTTAAAATAGTACATCATAAAATAAAAAATTTAATACATCATAATAAAGCATTAGTCTAGCCTAAATATAGAGTAGATGATCTAATAGTATGGTGTGTATAAGGAGGCTTGTGTGATGATAATGTACTAGGCTTTCAATGTTTAAAATTTAATTTAAGTTCAAATGTTGACCTCCATGTATGCCACATAAGTCGAATTACTTTACAAGATAAATTGATGGACTTTGCACGTAATCAGCTAAAATGCTCAGCATCGTGGTCGAACGACCTTCGACGAGCCTTCATCATCGCTTTAGCGTTTGATCAATATATACATTCTGCACAATTTTACGGTTGATTGAACAAGGAAGAGGGCAGCCAATGCACCGACGCACATATCGAGGTTAGTAATCGGCGATACCCAACGATTCGTTTTGAAATTGATCACGTCGTTGCGTAAACGTCGAAACCTATCAAATGAGGCATTCCGCCTCAATTCGAGCGTGAATGTCGTCGCGTCGAAAGATAATCGCATTTTGAGTGAAATTAATTTTGCCGACTAAACGGCCTCATCGCGAAACGATATATGGCGCGTAGAACGTTGAAATAACCTAAGATGATATATATATTAATTATATAATTTTATTATCACAAAAATCAAAATTGAGATTTTTTTATTTTTATTTTAGCAAATGAGCTTATAAATACCTACTTACAGTTAATCCTGTGAACATTCACAACCCTAATTTCTATTCACAACTCATCCCTCTCGGCGTCTCCCCTCTCTTTTCTCTCAGTGGATTCGAGAAACTCTAGGTATTTACGGTTTACTATGAATTTAGCCATCTAAATCCAAATTAAACACCTTCGAGATTTAGTAAATAAATCTATCTAAAATATCAGAATGTAAATCCGATTTATTAAATCCGATTCGGTTATTAGAAGATAATATTGTATGATCTATGTAACTCAAAACTTCGTCGTAGGAATCGTTCTCGACAAGTCAACGGTCTTTGTATGGTTTTATTTCTCATCTGTTTCTTTAGGCTTAAATCTCCTGTGCTCTTTTCTTGATCTTTCACAAGTAGTCCTTCTTTCTAGATTAACCGGCATAGCGATATATACTCACGATACCATTTCTTTTCCTCTCTTTCAAATGCTTTTATATCTAATGCAATAGTTTCTTCCTATCTTAAACTTTCCTCAGAACTCCTCCACTATTTTTTTTCATAAACCTTTTTCTTTTCAAAAAATATTATCATAAAATTAATTTTAAAAGTATATTTTACAAAAAAAATTGATTTTATCAATATAATTAATTAGTCAAATATCTTTATTATAAGATAAAATTATAAGCTATACATTAATATATCACTTAATATATTAATATGAAATATAATTTTAGAATTTAATTTTAAAATTAGATGTTAGTTTTGATATTATCTAAATATTAAAATATCTTAAAAGATATTAAAAATAATTTTAGATATATCAATAAATAATAATTTAGAACTATGTATATCCATCTCTAAATTTTTTAAATCATTTAAAAAGAGAATTTATATGCACACAATTACATATTTATCTATCTAATATTTAAATTTTACTATTTAAATATTTAATATTTAAATACATGAATTAAATATATGAATATGATATATTTGTTAAATGATAAAATTTAATTTTATATATTATATTTTAATATTCTTTAAAAAAAAAATTATTTAACTATATTTAAATTCTCAAATAATTTATCTATCTTTATTTAGCAGAATTTAATAAATCATTAAAACTTTATTTAAGGAATTTATAATGTAGTGAATTTAGTAAATCCTACTTGAAATAAATCCAAGCAATGAATTTACTTAAGATTTAGGCTGCTAAATCCAGTAAGTCCTGCCAAACATAAAAAATATATTTGATTTAGTAAGTCCTAAATCCAGCAAATCGGGTAAATCCCAGATTTAATACGGGATTTAGAGAAACTGGGCGCGAGAGAGAGAAATAGAGGCGAGCTACAGAGAGGGACGAAGAAGAAATTTAGTTTTTTAAAAAAATTTATGTATATAGCACACAAATCTTATGTATTTATAGATCTAATATCTAAAATTTAATATTTATAAATATAATATATTTTTTATACTTCAAAAGTTGAATTTTACTTTAAATAAATTAAGAAAATAAGTATTTTTATTGTAATAATAAAGATTTAAGTATTATATATATAAATATTTATATTTAAGTGTTAGATATATAAATATAGAAGTATTGTGTGCTATGTATGTAAATGCTCTTTTTCTTTAATTTTTTAAATAATTCATTTAATTATTATTTTTTCTTAATTAAAATATTATGATAAAATTAATTTTAATTTAATATTATTAACTATTTATTAATATATAATTATAAGTTAATTATAAATTATTAATTATGATTATTAATTAGATTTAAGTAATTTTAGTTAATATAATAGTTGATAGTTTTAAATTTAATTTAACTTTATTTAAACTGATTTTATAAAATATTATTTAAGATTAACTTATAAATTATTAAAATTAAATTATAATTTAGTAAATATAATTATAATTGTTATAAATTTGATAGTTAATTAATTAAAAATTTGAAAGAATTCATTCTCTTAATATAGTTTTATTCATAAGATATTAATCTATTAATAGAATTTAATAGCTATAAATTTTAATTAATTAATAATTAATATTAATACATAGTATTTTAAATTAATATTGATACTATTAATTGATTAATTAATATATATTTAAGTTAATTTTAATTATATATTATTATGACTTATTGATTAAAAAAACTTTTTTAAATCCTAACAGGTTTAAATTTTTAAATAACTTATCAATATCTATTTTAGATTTCAATTAATTATCAAATATTTTTCAAGATTTAAGAGCTTAGAATTTACTAATTTTCAGATGTACTAAATTTATTAAATTCTATTGAAATAAATCAAATCTGTTACTAAACACCCCTAAGAAGGTAACGTTCTTTCGCTGCTTGCACCTCTCATTCGCCTCTCTCCCGTCTACTCTCTCTCTCTCTCTCTCTCTCTCGCTCGTTCGTCTCCCCTTAAGCCAAAATCCCTCCTCCTCCCGTTCGAACGAGCTTCCTGCTCATCCTGTCCGTCCCTGTTGCAAGCCGAGCAACCGAGCTTCCGAAGCCGTCCGACTCGAGCATTGCACGCAAACAGACGAATCCTTCCTCCCGTCCGGGCTGCTACAGTACCCGTCGCACTGTACACTAATTCCTCAAAAAAAAAAATTCGGATCCCGATCAGCCAATCTCGCGGGTACTGTAGCACAGGCATAATAGCAATATTACTGTAGTGGAACACTGTAGCACATATACTATAGCAATGTTTTATAGCACCGAAAATAAATTTTTTCCTTTTTCTTGATTGTTTCTCATTTGCTACAGTACTCAGACCTCTCCTCCGACATCCCCTTTTGGCAACCAAGAGACAACTCATCTAGTTCCTTCTACCACTCGCTCTCTTTTAGTATGGCAACTCATCAGTTAGTCATATTTTCTCGAGAGGCAACTTTGTCATCGGTTCCCTCCTATCTCTTGCATATTATTATCCACTCTTTGATTAAAATCTAATTCCCTTTTGCTGTAGCCGAAAGGCAACTCTGTCATCAGGCGAGTATCTCTCCATTTTCGGCATTTCCCCCCACCTATTTAACCCAAATAATTAACCCGATAATCTCTCCTATTCAATTCTTTTTAACCGAACTAATGCAAAATTATTATTATTGTTATTAGTGGATGTGTAGAAATGCTTAAACGTGTAAAAAAAATTGTATATTTGTGTTTGTGTTTCTTTTGACAGGTTTCAAAACCCCGCTAATGCCTAATAGAGCGTAGTGGGTGCAAAGACGCGATTGTGGTGTCGCAAGACACTGCTCACTACGCTCAATAGAGTGTATTGAGTAAGCCAAAATCGTTAGATGCGATCCTCCTATGCCTAAATGCTACCAAAATTTAGACTGAATTTTGGATTTAAACAAAAAAATGGCTTGAATGTCTATATATTGCATTGTATTTGTTTCTTTTAGCAGGTTTGAAGACCTCATCATGCTCATCAGGACATGGCGAGAAGAAAAATCGGTCGAGGTATTTCAAAACACAAACCTTCATGCTTATCAGGGCGTGACAGGCAGAACAAAATTGTTCCAATATAGCCTCCTACACATGGATGATGATGTAATATTGTCGAAATACTGCCAAAATTTTATTCAAAATTCATACTTAAAAATAAAATTCAAGCTAAACAAATAGCGCTACCTAAACTCGCTAAAATAAAATCGATATCGAACTAAATTTTAAGTCATATATGAGATTGAATTTGAAATGAATTTAAAGATTATATTTCAAATAAAAAATAGATTGAACTCAAATAGATTTATGAACTTGAATTGAACTGAATATTTTGGCAATAAATATAAATTTAGTACTTCAATATCTCATTTCAATCGATTTAGAAGATGATCCGATTGAATATCCAATGAGAATATAAAAGATCTTCTTGGAATTGGAACGTAGTTTTCAAATCATAATTCACTCCAAACGAATTGGAGAAAATCAAAAAATTTATAAGAGATTTTTAATGAGTTTGAATGATTACTAATAAGTATAATTAATGAATTCTTGAAAAATATTTGAAGCATATTATTCGCTTTATTAAATACTCAAATTGGATCAAGAAAAAGTTGAATAGAGTTTGTGATAAGTTTGAGAATTATCAATAGATGTAAATAAGAGTCTATTGAATACTCAAAGACTAATCAACTTTGAGTAAAGGAAAGTAATTAAATGTTATTTCAAGAGATTGCGGACAGAAGATAATACTAAATTAAATGTTACACTAATTATGGAGCTTCTTTCAATCCAAAAATTAGAAAAGTCTCATTCTAATTATGATTTTCAAAAATCAATTATTTGATTAATTAGATGAAATTGTCTAAGTCAAAAATATCTGCATGTGCTCGGACATAGAGATTTAAAGTATACATTTTAATGTCTGAAAATGTTGCGCAGGCTAAGTTGAGATTAAATAAATATGAAATTAATCTCATAATTTAGAAATATAATTACCTAAATTACTAAATACCCGCATGGTCCCCGACACTTATACCAAGCATCAAGCTTTGTGTATGAGGATGCTGGCTTTTTTTTATAAAAAAGAAGAATGATGAAATCAATTCAATCATTTATGACTATACGCATGTAAGTTAATGAATATATCCATATGCTAATTCAAGTCAATGAAAGATAAAATAAAATATTCAGCTCCACAAAATATGATCACAAAAAACTTAATCCTCAATATTTGCAACAATAGTTGATAAGGTCTACTAAAGGATCAACTTTTAAATAAACTAAAATTACATTAGATCATAAGACCCAATCCTCTATATTTACAATGGAGTTAACAAGGTCTGTTATGATATCAATTTTTTAAAGAATTTAAGTTATACATAAGTCATAGACTCAATCCTCTACTAGCAAATAAGTAGAGTTGACAAGGTCTATCCCGATGATGGTCCCGTTGATTGAAAATCTCGGTGATATTATCATAAAAAATACTCGAGCTCTAAACTAATTCATCATAAAATTAAATTTCAACTAAGTAAATATTCAAACTAAATGAAATTTATTACATAAATGCTTAAAGAAAATAATTCATTCACCCATCCACCATTGTTTGTTATGAATGACATATTAAGAAAACTCTAGCTCACAAAGAAGTTAATGACAAGTCAAATACATCACTATATTCAAACTCAAATAATCTCATGTTAGGGCGTGTGGTCCTTTATCGATAGTTTGGCCAATATTCCATATGATGCGATTTACCCGAGTCCTATGATGAGTGGTTGCCTCCAAATAACACTATTATATTCTCACATCAGTTGTAATGCGTCCCTAATGGACCAGCCCTTTGAGTTATGAATCATAGGGTATATTTGATAGGAATAAAGCTCATTTTTGTCAGTTAATGTGGACTTAAGTTTATCTCCTTAGACAAACACCATCCCAAGTCTACAAGAATTACGGGAGATGCAACCCATCACGACAGGATCATTTGGGTTGGGTTGACTACCTCCTCTGACTAAGTAGATTAGGGACACGATAGCTCGGGATGACGGAACCATGGGATCTAGATCAGACACATCATCATTCCCTCAGCCTACCGGTTTAAGTTAAATGATGATGAATTTCATAAATCTAAATTCCAAAACTCCATATACTGCTACTATATGCTACATATTTAGCAATCTAATGACTAGCTTTAATCGAAAGTTCTCTCTCAGTATTGAGAGGTAATTAACTATAGGTGCTTGCACCTATAAGAAACCTGGAACTAGATCTAAAGTCCTCACAAAATGAGGGCGAAATCTCTAGGTAGTGTCTTGTCTACTGTTCCATCTACCTTCAAAAAATTTCACTGATACTTTAAAATCACTCTCTTAATCAAGTGGTCGGTGGTGAATTTTCAGAGCCCACATCAAAGTTTAATTTATTTTACCATTTGGTGATTCTGATTCAATTATTTTAGATTTTTTTTATTTGAATTTTAAGTTTTGATTTAGTTCAAGTTAAGGTTGGATTTAAAGTTTTGAAGAGCCCCACTTAAGGTAGTGTTCATTCTTCTTTAACATCTTAATCTTACCATACCAGCTGCGGTCACACCAAGACCGTCCATTAAATTCTTTGCTTAATGGAGAAGCAAAGTTGGTTCCATTATTGTATTTTGCTTTAAAGAAAGTTTAGCTCATTATATAGGCTTGTTTTGGGTGTGCTTTTTTTTCTCTTCTCTTCTTTCTTCGTAATCTTTTGTGTTTCGCTTCTCATCGTGTAAGTTCTTGTTTTAATTTTATACACGATTTCAATTGATGATCTTTTCCATTGGTGTGGCCTCTCACCCCTCCGCAAAAGAAGGACCTCCTTGTTAGGAGTGGTCATTCTTCCATGCGATCCGATGCCCCTCGAAAAAATTCTTTGTTGACCAATTGAAACCAGGTGTAAAACATTTATTTATTAAACTTAAAAAAGAACTTACACATGACGAAAGTGTGAGAAGAACACGAGATAAAGAGAAGAAAAGAGAAAACAGAGCCCACCCTAATAAAGAAAGCTCTTATATAGAGCGAGGCAATAAACTTTGAAAAGCCCAATAACCAACTTGCTTCTCCAAAAAAGAATAATAATGTAACCACTTTTGAGGTGTAAAGTGATCTGACTTAATAATTTCATTTGCTTTACGAAGCAAAAGTAGTACAATAATTGTACTATCGAAAGAAAGCTTTAGAGTTGTAAGCAGTGAAAAGAGCATTGAACACTTTTGAGTGTAAGTGATCAATTAAGTCATTTGATGGAATCCACTAATTTTCTCCTGTAGATTCAACCTCGAGCCGAAGATTCTCATATGATATGTAGTAATGAACACCTGGATGATCTTCGTAGATTTTTTTGAGCGTTCCTTATGTCAATCTCATTCTCATGAGGATAACATCTTTGATAGGCGGAGGACTTCGTCAACAGATAACTCAAAATCAGGAGATTTGTGAGGAATCGAAGTTTCATTATAAGCCTTAATGAGCCTTGATATGTTTGAGCTTGTCTTCAATCTGAAGTTCCACCATTTAATTGCCTTTGAAGGACCGTGATTGGGTCCTTCCCAAGAGAAATACCCAAATCTGATTTGGGTCGTGAAGAAATGAGCAAGGTTTTGTCTTTGAATCATTTTCAGAGATAGATTCTAGCCTTCCATCCAACTAAAAAATTCTTTAATCGACTGGAAGAATGTGAAGTTATAAGATTCCACCATCGGAGGATCTTTGTTAATAATTTCTTTGTCCATGATGAACATCCAAGAATGCTTCTTCTTATCATTGAAGAAGGCTTTCATCATGGCCTGGACATAACACCAGTAATTCACGCCAATCCTGTATTGTGAATTAGTGGGAGATAAAAAAATATTTTTTTCTTGGAATGGAGTTAAACCCCATTCACTTTGATGAATAATTTTATGTATACATATTTTTGCTATAATAAATGGTTTTTGATCGAACATGATTAAATTCAACATCTTAGTTGTGTTAGAATTTTTCATAATTGGTGAGATTGGATTCAATGGGAAAAGGTTGTTTCCCAAATATCTTTCAAATAAAATCCATAGATTATTTATTGAATTATCTGCGAGATTGATTTCAATAATATTCTATTTTACTTCTTTAAGAAAGTAAACAGGATCATGTGCTACGACATCTTTGAGGGATGGTGTAGCCTCTTTTGAAGTTTGACCATTTTCAACCGTAGTTGAAGAGGATGTACCATATAGATAAGTCTTAAGGTCGATCATGCCAACCGTTGAGTTGACCGGATCTTTTCCATTAGTGCGGACCGTCCTCCAAAAGAAGGACCTCCTCGGTTAGAGTGGTCATTCTTCGCGGGTGATCCACCCCATCATCCTGAAAATTCTCGGTTAGAAAATCGGAAGAGAATTTTCATTACTTTAATAATGAAATCGAAGCAGAGTTGCATATGATGCAAAATTTATTTTGAAATCAAATTTTAACATCTTGTTCAATGATGTATTTGACTGAAGAACAGTCAATACGCAAGAGAAAATGCTGATTGAGTAAGTCATCTTGGAATTTCGAGATGCACTTAATACGAAAGCATTTCTTTTGATAATGGAATATTTTTCGGTAGGATTCCATCTACCAAATAAAGTGAACTAATTCTTCTTTAAAAATTCTTTGCTTAAGGATACCTGTAACCACGAGGCATCAACAATTTTGAAACTATCGGTCAAGATTAAGACAGAAGATTTTGACCCTTTCTTTAATTTTGCGCACTGTCGAGGTATGAGTATCAGACCATGATGGAGAATTCTTTTTTAATCTGTCAAAGAGTGGGGATGCATCTTTGGTAAGATTATGATAGAAATCAATAAAGAGCTCAAGAATCTCTGCAATGATTTTATCTCAATAATGAATTTGTTAGCAAATTCAATACTTATTAATTGGAATAATAGAAGCATTAGATATTATGGCCTAAAAAATCTTATTTAGTTTGAAATAATTTTATTTTATGTTCAAAAATAACTAATCCATTTTTAAAATTAACCATTTAAATATTTTTAAATGGTTGAAGTCGTCAATAGTGTTTGAGAACACTATCATCAATATAAACTAAAATATATTTAAAATAGTCTTTAAATATATTATTCATAATATGAAACTCGAAGGTACATTTTAAATGGCATTACGTATACCAAAAGGAACTTAAAAGCGTTTTGTAGCAATCAACTTGATGATGCCAATATTCATATTTTAAATCAAATTTTGAAAAGATTTTGCATTATAATCTATTTAATAAATCCTTATTTTGAATGGATATCGATCCATTTTAAAACTTTGTTTAACAGCTTGTAATTTATTACAAGTCGTGGTTTTTCTTTTCAAACATAGATAGGACTCCAAGGGAGTAAGATTATTATTCTTTTTAAAATTTCTTTCTTTACATAAAGTGATAGCTCATTCATTCATATGATGTTTTATGAAAATATTGAAAGACAATTATCACAATTTTGGGAATTATTTTTTAAAGAAATCTTGTAAATATGTATCATTTTATCATTCAACATTATGATAATTAGGATTGGTGATAAGAATGTGATTTCTTTATTCTAAAGAAAATATCAGCAATTCTAGTATAAAATATTATTTTGAAAAAGTTTAAAATAATGAATGTTTTTTTAAATAAAGGTATTTGAATAAACATCATCTTGACATAACAGATGATAATTTGTATTGAATTTGTAAAGATTCATCTTTTTTTACGCTGGTCTTTTCAAAATATTTAGATGGAATAATTCAATATTTAAATCTCCGTCAACTAAGTTAAATTTGATAAAATAAATTCTTTATTTATAATTAATTTAATGGAAATATACCATTTCGATATATTGCCTTTGAATATTTTGTAAGAAATTCTAAGAATGATATCAAATATGATTTCTTATTTTGATCCATAAGATATCCATATTTGTTCTTGTTCGCCTTAATTTGAACCTCAATTTTTACTTCTGATAAGATCATTTAAAAAATAAAGATGAGAATCAATCTTCTTTCTTTTAAAATGTATAGGGTGTATATTAATTTTCTTATCTTCTTCTTATCATTAATTTCCATTTTATTTGGTTGAATATCTCCTTGTGCTGTGTTTATTATTGGTGAGAGTAAAGACATATAATAATATTTTTATATTACCTAAAGATGTAGAGATTATCATTGATGAAGATGAGGATGAAGAAATATAATCTTCCCTTTCAGATGAAAATGTCATATCATATGGTTTGTTTTTCATCAATTTGAAGTTCATTTTCTGAGATATGTTTAATCTGATACCACATTTAAACATTTTATCTCCAGCACTTTGGTTTTAACATAGGGATTAGAGTGAATTCTTTTCATATTTTTTGCTATTTATTTTTTATGTTAGAAAATACCTTTTTGTTTATTGAGAATAAAGATCGCTGAATTGTTCACTTTGTTTGCAGAGATTCTTTCATTCATTTTTAATTTAAGATCAAATTCTTAACCTATTTAATGTAAAGAGATTTCATGAGTGTCATATGGAATGTTCCATCATAGCAAGAGAACCTTATGTTACAAGAATTTGCTTCAGAAGGCTATATCATAAAATCATTTGAAGAGAATATTCTATACCAAATGGACATTTTGAGTAGATCAGTTTTTCTCCTGATCTCCAACAATCAGTTTGAATAATTATAAAGATTATTTGGTTTTTTTTGAAAGATCCTTAATTAAGTATTTCACTAAGAGATCTTCTTGTTGAATAAGTAAATTTCTCATCTTTCTAAAATAATTTCTGAAATGGCTCTACAAATGATCATCATTTGATACTTGAAGTATAAATGAACATTTCCATATATTCATATAAATCTATTTCCATCATATTCACATAAATCAGATCCTCCTCAAATAATAAATTTATGGTTTTTATAGTAGTGTTTATCCATAATTTTCAGATAAAATCTTATATCAAAGAAGGATGATCTTTAAAAAAGAGTTTGAATTTTTTTAATATTATTTGAATTAGTTGATGATTTTAGAATTCATCATTAGTATTGATTTACATATTTTTTTCTCTTAAATTATCATTTAATGTAGATGTCATTAAGAGGTGGTATTGAAAATTTCACAACAAATATTAATAAGAATGAAGTTCTAAAGTTTTAATAAGAAATCAATTTAGATTAAACCAAAAGATAATTATTTTATATAATTATGTTATAATTAAGTACAATCATAATTCTTTTGAATTTAAATTTTTCAAATGTATAAATTTATCATTACAAAATGAGGAATGTATATTCATTTCTCATTTTTTGATAAAATATAACTTGGCTTCATTATCACAAGAACAAGTCAAAGGAATGTGTTACTATTTTCTCTCATTTTGAAATATAAATCATTTATTTGAGATGTTCTAAGATAAGTATGAAAGTTCATATTTAAAAGAAGTATTCCTTCATTCTCTCTAGTCTTATTATTTATTCAAATTATGGAAAATTGATTCCGATGATAAACATGATTTTGTTAGATGCTCAATAAAAGAGTCAACCATTATCAATAATAATTCAGAAGAAGATAGCGAAATCAAATAGCTATAATTGATCATTCATGATTTATTCATGAAAATGGTGATCCATGATTCTGAATATCATTCATTTGAGCAAATGAGATGCAAAACAAATATGATTTTTCTATCATCTTCAAAGATTTAAAAGTATTTAAAATCAAAATGAATTAAGCAATCCAAATAGTAAATCATAAAAAAAGAAATGTAATTTTTTTATAAGAAAAGAAGATAAACTAAATGTTGAAGCATTTATGATTTTCTCAACAAATCATTATTGAAACATCGCCATTTAAAAGATGTTCTTTAAGTTAAAGATTTAGCATATCATTTATGAATATATTTGAAATCTAATGTTTGGATAAAGACAATATTTTTCATTTGCTATTAATGTTGTTTCTCACCATTCTCCTTCAAAAAAAAAATCTTTTATCTTTAAAAGTTATCTATTAATCTTCATTTGGAACTATTTCTTTAAATTAAATTCTTTTCATAATTAAGTTACAAGAAAAAATGAGGAAAGCAAAAAATTGAATCACCAACAAGATAAACAAATAAATCAGTTTTCAATAAAAAATTAATTAAAGAAGATTTCGACCATTTGATTAAGACAAGATCCATGAAAAGAATAAAATAAAGATATCAGTATGATTTAAATATTTCATCTTGAGATCAAGATACGTTATCAAATCAAAATGTTAGATTTTTTTCGCTTTCATTTATGAATCTTATTTCTTCCTCCCATGGTTTATATCTTCAAAATGGCCATAAATCCTCAAGGAGGCTTGGAGGTTGTAAGTCCCTTTTGACCGAGGGAAGATTCTCTGGAGGTTTATACTGTTATTTTATCCTTGGTGATTCATTTCAAATTTTCTCACGCCATCTTCCTCTCTCCCCCTGGTTTTATGGCTTCTACTTCTTAAGTAACTTCTAATCTACCATTAGAGAAATAATATTTTAATCAAGAACTCAAAATGGCAGAGTTCCCTTGAATGAAGAAGACCTAAATAGATGGTCTCCCCAAAATTGAAAACTATCATTTATCAATTTGGAACTTTGATTTTAAGGAAAATCTTCTGAAAACCGTAGAACAAACCATTACTAGATCAAATGGATAAAACCATTTTTATCTATCCTTGAAGATCCGCATAAATATATGCAAGACTTTAAATATATTCATATAGGATGATACAGATAGCATTCAAACCTTTAACCCTTAAAGGTCTAAATGCATTTTAGCAAGCCAAGAGATGTGATGCCTCACTGCTCAATCCCTAATGAGTGTCATTAACCAGCCTGTCACGCATTTCAACACCTTTCCCAACTGAAGTTTATCTCTTCTGATATAAATCTTTTGAAGCTTTAAAATTACATTTACGGTTATGATTTCCCGGCTCAAACTATTTTTAATTTTCGTAATTCATTTTCAAGTTTTAAATACTCTAAATCCTAGAGTTCAAAAGTTGTTCAACCAAAGAACTACTCGATGAAATAAATCTAAGATCCCATATTGCTACTAGTGATTAAATGGAATGAGATGGTATTTCCGAATCATGGACCATATAAATGGTCACACCCAAGACCTTCCATTAATCAAGACATCGATCAAATTATCAAACAAATGGCGGTTGAAGTCGATTCAACCTCGCCGATCCATCACACTTCCTAGGTTTCTATCCCTTCAAACCTCGTGAAAGTCTAGATCGGATGGTTCACACTCAACCATCGAGAGGCCCTTCACCTAAATAAAATCATATTTATCATCCAAGGAGAGAAAATCAATCTCCCACTCCATCTAATGAAAATGTCTTAATGAGCTACAATAAAGTTCTAAGACTAGAGATTGTTCAAGGAATACTTCCAACCAAAGTATGATAACTTATACTGCATAGAAGTTTTACTTCTACAATATCTCAAAATAAATGATTTATATTTGACAAAATGAAAAATAAATAGCAACAATTTTCTCTTTGTCTATAATCTATGCTCAACTGCTCAAGTTGCTATTTTAACTACCAAAAAATGGCAAACAAAAGGAAAAATTATTGAAGCATATCCTCCATCAAAAATGGTGGATGATAAACCTTTAGAATTAGCCTTCAAAAAAATAAGTTCGATCCACAAATTCTAAAGAATTTATTACTATAATTAAACAACTTAATTATAGTAATAAGATACTTCAAATAATCATGATCATCTTTTAGTTTAGAGTCTAAAATCGATCGATGCTTAAACAAAAGGTCCTCAAACTAGAAAGCTTCAAAGAAAGCTTCTACTAAGTATAAACCCATTTGTGAAACCTTTATTCAACCACCTCCTTACCTCTAAGTAGACCTCAAGACATTCGTTTGATTCTAAATTTAAGTGAAAAGTATGTAGAGCTCGAAGATACAATCGATGAAGATTCAAATGAATCAACCTAATCGATCAAGTAATATTGAAAAGTTCAAACCTTTTCAAGAATTACAAGATCCTCATCCTTCTTTGATGTCCGTAAGATTTCTATCCTAAGAAAACTATGGATAAACACTACTATAAAACCATCACCTCCGCATTTATTATTTGAGGAGGATACCAATTTCGTAGAAATTCTATGATGGAAATTCCCTTTATGAATGGAATATTGATGGTATGATGAAAGCATCGATCATTCATACTCTTCATGAATGCTCATGTATGCTACTGCTCATTCTAGGTTTCAAGCTTTAGCTAAACCTCATATTGTCACTGAGCCATATTTCGTGATTTTGCACTCAAAGGATGGTGGGACAATTTTCTTACTATTCAACAAAGAGAAGATCTCCTTAGTGAAATCGACTTAAGCACTAAGGATCTTCCTAAAGAATAGCAAAAACCAAATGAAAATGTTATCTACACTCTTATTCAAACAATTGTTGATCATTTTGCTGGATCTGTTGGAGATCAAGGAGAAAAAACTAGATCCTTACTCCAAAAATTATAGTGTCCATCCTTAACCCATTTTCGTTGGTATAAGGATATATTCCTAGCTCGTGTCATGACACTTTATGATATGAATAGCCTTCATTGGAAGCAAAAATTCATTGAAGGTCTTCCTAACCTTTTTTCTGAAAGGTTAAGGCTTCTCTTTGCAATTATGATGGAGCCATTCCATATGAAACACTCACATATGGAAATCTCATTAATGCCTGTATTAAAATAGGATTAACTAATTTGTTCTAATCTTAAATTAAAAGATCAGATGAAAAGAGAACGTCTACTTGAGCAAATTGAGAATTCGAACAATTCAACTGGATCCTCACGCCCTTTCTCTTCAAACTAAGGGAAACCAAAAAGATTGTTTTTCCTAAGCATAAAAAATCATCATAAAAAATGTGAAAAATTCACACATAAGTCCAAGCACTCTCGTCCCTCTGGTTCTAAAACCAAAGAGGCTAGAGAAATAAAATATTATAAATGTGGCCGTACAGGTCATTACGCTAACAGATGCACTGTCAAAAAGAAGTTAGATGAACTTCAAATTGAACGGTTAAGACAAACCCTTATGAAGATTATGATTACATCTTCTGCATCTAAAAAATAATCTGAAGAAGAAGATTATATTTCTTCATCCTCATCTTCATCATATTTGATAAATCTCTCTTGTAAATCTCAACAGTAGGGTAGATTAATATAAAATATTATTAATATAGCTTTACTCTCACTCACGAGCAAAAGGACGATTAAAATTAGCTGAAGTTGAAGATCACGTGATAAAATTATAGAACTTCTTAATGATAAGAAGAAGATAAATTAGAAAAATTAATTACAAGCCTCTATATACTCCTTTTGAAGTATTTAAGAAAGCGATTCAGTACATCTTCTTGATTTCTTTATCGAGATCTTAAATGAAGTAAAGCCTAAAATTGAGGTTCTAAAATTGAAAGAACAAATAAATGGGCGTCTTATGGATCTTGAAATTAAATCGAGAAAAATTCATTTGAAAATATAGAAGGCGATTCTTAATCAAGAAGTTTCTTACAAAATATTCAAAAGGCAATATAGAAATGGTATATTTCCATTAAATTAATTATAAATAAAGAATTTATTTTACCAAATTTTTGCTCTAGTTGATGATGGGCGATTTAAATTGTATACAAGAAGGAATAATTCCTTCTAAATATTTTGAAAAAAATAGCCGGTTAAAGGCTGATGGGAATCTTTACAAATTAAGTATAAATTATCATACATTGTATGTATGAGATGATGTTGTATTCAAAAATGCCTTTTATTTTAGTCAAAAATTTAACACAACATTATTTTGGGAACTCCTTTTCTTAAAATAATGCTATCACTAGAATTGATGATCTTGGAATTGTTTTCTTTGGGATAAAGAAATCACATTCCATTTTATCACCAATCTAAAGAAATTATCATAAATGAAATGAATAGGCTTAAAAATAAGTCTATGCATATAAATTATTACTGAAGAAATTGCTACTTTATATTAAACAATAAATTTCTTCCCCAAAAAATACAAGAAAAAAAAATTGCCCATGAATTCCAAAAGGAAGTCTGTGGTGACAACCCAATTGCTTTCTGGGAAAGAAAGACTCATGTAGTGGATCTCCCATACATTGATAATTTCAATGAACGTGACATTCCCACTAAGGCTCATCCTTGTCAGATGAGCACTTGCTTTATGCAAAGAAGATTGATTTATTAAAGAAAGAATAATTCAATCTTACTCCCCTTGGGTATACGCATTATGTTATTAAAAGAAAGAGGAAACCATGACTTGTAATTAATTACAAGCCGTTAAAACAAAGTTTTAAAATGGATCGGATATCCATTCCAATAAAGGGATTTATTAAATAGATTGCATAATGCAAAAATATTTTCAAATTTGATTTAAAATCGGATATTGGATCAGATCGGATATTATAAAAAGCTTTTGGTCTTTGGTTACGAATGGAGCAATGCCATTTGGTTTAAAATAACCTTACGAATTTTGACATATTGAATAATATATTTAAAGATTATTTTAAATATATTTTAGTTTATATTGATGATGTTACGGTGTTCTCAAAATTGAGAACACTTCAACCATTTAAAATATTTAAATGGTTAATTTTAAAAAATGGATTAGTTATTTGAGCCAAATCAAATTATTTCAAAATAAATAAGATTTTTAGGCCATAATATATCTAATGCTTCTATTATACCAATTAATAAGTATTGAATTTCTTAACAAATTTCCAGATATTATTTTAGATAAAAATTAGTTGCAGAGATTCTTAGGAGCTCTCAATTATGGCGATTTCTATCAAAATCTTGCCAAAGATGCAATTACTCTTTGACAGTTAAAAGAATCCCCCACCATGGTGCGATACTCATACCATGGCTGCAAAATTAAAGAAAATTCAAAATCTTTTAATCTTGCGGACCATAGTTTCAAAATTGGCGATGCCTTGCTATGGTATCTTAAGCGGCGAAAAGAATTCTAAAGAAGAATTAGTTCACTTTGTTTAGATGGAATCCTACTCAAGAAAAGTATTTCATTATCAAAAAATGAAATGCTTTGATTAAGTGCATCTCAAAATTCGATGATTTACTTAATCGGCATTTTTTCAGTATTGGCTTCTTGTCAAATACATCATTGAACAAGATGTTAAAAATTTGGTTTCAAAATAAATTTTTGCATCATGGCGATCAACTCTGTCTTGATTTCATAGAATTCATTAAAGGTAATGAAAATTCTCTTCGATTTTCTAACCCGAGAATTCTTGAGACGATCGGTGGATCAGCATGGAAGAATGACCACTCCAGGAGGTCCTTCTTTTTTGGAGGTCGCATGGCGCTCTAAAAAAGATCCGTCAATTCAACTTGGAATGATCATAAAACTTATCTTTATGGTACTTTTCTTTTACGTTGAAAAGAGTGAACTTATCAAAGATGTCGGTAGCACATGATCTATTTTCTAAAGAAAAATAGAATATTATTGAAATCAATCTCGATTCAATAAATAATGTAATTTTTGAAAGATATTTGGGAAACAACTCTTTCCCATTTTAATCTAATCTCTCGAGAAAATTATGAAAAAATCTTACAATTAAGATGTGTTGAATTTAATCATGTTAATGATCAAATGAACCATACTTATGTATAGCAAATGTGTTATACAAAATTTTCATCAAAGTGAATGGGGTTTAACTCCATTCCAAGAAAAATATTTTTTTATCTCCCTAATTCTGATAATTGGCATGAATTATATGTATGAGCTGATGAAAGTCTTCTTCTCAATGATAAGAAGAAGCATTCTTGGATGTTCATCATGACAAAGAAAATAACAAGATCCAGCATGGTTCTTGATGGTGGAACTTGAACTATTCTTGAGCAATTAAAGAAATTTTAATAGTTGGATGGAAGAATGAGGCTATCAATCCAGAAAAATGATTGCTCATTTCTTCACAGACAAATCCATGGATTTGGGCTGAAGTATTTTCTCTTGGAAGGACCCCTTTTAATGGTCCTTCAACCAAATTAAATGGTGGAACTTCGATCAATTGAGATAAGCTCAAATAGATCAAGGCCATATTAAAACATAATGAAACTTTGATTCTCACATTCTTTTGGTTTGAGTTATCATGAAGTCACCGTATCAAAGACATTATCCTTGAGAATGAGATTGGCTAAGGCGTAAAAAAAATCTACAACAATTGTAGGTGTTTCACCCCATCTATATGCGATATGGAATCTTACGGCGTCATTGAATCCGGGAAAAATTATGGATTCATCAAATGATGATTTATACTCAGCAATCGCCATAATTATTTCTTTCTGTTTCTTACTTTTTCAGAAAACATTATTTGCTACTTTTTCTTTCATCTAAAGCAAATTATTATTAGCTTTCTAAAAGTGGTTACATATTATTATTCTTTGCTTAATGGAAGCAAAGTTTTATTATTGTACCTTTGGTTCTTAAGCAAAGTTTATACCTACTCACATAAGGAGGCTTGTTCTTTTTAGTGCTATTTTCTTCTCCTCTTCTCTATTCTCTCTCTCCTCTTCTTCACCTTCTGCTTTTTGTCATCCTGTAAGTTCTTTTTAAGTTTTAATAAATAAGTGTTTTATACACCCTCGTTTCAATTGGTTAATTAAATAAATAAATAATTTTTTAATAAATAAAAAATAAATAAATAATTTTTTTTATTTGCGTATTTTTTATATGCATTAATAAATAAATAAATAATTTTTAATAAATAAATAATTAAGTATATATATATATATATATAAATAATACTAATTTTTAATGCATATATATTTCACATGATTAAAGATGAATTATTATTATTTTAGACTTATTTCTTTTTTTTCTTTTTTTAATTTATAAATCTTCATAATTTTTAATAACTTTGATATTATAAATTAAGAAAATAATATATAAAAATTATGAAGATTTATAAAAAAAAAAGAAAGAAATAAGTAATATAATAATTAATCTCTCTAAAAATATAAAAAAATCAAAAAATATTATATTTGCTTTAAAATAATAATGTAAAATCTAAAAATATAAAATATAAAAAGTATATAAAATATAAAATAATATAAAATATAAAATAAATAATAATAATAATAACAAAAATATAAAATATAAAAATATAAAAAATATAAAATAATAAAATATAAAATATAAAATAATATAAATATAAAATATAAATAATATAAAATATAAAATTATAAAAAATCTAATATAATAATAATAACAAAAAAATATATATAAATATATAAAATAAATAATAATTCATCTTTAATCATGTGAATATATATGTATTAAAATTTTTATATATATATATATATATGTAATTATTTATTTGTTTTATTTTTTTATGATTAAATATTTATTTATTTATTTAATTAATTATTTAATTTTTTTAATGCATATATATATTTATTTATTTAATTATTTAATTATTTGTTATTTATTTATATATATATAATCTCTTCTTCTCTCTCCCTCCGTTCTTCAAACTCTCTCTCTCTCTCTCTGAAAAGCAAAAAAAAAAAAAAATCTTTAGATGGTTAGATTCACACAGCTTATTTTAAATAAAAAAAAAAATTTGATTCTAAATTGCTATTAAGGTTAAAAATATGCCTATTTTAAAAATTTTGCCATTTAATTCATGTATCATTTCTATAATTTTATTAACATATATATTACATTACAAAATAGCTCTTATTCAATAATAATTTTATTTAAATAACTTAATAAAAGCATAATATTTGTAGTACTATTTATCAACTAATGTTTGGCCAACTTTTTTTGACTGACTTTTTTTTATTCTTTTTTTAAAATGTTTAATAAATAAACGCTCATATAAATGCTCTTATCAGAGACAATAAAGAGCCTTTCATAAGCACCATAAATATTGTGTTATTTTAAAACATCTTAATATTAGTCTTAATTGCACTAATCAAAAACATTTTCAATTATAAATAATTTATAATAAGAACATAATGCAAAGAAGAAATTGCTGTAATATAATTGTCTCTGGGTAAAACAACAACAGGCTACACTTATATAAGAAACTGACCCAAATAATAAATAAATGCTATAAATTTTTTTTTTTTTTTTTTATGAACAGAAAAGCTGAATCACACAGTCAAATCTAAATTATTGATAAAAATTATGCTCCTCTCTTTTTTAAGCTATCAAATTCATTTATTTATAAATGTCACAATCAAATTATTATTGTGAATTTAATAAAAAGTAAAACATATGAGTTATTGTTTTATTATGAATTTTTATATGTGTGAGAATTAAAAAGAAAATAATTAAGAGTGTTGTAATTTTATAATAAGGGTTGTATGTTTTGGGTGTTATGCATATACTTGCCCAAAAAGATTAAATATCTTATAAATTTATGAATTTAAAAACTACGAATTCTCATCCTCCTGCCTTGATTATAAATCATCACAAGTGGCGATAAGTAGAGAGGCAATTCACAATTCAACAATTGGAGTTAAAACATGGCATAATAATCTGATAGAAACTCCAACTTCTTCTCGTTCTTCTCCTCCTCCTCCTCCCTATCAAAGACTAATAAGCTCTGAAATATTCTTGCACAAAGATGCCTTATTCTTCAACTTGTTCTTCATCTTCATACATCAATCTCCGTAAATGGGCGGAATCAGACGCTCAGTTTGTCAGATCACTATCTTCAGCTGGCCTCAATAACAGAACCAACAACGAAAACAGGCTATGGCGGCCGCCGCCGAGCCCGGCCGTAGTAGACAGCTTCTCTTGCCGGCAAATTTATCTACGAAGCTATACCTTCTCGAAGAAAGAGACGATGCCGGAGAAGACTATCAAGTGTTTTGGAAGTTTCAAGAGGAATGCCATTCATCACCTTGATTGCTTTCCCGATGATTTCAGTGATGGAAGCGGGAGTTTTAGCAGCGGAAAGGAGTATAAGAGGAAAATAATTCTGAAGAAGAAGAAGAAGATGATGCTGAAGAGGTCGGTTTTCTTCTTTATTTTTCATAGGCTGCTTTCTTGTAGAGCTAGCTTTGATTTCGCCGACGGCGGCCGCCGTGGCACGGCAGTTCATGCTATGTGAGCTAAGTTTGAGATAAATTATCTTATTATTATGTGCAATAAAAAAAAATTATATCTTCTGAGTTTGGGTAAATATTTTTGTCCACTCTCTTTAATGAAAAAACTGAGTTTTATATTCATTAAATTTATTTTAACATTTATGTAATCATCTTTAAAAAAATATTGGTTTTAAAATATATCGTAGATTATTTTTTTTCAAAATATTCCAATAAATAAATTTAAGATAAATTCTCATCAGTGCATTTCATCGTATGTTTGCTTAGTATTGAGATATAAAATATTATGATTGATTATACAATCGATATGATTATATTAGTTGATATTGTCGTTGTTGATACGATCATGTGATGATCTTATCTCTCTCTAAAATGATAAATTTAAGCAAATTAATAGGATTGATGAACAACAAAATATCCATGCTTATTTTTCTTTGTTTATTTACATATATGTATATAGTTGAATAAAAATAGGAGAGATTTTTATATAAACTATTAAATTTGAGTGATAATTGGTTTCTTAGTTTGTGATCACGAGAAAATTCATTTAATTTTATTTCCATGATGTAACTTTCTTAAAGTCACTCATCCCAAGAGTATTTTCGTATGAATGTTTAACTTTTGAGTTTTTTTTTAATGAAATTTCAATTGTAACCTTAAAAAATGCTTTGATATTTAAGAATTTAGCTCAATCTTAAGAAATTTGATGAATTTTCTCAATTAAATAACTGATATTCTTGTGAGTATCCTTAATATAAAATCATATATTAGATATATAAGACTTTAGAAGTGGCTCCTACATGTTAAAGAGATGACTCACCATGTAGCACTTTGTTGTTAGAAACATATGAAGATAAAAATAAATTTATCTAGCTCGAATATCATGTCAAATCATCAGATTTAATCGAGCGTCTGATCCTTGAAGAACTATTGAGAGAAGCACCACTTCTAAAGGGTGTTCTTGAGAGAGAGAGAGAGAGAGAGAGAGAGAGAGAGAGAGAGAGAGAGAGAGAGAGTCTTCTTTCACTTAAGATATGATGTAAGAAAATCTTCAAAGATCATACTCTTTGACGATTGAAAAGAATCCCACCATGATGCGATACTCATACCATGGCGGTCATAAAATTAAAGAAAATTCAAAATCTTCTGTTAATCTTGCGGACCACTAGTTTTAAAATTTTGAAACATATATCATGATAAAATTTTAGAGGTATCATAAGCGTGAAAGAAGAATTAGTTCACTTTGTTTTAGATAAATGGAATCACCAAAAGTATTCCATTATCAAATGCTACGTGATTAAGTTATCTCAAAATTTCAAGATGATTTACTTAATTTTTCTCTCGATTATTTGTTCCCATCAATCAAGACTTTTGAACATGATGGAGATTCTTTGTATGAATGAAATATTGATGGACTTTCTGAACATCAAATCATTCATACAGTTCATTGAACAAGATGTTAAAAATTTAGTTTCAAAATAAATTTTGCATCATATGCAGCTCTCACTTCGATTTGACAATTCATTAAAGGTAATGAAAATTCTCTTGATTTTACAGAATTCTTCACATGGGGTGGATCACCGCATGGAAGAATGACCACTAGCGAGGAAGTCCTTCTTTTTGAGGTCGCATCGCTCGATGACATTAATTAACAATTGGCGATCGATTTAAGAAATATCTTTATGGTACTTCCTCTTTATGGTTGAAAAGGTGAACCCTCTAAAAAACGCGTCATACAAAGATGTGGTTGCCTGCTGTTTATTTCTAAAGAAATAAAATTTATTGAAATTAATCCTCGATTATTCAATAAATAATCCGTGGGCTTATTTGAAAGATATTTGGGAAACAATCCTTTCCCATTTGAATTTCTGAGAGAATTGAGAAAATCTTAACATAATTAAAGTGTGTTGAGATTAATCATGTTCGTGATACTACAATTTTGTATAGCAAATCGTTATACAAAAAATCTTTCATCAAAGTGAATGTCACCATTCCAAGAAAAAAATGTATTTTATCCAATAATTTCTGATATAAAATTACGTAAATTGGTGTATCATTCAATATGATGAAAGTCTTCCTTCTCAGCGGCATTCATGGATATTCATAATGAACAAAGTACTGATTCATCCAAAGCATGGTGACATATAACAAAAATCTCTAACATCCTTCCCTTTTAACCCTTCGTCAATTTGAAGTTCATTTAACTTCGATAACATCTGTTGTAACCATACATTTGTAATATTTTATTTCTCTTCTTTGATTTTAGAACCGGAGGACGAGTACTTTTGTTCGTGAATTTGTCATGTTTTTTTATGGCGTGATTTTTCACGTTTAGGGGTCTTTCATATTTTCCTCAATTTTGGAAAATAAGGGCGGGGTTGAATTGTTCACGAATTTGCTATCTTATCAAGTAGATGTTCTCTTTTCATTTGATCTTTTAATTTAAGATCAGAGCGGATATCTAATCCGATTTTAATACATGCAGAAATAAGGTTTCCATATGTAAGAGTTTCATATGGGATGGTTCCATCGTCGAGGTGAAGAGAAACCTTAACTTTTTTAGCAAATAGATTGGGAAGGCCTTCAATGAATTTTGCTTCCAGGTGGCTATTGGCATCATAAAGTGTCATAAGCGTCTAGAAATATATCCTTGTAATCGAAAATGGGTTAAGGATGGACATCTTAATTTTGGAGTAAGGAGCGAGTTTTTTCCTTGATCTCCAATGGATCCGGAAATGATCTATAATTGTTTGAAGAAGATTATAGATCAATTTTCATTAAGTTTTTTGTTCTTTTGGAAGATCCTTGAAAAAGTCTTTAAGCTAAGGTCTTCCCTTTGAGGAGCAGTGAAATTATCCCACCATCCTTTGAGTTCTGAATCACGAAATGATGGTTCAGAATATGAGGTTTTGCTTGATGTCAGGAAAGTAACAAACATATAGGCATTGAAGTATGAATTATTTATTTCAAAGTCCGCCATATTCATTCCATAAAAATGATGGGGACGATGTTTAATCAACATAAGGCGTCTCTTCTGAAAATCAACTTCGCCATGTTTAAGGGCGAAGTCTTTGACCTCTGGCCGATGTGGAATCCACCTGAGAAACTAAATTCATAAAGTTGCACCCAATTAAAAAGAAATAATCATACTATCCAAAGTAGCTACATCATTATCTCCACGGGAATCTACTTTACACTCCATAAAGTGGCCCCACCAGATGAAATAATTGCTACTTTCCAAAAGTAGCCGCTTATCTTCACCAGTAAAGAACCTACTTTACAACTCATGGGCCCACCAACCTAAAATAATTGTTACTTTCCAAAAAGTAGCCACATTATTGACAGAAATAATTCTGTCTAATAATTATACCATTGCTTAACTTCTAAGCAACGTTTCTTTTTTGTTTAATAATTATACATTTGCTTAGCTTCTAAGCAAAGTCTCATGACTAATCTCAACACACTTTAATTGTGTTAAGATTTTTTCATAATTCTCTCTTGAGAGATTAGATTCAAATGGAAAAGGATTGTTTCCCAAATATCTTTCAAATAAGGCCCACAGATTATTTATTGAATAATCAGAGGGATTAATTTCAATAATATTCTGTTTTATTTCTTTAAAGAAATAAACATGTTCTTGTGCAACGACATCTTTTAGGGATGGTGTTGTAGCTTTTTTAGAGGGTTCACCCTTTTCAACCATAGTTAAAGAGAAAGTACCATAAAGATGTGTCTTTAAATCGATCATGTCAATTGTTGAATTGACCGGATCTGCCATTAAATGGCTACCACTACAAAAAGGACTTCCTCTAGGAGTGGTCATTCTTCCATGCGGATGATCCACCCCTAATCGCCCCAAAGAATTCTGTCAAAAAAATCGTGAAGAGAATTTTCATTACCTTTAATGAATGATGTCAAATCGAAGACAGAGAGTCTGCGTTACATGATGCAAAAATTTATTTTGAAACTAAATTTTTAACATCTTGTTTAATGATGTATTTGACTGAGGAACAGTCAATACGAAGGAGAAAATGTTGATTAAGTAAATCATCTTGGAATTTTGAGATGCACTTAATCACGTAGTATTTCGATAATGGAATACTTTTGCAAAGTAGGATTCCATTTATTTAAACTTAGAATTCTTTCACTACTTTAGGATACCTCCGTAGCCCTTATCAGAGGCATCTGTTTCAACAATTTTGAAACTAGTGGGGTCCACAATATTAAGACAGGGAAGATTTTGAACCATTTCTTTAATTTTGCGCACTGTCATGGTATGAGTATCAGATCATGGTGGAGGATTCTTTTCAATCAAAAAAGAGATCTTTGGCAAGATTTTGATAAATTAAATTACATAATTGAGAGCTCCTAAGAATCATTTGGTTTTATCTAAATGATATCTAAAAATTTGTTAACAAATTTACTTCTATTAATTGGTATAATAGATATTATATTATGGCCTAAAAATCTTATTTCAGCTTTTAAATAATTTGATTTTTGGCTCAAAATGACTAATCCATTTTTAAAATTAACCATTTAAATATTTTTAGATGGTTGAAGTGTTCATCAATATTATTTGAGAACACAAGAACATCATCAATATAGACTAAAATATATTTAAAGTAATCTTTAAATATATTATTCATGATATGCTGAAATTCAGAAGGTGCATTTTTTAAACCAAAGGACATTACGTTCCATTCATAATGTCCAAAGGACACCGTAAATATTATTTTATAGCGATCCGATTCTTTTATCTGGATCTGCCAATATCCTGATTTTAAATCAAATTTGAAAAATATTTTTGCATTATGCAATATATTTAATAAATCTCTTTTATTAGAATTGATTCGATCCATTTTAAAACTTTGTTTAACGCAATTAATTACAAGTCATCGCCTCTTCCTCTTTCCTTTTTTAATTCATAACATAACGTATATACCAATGAATTCAAATTATTCATTTCTTTAATAAATCAGCAATCTCTTCTTTGCATAAAGCAAGGTAGTGCTTGTTCATCTGACAATGATGAGCTTTAGTAGGAATGTCTCGTTCATTAAAATTATCAATATATGGGAGATCTATTATATGAGTCTTTCTTTTCTAGAAAGCAATTGGGTTGTCACCACAAACTTCCTTTTGGAATTTTTTGTGACAATTTTGAATTTTTTCTTTTAATTTTGGGGAAGAAATTTACTGTTTAAAAGTTAAACTAGTAATTTCTTCTTTGTAAATAATTTATATGCATAGACTTTTATTAAGCCTATTCATTTCATTTATGATAATTTCTTTAGATTGGTGAAAATCACGCTTATAAAATGACAAATTCACAAAAACAAAATTCTCGTCCTCTCGGTTCTAAAACCAAAGAGACAAGAGAAATAAAATGTTACAAATGAAGTCATTATGCTAGATGATCATTGTCAAGAAAAAGTTAAATGAACTTCAAATTGACGAAGGGTTAAAACAAACGATGAAAATTGCTACATCCTCCGACATCGAAAGAGAATCAAGAAGAAGATCATATTTCATCTTCATTCGTTTTAGCTCTACTAAAGAAGTAATTAGAAGATGATGAACTTCGATTTTTTCTTAAATACTCGATAAGGAGTATATAGAGCCTTGTAATTAAATTTTTCTAGTTTATCTTTCTTCTTATCATTAAGAAGATCGATAATTTTATCACGAAGTTGAATCATTTTCAACTTGGCTAAAAGTTTAATTAATGCCTTGGAAAGTAGCAATTATTTCATCCGAAAGTAGAAAATTATCCCACCAACCTTCGAGTTCCAGAATCTCAAATGATGGCTCAGCGACAATATGAGGTTTTTGATGATCAACAAAGAAGAAACATAAGTTTCGATGAAGTATGAATGATTTGATGTTCAAAAGTCCATCAATATTCCATTCATACAAAGACCATCATAAGAATTTCCTACTAAATGAGTATCTTCCTCAAATAATAAATCAAGAGTGTTGTTTTTTTTATAAATAAAGCCCCCACCATGAAATAATTACTTTCTAAATGCTTATCTTCAGAGCGAACTTATTTTACAACTCATAAAGTGGCCCACAACAAATAATTGCTACTTTCCAAAAAAAGAGTCATTATCGAGAGAAATAATTTTGTCATTGACTATTATATCGCTTTAACTTCTAAAGAACGCTTTCTTTTTATTTAATAATTGTACATTTGCTTAGCTTCTAAGCAAAGTCTTTCCTTTGCCTCCACCTCTATATGATCCTGTCTCAGATTAAAGGCTTCAATTTTCCCTTTCTTTAATGCAACAAAAAAAAAAATTTCTGAAAATTCAGTTTCTTCTTAGCACTTTTCTGTTATTAGTAAAAAGTCTTTCGCAAACCTCTTCTCAGATATTCATACATTTACTGTTTTATTAGAATTCTCTTATACTGAAGTGCAAGCTATTTAGAGAGATTTACATACATACATACAATTCTTATGTATTTACATATCTAACAGCTAAGTTTTAATATTTACATAAATGACACCTAAATTTTACACATTTAATTCATAGAAAAGTGATATATATATATATATATATATATATATATATATATATATATATATATATATATATATATATATATATATATATATATATTAGGTGTTAGATATGTAAATACATTAGGATTGTGTGGTACTAATGTAAATTTTTCTATTTACTTTCCTGTTAAGACATTTAATCAGGACAAAGTATTACTTTGGTGAGTCTGATTTAATAAATTATTTTGGTGAAAGGTTCTGATACACAACAAAATCAGAATACTTATACAAAGCACAATAAACGAAAAGTGGCTCTGATAGTTATAATCTGTGCATTGGCATCTCTCATTGTCATGGCTGGAATGTTGGCTGTTTACAAGCACTGGCAGAAGAGAAAAGAGAACAGGATCAGGCGCGATTTTTCAAGCTTTTTGAAGAGGGTGATGATATTGAAGATGAACTTAGCCTTGAGCCTGTGTTCTAACTTTATAATAATAATATAATGTATATAAAAATGAGCCCACACTGATCTTTTTCTTTTTATAGTATCTGTATAGTGATAAAAATTATTGTTTTTTTGTGGGCATTGAATGCAAAATTTTGTTTTATGGAAGAATATGTGGTAGGATTAGAAAGAATACAATTTAGAAATGATTATATAATAAACTTGCAGGGAAACCATATTGAAAAGAATTTTCAGAGAGGCAAAACTAAATACTGAGGATTCATTAATAAAGACAAATTTAATTTTGGAAGAGGTGGTTAAGAAAGTGGATAAATGAAAGTACTATTGGAGAAGAACTGAAGATATTCTCTTTTATTGTGTTTATTTTATCATTATTATTATTTTGTCTGTATTTGCTTATTATATCATAGCTGTTGAGTAAATATAAAATCCTTTATCCACTCTAACTTTTGATATTAGAGCCTTAATTCAATTCTCTCTCTTTTTTTTTTCTTATTCTTTCTCACATCTCTATAATTCAATTTTATCTCTTAGTTTCTTATTTTATTCTCTCATCTCTCTCTCTCTCTCTCTCTCTCTCTCTCTAATTTGATACATCAACCTTAAAATCGCTGCTAAGCTAAGACCTTCGATTATCTCCAATCAACCAATGACTCACTTTTACATGATTAATTGCAATCATCTTGCCTTCTATTGTCCTACTTTAATATCATAATATCCCAAAAAAGTCATTAGTTCCCATCATTATCCTACTTGAAGTGTAGATCCTCCCTTATAATATAATTTATAACTCCCATCTCCATCAACTCTGCATTATAAATAATAATTTAAGGGTTTTTTTGGGGTAATTTAGTTTTTTTTTGTAAAAATGATTGTAATCTTGTTATATCAAAAATAAAATTTTTATAAATTATTATGAGTGTTCAAACATTTTTTTTCAAAAAATAAGATAATTTTTTGATAATTATAATATTTTAAGAGTTTTAATTCTCAAAAATAATAATATGTATTAATAGGTTTCAATCGAAAAATAGAACTGACACTATTTGGTTAATTTGTAATCTCAAGTAGGGGTGTAAACGAACCGAGCGTTCAACAAGCTATTCGGACTCACCGATTAGCCGTTCATGTTCGCTCATTTAATTAATCGAACGAAGCTTGAACACTTTTAAATACTGTTAAATGAACAAGCTTGAACAAGTTATTGTTTCGGTTATGTTCGTGAACAAGATCATTTAAAGCTCAAGCTCGTAAGGCTCGATAATGGCTCGATTAAGGCTTGTTCACAAACAATACTGTATAAGGCTTGATTAAGGCTCGATAATGGCTCGATTAAGGCCGACGCTTGTCATAAACAATCCAGATAAGGCTCGATTAGGCCGATAATGGCTCGATTAAGGCTCGATTAAGGCTCGAAATGGCTTCGATTAAGGCTCATTAAGGAGCTCACAACAATTTTTTTAACGAGCTCAAGCTCAATACCATCCTAAAAGCTCGACCGAGCTGAGAAGCTCGATATCAAGAACGAGCTTGAACTTGAACAGCACTGCGTCTGCTCGGTTCGGTTTTGCTTGCCTAATCTCAAGGTTAAGGTTCAATTTTTTATTGTGAATGTTTAGTTATTTGATTTTTTTTATTTTATTAAAATATAGATCAAGTAAATTGAATAAATAAAAAATAGTTAAAAAGTTAAATATAAATACATAATTTTGATTAGAAATATAGTTATTAATATAAATTAAAAATTTTTAAATTGATTAAGAAATTTTAATGTATAAAATTTATTGTTATGTTAGAAAACTATGAGTAAAAGTTTTCGTTGAAATCCAAAGACACACACAGTATTTAAAGAAAACAATAAACTCTATAATTTTACGTGGAAAACCTCAAAAGAGGGAAAAACTACGGCCTAGCTCAATAAAAGCTTCCACTATGTATCTCTGAGTACAAGATTTTCGACACGGATTACGAATAATGTGAGAAGTGGACAACAGTAATGACAACGCCGACGCATAAAGTTGGCAAATGTGACGGTTTTAAGTTGGACGCAGTGTTGACGTACGGTTGACGACGCGAGGATCGACGGTACTGATGGCGAGGCGGGTTGACAATCGCCGAAAGGGCGCACGACAGGTTGAGGATCTTTAGAGCTCTCTCCTCTCTCTCTCTCCTTCCTTCTTCACTTGGCCTCGTCGATTGGGTTTGATTATATAATACTATTGGGATTTGATGATGTCCGATATGATTTTATTTGATCCATGATTTTGAGTCAAACCGACGAGATCGCACTTAAAATATCATCGGAATCTTGGACATCAATAAATCTCAAAATACCTCAAATGAGTTTATAATAAATCGATCTCGACAAGGATCTAACAAGCCTAAGATCTCATAATTCCATTTCATTTGGGCATCCAAATGCTCAAAATACATCAAATGATCAAAGGAATCATCCCGAGTCCGAATCGGTGGGAATGGTAACGGCTTTACATGAATTTACAAGAATGCACCTCCTCCCATCTATAAAGCTTCATTCCCTCATGGGGCCAAGAAGTGAAGTGAGGTGAAATAAGAGAAATGTAAGAGCTGAAGAGAGTCATAGAAGAGAAGAGTCCAAGAAGGAAGAAAAGGAAGAGCAAAAGGAAGAAGAGGAAGAGAACAAGGAAGAAGAGGAATTCAAGAAGAAAAGGAAGAGTCCAAGCAAGGAAGAAAAGGAAGAGTCCGAGCGTGAAGAAGAGGAAAAGCTAAGGAGAGAGAGCTCAGCTCAAGATCCTCCAAGAAGATCGACGGCCATGCCATCAACCACCGCCAAACCGTCAGACTAATTTGATTCACCGGTGTTACTCTAGATTACCATCAATACATGATCATTTGTTACATATATTCCTCTCATGAATTTTGTAATCGTTATCGGAAGATTTTGTACTCAAAGATACATAGTGGAAGTTTTTTGGCTCTCTCTTGATTTTTCCCCTTTCGAGGTTTTCCACATTAAAAATCTCAGTCTTCTTTCGCTTCTTTTCTCACTCTTGACTTCTCTCGAAGGCGAACTTTCACTCTCTCTCTCGGTTTTCTCGACGCAATAGTCTCTATAATTTGATCAAAGATTCCAAATACTTTAAGTTAAGCTGATTCGTTTACTCAAAATCATATCTCTTTCGACATCAAAATTTATGTTTTGACTAGTGGCATTTTGAGTCATATCATTTATTAAAATGTATTTTAATTAATTAGTTTATTAAAAAATAAAAAAATGATATATTATTCAGTTTTAACTAAAAATCTAACTAAATAAATAAATTTATAATTCGATTCATTTTTGTAAGTTATTTTATTGATTATTTTAAATCATTTGACTCGATTTATTCAATTTAGTCGAATAAATTGAATGCACATCCCTACGCAAAATAATTTTTCAAAAAAATAATTAAAAATTTAATATTCAAATATAATTATGATTGCTTTAAAAAACAGGAGAAAACTACCTCAAATCCAAGTAATTATCTATTATTTTCATCCTTAAGGGCAATTTCAAAGCTACTTGCCCGCAACCATTATACTTCGTCCAATCCCTTATTTAAAGGTAAATAATTAGTTATTCAGAATAGCTGATGAATTAATAATTTTAAGTACAAATTATGAACATATTTAAATTCATTTATTAAAAATACTTTAAAGAGTTAAATTTAATTAATTTTGAAAATTTTAAACTGAGAAACATTTTAATAATCAACACCTTAATTGTATAAAGTAAATATTTCATTATTGATTTGGTAGGGGTGCGCCAGCTCTTGCAGTAGTGCAACGCAAGAGCGACACCTAAGAACCCCAGTAGCAAGCTACTGTAACGGGCCCTTCCCCATAAAAAATTAATTTAATATCAAAGTGAGCCGATGGCCCACGTATCAGATATTAAACTGATAAGAACAGATACTACACTTGATCTTAGCCAAAAGGCCGAGAAAGGTATGATTTGTACAGCCGTTTTCATCTGGTTTTATAGTACAATATCGCTGGCCTCATTTTCCCCTTGACGGTGTGGGGCTAAAATAGGATGGAGCGTTATGAGGCTATCCCCAAGTGCATATCATAATTTTTTTTTTAAATAATTATTCTATCAAAGAGAGAAAATTTAAATGCAGTAAACCAAATGTTTTTTGAGGTCCAATTAGAAATTAGGTTTGATTTTGTTCTTTTATTTCCTTTTAAATATTTCAAATAAAAAGCTAAAAATATATTTAAGCATGTATTATTTAATTCAGGCAAAATTTTTAAAATAGGTATATTCTTAATCTTAATAAGCAATTTAAGCATCAAAAATTTTTTTTATAAAATAAAGTAGTCAGACGATGACGATTATACGGCGTACACGTCGCCGTCGTCATCAAATTGACAATGACGCGATTTTTTTGTTTTTTTTAATTTTTTATAGAGAGAAAAGTGCACGTAGTGAGAAAGAGAGAGAGATTATATATATATATATATGTATATATATATATATATATATATATATATATATATATATATATATACATATAATATATATATATATATATTATTATAAAATATTAATTAATTAATTAATAAATAATATATGCATAATTAAATAATTAAATAATTAAATAATTTTTAATAAATAAATAAATTTTTTTTATTTTATTTTTTTATATGCATTAATAAATAAATAAATAATTTTTAATAAATAAATAATTAAGTATATATATATAATTTTAATATATATATATATAATAATAATATTAATGCATATATATTTCAAGTGATTAAAGATGAATTATTATTTATTTATTTATATATTTATATATTTTTTATATTTTTTTGTTATTATTATTATTTTAGACTTTTTTTCTTTTTTTTTCTTTTTTAATTTATAAATCTTCATAATTTTTAATAACTTTGATATTATAAATTAAGAAAATAATATATAAAATTATTAAAAATTATGAAGATTTATAAATTAAAAAAGAAAGAAAAAAAAAAAAGAAAGTAAAATAAATAATAATTCATCTTTAATCACGTGAAATATATATGCATTAAAAATATAAAATATAAAAAATATTATATTTATGCTTTAAAATAATAATATAAAATATAAAATATATAAAATATAAAATAAAATATAAAAATATAAAATAAATAATAATAATAATAATAACAAAAAATATAAAAAATATAAAATAATAAAATATAAAACAATATAAAATAATATAAAAATATAAATAATATAAAATAATATAAAATATAAAAGTATAAAAAATCTAAAATAATAATAATAACAAAAAAATATAAAAAATATAAATATATAAAAAATAAATAATAATTCATCTTTAATCATGTGAAATATATATGTATTAAAAATTATATATATATATATATACTTAATTATTTATTTATTAAAAATTATTTATTTATTTATTTATTTATTTTTATTTATTAAAAATTTATTTATTTATTTAATTATTAATGCATATATATACTTATTTAAGAATTGTGTGCTATGTATGTAAATGCACTTTTTCTTTAATTTTTTAAATAATTCATTTAATTACTATTTTTCTTAATTAAAATATTATGATAAAATTAATTTTAATTTAATATTATTAACTATTTATTAATATATAATTATAAGTTAATTATAAATTATTAATTATGATTATTAATTAGATTTAAGTAATTTTAGTTAATATAATAGTTGATAGTTTTTAATTTAATTTAACTTTATTTAAAGCATTTAATAAAATATTATTTAAGATTAACTTATAAGTTATTAAAATTAAATTATAATTTAGTAAATATAATTATAATTGTTATAAATTTGATAGTTAATTAATTAAAAATTTAAAAGAATTCATTGCCTTAATATAGTTTTATTCATAAGATATTAATATACTAATAGAATTTAATAGCTATAAATTTTAATTAATTAATAATTAATATTAATACATAGTATTTTAAAGGAGAAATTTTTAAAATAGGCATATTCTTAACCTTAATTAACAATTTAGGCATCAAAAAAAATTTTTTATGAAAATAAAATGTCAAATCTGACGGACGGGCGGCAATAGAGATCGGTTGTCAAAACGGACGGCGCATATTTTTTTTTTTATTTTTTTCTTTTCGGTAGAGAGAGAGAGAGAAGGATTTTATTAAATTTTTAATTAATATAATTATTTAAAATATTTAAAATATATAATTTAAAAATATTTTTATAAAATATTTAATAACTAAATATTTATATATTTAGTTATTAATTTATTTATTTATATATATAATTAAATATATAATTTAAAAATATTTTTAATTATATATATAAATTTAGAAATTTATTTAATAATTTTTTAATTAATATAATTATTTAAAATATATAATTTTTTATTAATTTTTTGTTAATATATAATTTAAAATATTTAAAATATATAAATAAATAATTTTTAATAAATAAATAAAAGAAAGAAATAAATTATATAAATATTTTATAAATTATATAAATAAAATAATTATATATATTTATAATATTTAGTTATTTATATATTTAAATTATATAAATATTTTTAAGTTATATAAATAATTTAAATATATTTAAATATATAAATAAATAATTAGTTATATATTTTATATATATATATATATATATATATATATATATTTAATTAGTTATTTATTTATTTTAAAATATATAATTATTTAAATAAATAAAATTTAAATTATATAAATATTTAGTTATTTATATATTTATAAAATATTTAGTTATTTATATATTTATTTATTTATTATATAAAATAAATTAAATAAATATATATATAAATAACTAAATATATAAATAACTAAATATTTTATATAATTACTTTATTTATATAATTTATAAAATATTTATATAACTTATTTCTTTCTTTATTTATTTATAAAATTATTTATATATTTTAAATATTTTTAAAATATATATTAACAAAATTAATAAAATTATATATTTTAAATTATATTAATTAATAAAATTATTAAATAAATTTCTAAATTTATATATATAATTAAAATATTTTTAAATTATATATTTAATTATATATATATATATATAAATAAATTAATTAATAACTAAAGAAATATATAAATATTTTTAAAAAATATTTTTTTATATCAACATTAAATATTTTTTTATTTAGTTATGGATATTCTTAAAATTTAAAGAAGAACGCATTGTATCTTTTATTCTTCTTGTTGATAAGACTAAATCCACGACTTGAATTATGGATCAACTTTAGAGTCAATTTTATTTAAGATCTAAAATATATATTAATTTTATTGTAAATTTTAATAGTTTTAAATTTATCGTCATTAATAAATTATTGAGATATTTACTCTATCAAATGATGGTGAAATATAATTTAAGTAAATTAGTTGGATGGTTGAAGTAAATACTATTTATTATGTGATAGAAAATTAATCTTTAAAAAATAAATTGTAAGAATATATGACTTATATAATGTTAATAAAGAGAAACATAAGAGTAAGTTAATGTTAAGATGAATGCTATATATTTTAATTGAGATAGAATGCAAAATGGTATGTTAAAAGTTATAGCTTATAGATAAGATTAGGAGAGTAGATGGTTTGAATATAAATTCAGATATAATAGATCATTATTTTATAGAAAGGTAGATAAAAAAAGACTTTTAAGTTGTATAAAAAATGATCTTTATATAAATTAAATGAAATTTGACTAATAGACATATGGCGAAATTCATGTAAATACATATTAATTGTTATTGTTGTTGTTGTAGTTATTAAATATTTTATAAAATATTTTTTAAATTATATATTTTAAATATAATTTAAATAATTATATTAATTAAAAATTAATAAAATTCTCTCTCTCTCTCTTGAAAGCAAAAAATAAAAGAAATTTCTCTCTCTCTCTCTTCAAAGCAAAAAAACAAAAAAGAAATACTTTCTCTCTCTCTCTAAAAAGCAAAAAACAAAAAAAAAATCCCATAATAATGGTTTGAACGTTTATACTCTAAGCGTTATCGTGATATTATCACTTATTTTTAAATAAAAAAAAAAATTTTGATGCCTAAATTCTAATTAAGATTAAATATATGCAATTTAAAAAATATTTTAAATTATATATTGATATATTAATTGATTAATTATTATATATTAATTTTAATTGTGTACTATTAATACTTATTGATTAAAAAAAAAATTTTAAATCTACATCTTTAAATCTTGAATAAACATCAAAATTTCTTTCGATTTTATTTAACTAATCCATTATTAAATATTTTTCAGAATTTAACAGCTTAGGATTTACTAAATTCCAGATATACTGAATTTATTAAATCCTATTAAAATAAATAAAATCTATTACCAAACACCCCCTAAGAAAGTAACGTTCTTTCGCTGCTTGCACCTCTCATTCGCCTCCCTCCCGTCTACTCTCTCTCTCTCTCTCTCGCTCGCTCGTTCGTCTTTAAATAAAATTTATTTCAACGAGCTTCCTGCTCATCCTGTCCGTCTGTTTGCAAGCCGAGCAATGAGCTTGAAAGTCCGATCAGCATTGCAAAACAGACATCCTTCCTGTGGTCTGCTACATATATGTACACTAATTCCTCAAAAAAAAAAAAAAAAAATCGGACCCGATCAGTAATCTATTGTGTATTCTTTTATATACATATTTTTTTCTTTTCTTGGTTTTTTCTCATTTATACAGTACTCAAACCTCTCTCCAACATTTTTGACAAAGAAATTGATACAAGTTCTTCGGCACTCCTTCTTTAAAATGTTGTACATATTAATTCTAAATTTATTTTACTAAAAATTAATAAATTATATCTATGACTATCGCTCTTTTAAATAAAAATTAAATAATATCTTCTATATTATTTTGATTTATTAAAAATTAATATTTAATAGAAGTATGCTGAGCACATTGATTGTGGTGTCATGAGTTTCTTCATTTCAAATAATTATCGAAAATGTTAGATTTGATACTAATACTAAATCTACCAAAATTTAGAATTTTATTTAACAAAAAATGGCTTGAATCATATATTGCATTGTATTTGTTTTTTTAACAATTTGAAATTACGATATCAGATGGCGAGATATCGGTATATTTATAAACCTTCTTTATGTACAGACCAAAATTGTTCATATAATATACATGGATAGTAATATTGAATCTAAAATTTTATTCAAAATTTCAAAATAAATAAAAACAAATATTTTTAAAATCGCTAAAATAAAATCGATATCAAACTAAATTTTAAGTTATATGAGATTGAATTTGAAATGAATTTAAAATTATATTTCAAATAAAAAAAAAGTAGATTGAACTCAATAGATTTATGAACTTGAATTGAACGATATTTTGGATAAATATAAATTTAAACTTGATATCTCATTTATCGATTTAGAAATGATCATTGAATATCAATGAAATATAAAAGATCTTCTTGGAATTGGAGTAGTTTTCAAATCATAATTCACTAAACGATTGGAGAAAATCAAAAAATTTATAAGAGATTTTAATGAGTTTGATATGATTACTTGTTATAATTGAATTCTTGAAAATATTTGAAGCATATTATTTTTAAATCTCAATTGGATCAGAAAAGTTGAATAGAGTTTGATAAGTTTAATTATCAGATGTAAATAAGAGTCATTGACATCAAAATCAACTTTGAGTAAAGGAAAGTAATTAAATGTTATTTCAAGAGATCTAATAAGATATTAGAATAATTTAAAACGCTTTCATCATCATTATATAATTCTTATACAACAAAGATGATCAAATTAAATGTTATTATATGGGCTTCTTCAATAAAATTAGAAAAGTCATTCTAATGATTTTCAAAAATCATTATTTGATTAATTAGATGATATCTAAGTCAAAAATATCATGTTTGACATGAGATTTAAAGTATACATTTTTAATGCGAAAATGTCTTGTATTTAGTTGAGATTAAATAAATATGAAATTAATCTCATAATTTAGAAATATAATTATAAATTACTAAATAATGATCCAGACACTTATACAAACAGCTTTGTATGCGAGGATCTTTGGCATGTTTTTTTTTATAAAAAATAAGAATGATGAAATGATTCAATCATTTATATTTATATGTAAGTTAATGAATATATCCATATATTCATTGAGTCAATGAAAAAAATAAAATATTCTCCACAAATATGATCACAAAACTTAATCCTCTATTTGCACAATAGTTGATAATCTACTAAGGATCAACTTTTAAATAAATTAAAATTACATTAGATGAGACCCAATCCTCATATTTTATATATTAACAAGATTTTATGATATCATTTTTAAAGAATTTAAGTTATTAAGTCATAGACTCAATCCTCTCTTAGCAAATAATAAGAATATTATTAGATGATGGTCCATGATTGAAAATCTCAACCGAAGGGGATATTATCATAAAAAAAAAAATATAGCTTTAAACTAATTCATCATAAAATTAAATTTCAACTAAGTAAATATTCAAACTAAATGAAATTCATTACTTAAATGCTTAAAAGAAAATAATTCATTCACCCATGATTCTTTATGAATGACATAAAACTCTAGCTTACAAGAAGTTAATAGTCAAATACATCACTATATTCAAACTCAATAATCTCATGTCGGTGATTTCTCGTTCCTTTATCATAGTTTTTATCTCCACGTATGATCGATTCACGAGTCTATGATCGTGGTTTATGACAAATATACTTGTTTTAGCTTATGCTTCAATGGAGATTTGAGTTATGATCATAGGATATATTTGATAGGAATAAATTTTTGTCGGTTAATGTGGACTTCAGTCTCCTCAATATCTACAAAATTGAGGATAACATGCTACAATCCTTTTTTGACTACCTCCTCGACTAAGTAGGAGAGAAGATAGCTATGTCATGGGATCAATCAGAATCATCATTTATTTCTTTAAGTTAAATGATGGAATTTCATCTAAATTAAAACTGTATCTACTACTTTATATTTACATTTAGCAATATGAGCTTTTAATCGAAAGTTCTCTTTGATTGAGAGGTAATTAACTATATGCTTGAATAAACACAAACTAGATATCTCACAAAAATGAGGTATCTAAAATTTGTTCTGTTCTTACCTTAAAAAATTTAAGCTAAAAATCTCTCTTAATCAAGTATTGGCGATTTTTCGAGCCTACATCAAAGTTTAATTTATTTTTTACCATTTGGTGATTCTGATTCAATTATTTTAGATTTTTTTATTTGAATTTTAGTTTTGATTTAGTTCAAGTTGATTTAAAGTTTTGAAGAGCACTTTAGTGTCATTCTTCTTTAACATCTTAATCTTAATAGGATAAGCATGTTACCAAAGTGTGAAAATGCTTCTCTAAGATTCTAAATTGGAAGATTTTTATAAATTTTAATCATTTAAAATGATTAACTTAATTAAATATTAATTAAGGATTAATTAAATTTGATTGAAGTTAATATGTAAATAATCATTCCTAATTGAGTTCATATGATTTAATGATTTTTATTTAAAGTTATTTATTTAGGTGATATTAAATGTGATTTATTAATTTTTTATAAATCTTTTGTAATTTAAAGGTTGAATATTAACTTCTAATTATTTATTTAGGTTTCACCCTTGATTTCCAATCTTAGGTTTATATAAATTCTTCAAGAAAAATATTAGAGGTAAAAGGTATGCTTAAGAATATTTCTTGAGAGTTTCATCACGATTAGATTTAAATTTTATTATTAATTATAATAATTATGGTTTCATTAATACCTTAATTAATCCTTAATCATTTAATAAAGTTTGATATTTTTCATTTTTAGAAAATTCTCATGTGAATATTGAATTCAAAGATGGTTCATTTGGAATTTTTAGTTAAGTATTAAATTAATCATAATTTATTGAAGTTTCTTTAATTTTTTTTATTGAAATTAACTAATTTACGTTAATTTAGGATTTCATTTAAGAATTTTTTTATTTAATTAAGCTCAACGAGTTTACTTATTTTTTGAGTATAATGCACCTGCTTTAAATTAATTAGTGCCATTTTAATTTATAAATTTATAATTTTAAAATTAATTATTTGATTAAATTATTTCGAGATGGTATAATTTTTAATCTAGTGATCAAATTATTTTAAAAATTTTATGAGAAGTGAACATTAATGTGATGAATATATTATAAAAATTTTAAGTTAATCGTACATTAATTTTAAGAGTAATTAAGAAAATTTTATTTTTAGTAAAGTCAAATTACTCTAAAACTATATAGTTAAATTTAGAGATTACAAATTGATTGGATTTATCTATGAATGCTAAATTCAAAGATGGCTCATTTAGAATTTTTGGCATAGTGGTTAATTTTTTTTTATGAATTTTTAAAATTTTGACTTAATTAAATTAGTTAATTAAAATTTAAGGCCTTATTAAGCTTTAATTAAGTGATTTTTATGATTTAATTAAATATAGTGGGTATGGTTAATTTTTGAGTTTCCAATTAATATTGAAGCATTTTATGTCAATTAATGATTTTTTCAAAAATTTTAAAATTTATCATTTGATTAAAATTTTTTAAGATGATTTAAAAATTAATAACTGTCAATCTAGACATCAAATTGACTTTAAACTTTTATAGGGTTTAGAAAATGATGTTACAATCATACTCTAGAAATTTTAAGTTGATTAATTGTATATTTTGAGAATAATTAATTTTTTAAATTTTTAATTAAAGTAAAAAAAATTAAAATATTCAACAAAAATTGATAATTATGGATTCATTAAATTGCTCTCTAAATGTTGTTTCCAAAGAGCGGTCATTTGTAATTTTTAAAGTGAATAGTCAATTTTCCATAAATTTTTTAAACTTAAACTTATTTAGGTTAATTATTTGATATTTAATTGACCATAAGTTAATTATTTTGAAATTTAAATAAATCCAATAGTGTTTCTAATGCTAATAAAGATGTTTACAATCATTTTAATTGTTAATTTTTTTATGATTTTATATTAATTATTTTTCCAAATTATGTGTTTCGAGAAAAAAATCATAACTTTTAATCCAAAGCTCTCATTAAAACTTTATGTTAAGTAAATATTTACATTAAGTTTCAACATTAAAATTTTTATTAATTACATTAAAAATTTTATTAATTACATTAAAATTAGAGGGTTTAATTAATTTCTTAGGTTCATTATTGATTATAATAATATTCTGAATTATTTAGACGCATTTTTATAATTTATTTGATTTTTGATTAATTATTTACTTAACATTAGTCAAAATAATTAAAAAATTAATGAGTTTTAACCTTGATATAAATTTGACTTAAATTTTATAATAAGTAGGGATAACACTAAGTTTGTTCTCAAAAATTTTAGCTTGATTGGGTTAATATTTTTAAGAGTAATTAAAGAAATTTGATTTTTAATCAAAATTATATTACTCCCAAGATACCTAATAAATTTTGAGGGTTTTGAGTTCATTAGATTCTTCTCTAGAAGTCAAATCCATAAAAGATCATTTATTCTAAATTAATATTTTATTTTATTTTATTTTATTTTTGAAGATTTTAACATGTTCTATTTTTAATTTTTTTCAAAATCTTAAAACAATCTACTTGTTGCGTCTTTGAAAAAACCGGTTCGGTAGAGTAAAATTTATGCCTTAGCCTTGTTGTTAGTGAAGCACACACAGGTAATTAAAGAGACAGGCACTCAGGAATTTTAGCGTGGAAAACCTCGAAAGAGGGAAAACCACGGGGCTAGCATAAAAGCTTCCACTATGTATCTGTTTGAGTACAAAATCTTCCGATACAGATTAGTGCATATGAGAGGAATAACAATGTAACAATGATCAGGTTGTGGTATTCTTGATGGTGGAGATCTTGGGGTAACTGTGGGAATCTGAGGCAATTAGTGACGTGACTTGTGGCGATGGTTGATGGTGGCCGTCGAGCGGGAGTGCGATCTTGCTTGGAGGATCTTCAAGCTTCAGAGCTCTCTCTTCCTCCTCACTTGGGCTTTTCCTCTTCTTCCTCGCTCGGACTCTTCCTTTTCTTCCTTGCTTGGACTCTTCTTCTTCTTCTTGCTGGCTCTTCTTCTTCTTCCTTGACTCTTCCTCTTCTTCCTTGCTTGGACTCTTCCTCTTCTTCCTTGCTTGATTGGCAGGATGACAGCGGTGGCTGTGTGGTTGACGCATCGGCGGTGGCTCCTCTTCTTCACTTGTTTCAGCTCCTCTTCACTTGGCTCTTCCTTCACTTGGCCTCCTTTGTTCTTCACTTGGCCTCCCTTGTTCTTCACTTGGCCTCCCCCTGGTGTGAGGAATGAAGGCCTATTTATAGATGGGGGGAGGGGCACTCTTGTAAATTCATGTAAAGCCTATACCACTCCCCTCGATCGGACAGCTCGGGATGATTCCTTGATCATTTGATGTATTTTGAGCATTTGGATGCCCAAATGAAGTCGAATTATGAGATCTTAGGCTCGTTAGATCCACGTCGAGGCTTCGATTTATAAATACTCCATATTTGAGAGTTATTTTGGGATTTAATTGATGTCCCAAAGATTCCGATGATATTTTAAGTCTTGATCTCGATCGGTTTTGACTCAAAATCATATCGACATCAAGATTTGTGCTTTTATTGGTCATATTTTGAGAGTATGCTCTTTACTATTTTGGATGACATTAGCAATCATCCAAAATATATGTCAAATCTTTCGAAAATAACGGTTAAGTTTTGAGCGTTTGGGGAACGGCGCCCGTGGGCGCCGTCGGCGCCGTTGGCGTCGTCTTGGTATGGCGCGCCGTCGGCGCCCGGCTGGCGTTATCCAGCGTAGCGGGCCCGTCGTCTTGCCGGGCTGTCGCCGGCGTCAGCGCAGCGCCGTTCAGCGGGTTGATTCAGTCCGGTCGGTTGGTCGCGGGTCGGTCAATTCAGCCTCGTAGTCAGCTGACGGTCAGCGTATGACGTTTGGTCAGCCACGGTCCGTCACCTGACGTTGTCAGCCGTTGATGACGACCGGTCGATGGCGGGAGCCGCGTGGTCGCTTGTCTTGTGCCTTCCGTAGCCGTCATGGCGTAAAGCCCATGCGTAGAATTTGTTTTAGCGTTTTTGAGTTTTGAGCCGTTTTGAGCGGTTTTGAGTTTTATGCCATTTTAGCGTTTGATTTTGCCATTTTGAGAGGTTTTACCGTTTGCCCTTGTGAGGTTATAAATACCAGGATGAGAGGAGAGAACACCTTTCCCTCTCCCTTTCTTCTTGAGTGAGGGTCCTTTGGAGGCGATCAAGAGAAGCGTCGAAGGCGATCAGGCGATCAAGGCCGCGATGCGTCGTGGTTCCGGTTCTACTCGTCCGATGGTCGTCGGATCGTCAGGTTAGAGGCGATCAAGGCCGATGCGTCGTGGTTCCGGTTCCGACCTCGTCCGGTTCTTGGTCCCGTCGGATCGTCACGGGTTAAGGCGTCAGGCCAGATGCGTCGTGGTTCGGTTCCGTCTCGTTTCCCCGTCGGACCGTCCGGGTTAGGGCGATCAAGGCCGATGCGTCGATTCCGGTTTCCGGCCTCGTCTTCGTCCCGTCGGATCGTCGGGTTAGAGGCGATCAGGCCCGATGCGTCGTGGTTCGGTTTCGACTCGTCGTTCGCGTCGGATCGTCGGGTTAGGCGGTCAAGGATGCGTCGTGGTTCGGTTCCGACCTCGTCCGGTTCTCGGCCCCCTCGGATCGTCTGGCGATCGTCGTGTTCCGGTTCCGACCTCGTCGTTCGCCCGTCGGATGCAGGTTGAGGCGATCAAGGCCACGATACGTCGTGGTTCCGGTTTCCGACCTCGTCGGTTCGGTCGTCGGATCGTCACGGGTTAAAGGCGATCAAACCGTCATCGTCGTGGTTCGGTTCACCCGTCGGGCCGTCCGGGTTAGAGGCGATCAAGGCCGTCATCGTCGTGGTTCCGGTTCTTCGTCCAGATCCGGGTTAGGAAGCGATCAAGGCCCAGTACATCGTCGTGGTTCGGTTCGTCGACCGTCGGGTTAGGGGCGATCAAGGCCGCGTACATCGTCGTGGTTCGGTTCCGACCCGTCGGACCGTCCGGGTTAGAAGCGATCAGGCCCGGTGCATCGTCGTGGTTCGGTTCACCGACGCGTCGACCGTCAGGTTAGGGCGATCAAGGCCACGATGCGTCGTGGTTCCGGTTCCGACCTCGTCCGGTTCTTGGTCCGTCGGATCGTCACGGGTTAGGAAGCGATCAGGCCGATGCGTCGTGGTTCCGGTTTCACCGGCCGCGTCGTCCGGGTTCAGGCGATCAGCCCGCGTCATCGTCGTGTTGGTTTCCGACGTCGAACCGTCCGGGTTAAGGCGATCAGGCCGTACATCGTCGTGGTTCGGTTCGGCCACGTCGACCGTCCGATTAGGTGATCAAGAAGCGATTACGTCGTGGTTCCGGTTCCGACGCGTCGGCCGTCCGGTTGGCGATCAAGGCCCGCGGTGCATACGTCGTGGTTCCGGTTTCCACGTCGAACCGTCTGGGTTAAGGCGATCAGAGGTTCGACGATGATGCGATGACCTGCGGTGGTCGGCGAGATTACCGCGATGGTGGTGAGCCGTGATTGCCGGCGATGATGGTGATGTGGCGAAAACCGGAGATGATGCGATTATCGGCGATAGGCGGCCGTATCAGCGGCGTGACACGGCGATAGTGACCGGCGGATTCGGCGATGGTGGCGGCGTGGCCGGCGGCGATGTCAGCCGAATCGGAAGATTAGTCGGCGGCGCGCGAAAATGGATGACCGTGAAAGATTCCGGCGATGGCGGGCGATGGCAAATCGGTAGTGCCGGCGTGATTGGCGATGCCGGCGGCGTAGTTCGGCGAGTGGTAGCGGCGGCCTTCGGCAGTAGTTGATAGTGCGCGTGGATAACAATAGGCGGCGTGGCCGTGATGGTCGTGGCGGTGAATGCGGCGGATAGTGTCCGGCGATTGCCGGAGTTCAACATTGATATTGATGTTTATTACGCGTTATGGATATAATTGAATCCTGAGGATTTTGACCATCAGTTGTTTGTCGGGTGTTACCGATGACGTAACTGTAAGTGGGTACAAAGTTTTGACCTTTCAGGTTATTGGTGGAATACCGACGCTAACCAACATGGAAAGTGGGAAGTCCAGGACCTTTTGACCTTTCGAGTTGTTTGTCGAGTTTTTTTGCTCGATGACGTTAACGTATGGAAGAGGCGCGGAAGTCCAAGGGCGTTTGACCTTTCCTGGGTTGTTAGTCGAGTTTTACCGATGGCGTTAACCCGTATAAGATCGTGGGAAGTCCAGGCGTTTTGACTATCTGGGTTGTTAGTCGAGTTTTACTCGATGGCGTTAACCGTATGGAAGAAGGTCAAATTAGTCCGTGAGTAGTCGGCAGTGGCGGTAGCGTCGATTAATAGCGGATGGCCGGCGGCAATGGCGATGGCGGCGAATGCCGGCGATTGCGGTGGCCGGCGGCGGTAGTGGATGGCGCAACAATAGTGATAGCCGCAAAATTCTGCGGCATAGTTATGAGCCGGCAGTAGTAAGCAGCGGTGGCCTATAGTGGTTAACCGCAAGTGGTCAGCATGGCCAAGCCAATGTGAAGCAGTAGTTAAATGGCAGCCAGCGTTAGTAGTCAGCCGGATAACCGGCAGCAATGCGATGCATGAGATGCCAGCGATGGTCAGCGATAGCCGGCAAAGTAATCAGCATGAATGGCCAGCGACATAGTGATAATCAGCGATTCTCGGCGATAGTTAAGCGATAGCCGACGGCAGTAGTAGCGGTGGCCGCTATAATTAGTTGTGGCCGGCAGAGGTAGTGGCCGGCAATATGATGTCAACCAGTAGTCGGCAGTGCGCAACGTCGGTAGTGGCCGGATAAGCGACAATGGTGATAGCGATTCTGCCGGCGATAGTTGCGGTGAACGATAGTCGGCGGTGGTGGCCGTGATGATGATTTTGACCCATCCGAGGTTGTTTGTCGGTGTTATCGATGGCATTAACCGTGGAGTGTACAAAGTTTTGACCTTTCAGGTTGTTTGTCGAGCTTTTGCTCGATGACATGCTGCGTATGGAAGAGATCAGAAGTCTGGACCTTTGACCTATCCTGGATTGTTAGTCAGAGTTTTTACTCGATGACGTTAACCCGTATGGAAGAGGTCGTAGGAAGTCCACCAAGGACCTTTTGACCTATCTTGGATTGTTAGTCAGAGTTTTTATTCGATGACGTTAACCCGTATGGAAGAGGTCGTTGGAAGTCCACCAAGGACGTTTTGACCTATCCTGGGTTGTTAGTCAGAGTGTTTACTCGATGACGTTAACCCGTATGGAAGAGGTCGAATATTTGTATGAGCTTGTAGCTAGAGTTGACCATTGATCTTTGCCTTTTCGTTGGTGTTGCTGACTTGCTTATCTTTTGAGATTAAGAGTTGCCCCAGTTCCGTGAGAACAAAGTTTGATGAATCTTCATTCTTAAACTGCGCTCTTTAAAAGCTTGAAATGCTCCACCTCGATGGTGGTTTTGATCTTGTTGGGAAACTTGGTGTCTGAAGATGAAATAATGGGAATCAATTCCACAGGCAGCTGCGTGCTAGAAAACCGGTCAGCGGTAGAGTGAAAGTTTCATAGCCTTGTTGTGAAGTCGGCACACCCGGTAATTAAAGAGCGAACAAGAGACACTCAATTTTAACGTGGAAAACCTCGAAAGGGGAAAAATCACGGGCTGGATAAAAGCTTCACTATGTATCTGTTTTGAGTACAAAATCTTCCCGATAAGATTACAAAATTGCATATGAGAGAGGAATAACAAGCGTGTAACAATGATCGTTGTAGTATTCGATGGTGGAGATCTTGGGGTAACTTGTGAGTCAGTGGAGATGCGGGGAACTCCGTGAGGAATCAGTGATTAGTGACGGCGGTGGGTGGCGATGGTTGATGGCCAGGCGGCAATCTTGCTTGAGTGCGATCTTGCTTGGAGGATCTTCAAGCTTGAGCTCTCTCTTCCTCCTCACTTGGGCTTTTCCTCTTCTTCCTGCTCGGACTCTTCCTTTTCTTCCTTGCTTGGACTCTTCTTCTTCTTCTGGCTCTTCTTCTTCTTCCTTGCTCTCTTCCTCTTCTTCCTTGCTTGGACTCTTCCTCTTCTTCCTTGCTTGGCGGATTGGCGGGGATCGGCGGCGGTGGCCGTGATTGGTGGTTGTCAGTCGGCGGTGGCTCCTCTTCTTCACTTGTTTCAGCTCCTCTTCACTTGGCTCTTCCTTCACTTGGCCTCCTTTGTTCTTCACTTGGCCTCCCTTGTTCTTCACTTGGCCTCCCCCTGGTGTGAGGAATGAAGGCCTATTTATAGATGGGGGAGGGCACTTTGTAAATTCATGTAAAAGCTATACCACTCCCCTCGATCGGCTGGATGATTCCTTGATCATTTGATGTATTTTGAGCATTTGGATGCCCAAATGAAGTCGGAATTATGAGATCTTAGACTCGTTAGATCCGGCTCGTCGAGACGCTCGATTTGACTATAAATACTCCATATTTGAGAGTTATTTTGGGATTTAATTGATGTCCCAAAGATTCCAATGATATTTTAAGTGCTTGATCTCGATCGGTTTTGACTCAAAATCATATCGCTTTTGACATCAAGATTTGTGCTTTGACTAGTCATATTTTGAGAGCCATATCACTACTAATTCTGTTATACGGGCACCACTAGCATTTCGTCTTTATTGGCCTACAAATCCGCTTGGATGTCGAGATTTGATACTATCCAATCAAAGATCATTTAATTAGATAGTTCAGATTAATCTCATGAATTTAGGGGCTATTTGGTTACCTATATTTGTAATGCAGTATAAAAAAAATACAGTGTAAAAGAAATTCAGTGTAAAATGATTACTTTATAGTTGTTTGATTGAGAATTCTACTTGACTTTTATTTGGTTGACAAAATGTAATGTAAAGTAAACTGAAGGTTTTGACATCGGTGGCGGGGACGGCGGCGCCCGGCAGCGACGGCGGCGGTGGAGGCGGCGGCAGCGAAGCGGCGGCAGCTACGGCGGCCGGCAGCAGCAATGGGCGTCGGTGGCCGGTATACCATCACTTTACATTGGTAGGTATTTGGAATTCCCAAATCGAATTCAAATACAAAATACTACGGTGTATTTGAAATACAAATTTTACTTTACTACACCAAACATTTGAAATGTTCAAAGTGTGTTGAAATGCAAATTCATGCAGGGAACCAAATAACTAAAGGGATTAAAATCATGCTTATGAAATTTTAATCTTAGACTTTCATTCTAATTAGGACGAATGGACAACTGAGAGATTGTCTCCTCTGTCACAGGTGAGAGACGGAACCCTTGTCCAAACCAGGTCGAAATTCAGGTGATTCCTACTAGGATTTCACACTTTTTTTTATTTGGGAAGCTTTAAAAATGAAATTGTTGTAGGATTCTATGAATTTTTTCTAGATTTTTGCAATTGCACTTCATAAAAGATGAACACCTAGGGTTTAGCTATGATTTAAGTTGATTACCTCATTCAAGTCGATGTTAAGTAGATTTTTTGATTGAAAATCCTTCTTTATCTGATACAAAGCTTTCCAATGAGTTTGTTTTCTCGTGCTCTCATGGATCGCTTTAGACAACAATGACCGCCATCCTTCACTGGAGTTTGATTGAATTCAATAATTTTGAGGTCTGATTTTGCACCTTAGATGATATTAAAGATGTGTAAAGCATCAAATGTGCTTGATGGAGCTTGGGGTGTTGGTTTTGTGTTTGGTCGAACTATTTCCATGAATGGAGGTTATGAGGATGCCGACCATGGGTAAATGAGACTTAAAATTTTGTTGAATTCGGTGGTCATTTTATTAGTGGTGTTCTAAGTCAAATAAGTGGAGATATGGGTGAGAGATATGAGGTAGAATGGATCTTTTAGAAAATTTTAAAGTGTTCTTTATTTCCATTTTTCATTTGCCTATAACTTCTTCTTTAGCTAGTAATGTTAGGATATCAGTCCAAATATGATAAAATGTGCTAAGGTGTGGAGAGGGTTTAATTTGGGCCAAATTGGTTTGAACTCAAGTTGATTTAATTTGACTCAAATAGGTCACATTAGGTTAAATTAACCAATTGATTCATTTGAGTTTTGATTGAGTTTCAATTGTGTTTAGTGAGTTATTTAAAGCAACTAGGATTGATTAGTTTCAATTAGTTTGGATTAATTTTGAATTTGGTCTAAGGTGATCCAAATTGGTTTAATTTGGGTTCAATTGGGGTCTATTGGCCAAATGAGCCAAATTGGAAAGATTGAATTATATTCAATTGTCTATTTAAAATGATTTGGAGTGTTCAATTTAGTTTAATTTCAATTTAATTAGAGTTAACTTAACAGAGTTCACTTAAGTTTATTTAGGTCAAATAGTATAATTGATCAAAGTAGACCTTAATTGGACTTGAATAAGACTTTGGTTGAGTTGGGGTGATGATTTTAATCATTAAAACTAGTTTAATTTGATTTATTTTTGATTAAATTTGATTTAGATTTGGTGAGGCTCACATTGGTCTATTTCTTCCAAATAGCCAAATTGGCCAAATTGAAACCCAATTGGATCCTGATTTAAATTCGATTAAGCTTAAATAATTTTTTTTAAGCTTTTAAATAAGTTTAATTTAGTTTGATTTCAATTTAACTTGATTTGATTTGAATTTTGGTTGAATAAGACCCAAATGAACCAATTTAGGTTAAGTCATCAACTTAATTTAATTAAATCAATTGAGTTTAGATTTTAATTCAAATATATTTCATTTTGAGTTTTGTTCAATTTTACTGGATTTAGGAGTGTTTAAATTTATCTAATCTATTTGGGCTATGTTAGGTTTTGGTGGGGCACACTAACCTAATAGAGGTCTAATCCTAAAGTTTGATTTCAATTTACTTTTAGTTAAAGTTTGAATTCTGAATTCTATTTCACCTTATTCAGGTTTTGGTTTTAAATCCATTTATTTTGAGTTTGGTGCTCAGTGAATCACTAAGAAAGTGTCTTAAGGGCATAAGTGAGGAAGTCCATAATCTAGGATTGAAACCCAAAACATTAAAAAATGGTGGGTGCTAACTTTATTAATAATGAAGTTAATTTGTGTTAATTTCTTAAAGAAGATTAGTGAAATAAGAGAGATTTTGTTTTTATGATTGATGCTAGTAAAAATAGGTAAAAATATATTAAAAAAAATTTAGAATGCTCTATAATATAGTGAAGATAATTTATAAATTAGACATGAAATACTTCTAAAAATTTTAATTGAATGTAATAAAATTAATGTTAACACATTGTCAATATCTCTAAAATTAAAACCATGAAAAGTTAGTGAATAAATAAAGCATAAAATCAACTCTAAAATGTATAAAAATATAATAAACCTAAAATAAATATGTGAATTTTACTAGATCTAAATTATGTTATCACTATTAGATACAATCATTACAGAAGTTATCATTATAAGGGTGGTGATGGAGAAGATTGTTAAACAATTTAAAGCTAATGACCTCATTATCTATGCTCAAATATCTCTCTTTAGTTAGTTCTTTAAGTGTTTTGAATTAAAGTTATTTGGGGCTCTTATTCATCAATTATCACTGATGATAGTTGGTAATGATTAGAGTGAGAGCTACTATATTATTCTTAGCATAGGGAAAATGGATACTACATTTGGCAAAATTGTAAATGGTTTAATCATCTGATTAGGATTTAGAGAATACACACTTAAGAAGGAATTTAATAGGATAAGAAAATGAGTGGACTTTGTTGAGTGAGAAAATTAAGTTTAAAAATCAAGAAATAAACATGTATTTTTAAGTAAAAAATGTAATTTAACCACTAATTTATTATTTTAATGGTAGAAAAAAATTTTACAAAGAAAAAAAAATAAAAATGAAAAAAGATTAGTGCAGCACTAGTTACAGAAGATTTAGGCTCAAGAACAAAGAATATAGCTTCGTGTAGGGGTGTAAATGAGTCGAGCTTGAGCGAACAGAACTCTTATTCGTGTTCGGCTCATTTGAAATTTGTTTTGTTCGTGTTCGGCTCATTTATATATCGATTTTTCATGTCGTTAACTAAACGAACGATAACGACATTCGAACAAGTTTTGACGGAGGAGGATTAATCGGCCAATTTTTTGCATAACAAAAGTTTTAACCACTAAGTCATGATTGTATTTGTGATATGTAAATGTGTTCGTATGTATATAATAATAATAATAATAATAATAATAATAATAATAATAGTAATAAATAATAAAAATAAATAAAAATAATAGTAATAAAATAATAATAATAATAATAATAATAATATAATATAATATAATTTTTATTTCGAGCTAAATCGAGTCGAACACGATCGAACAAATGATTGTTCATGCTCGTATATATCGAACTTGAAATGTTGGTGTTCACTCGTTTAGTTAACGAACGCAATAATAGCAACATAACGAGTCTTGAAGCTCATTAACAACGAAAGCATTTTGTGACCAGCTTGATACTAGTTTTTATAGTGCCATGACACTAGTATTTATAGCACGACAGTGCTAAATGGAGCAAAAATAAGTTAAAAGATAGAGAGTACAGCCTTGGCGCTAACAATGTTGCACCACTAGAACCAACACATTGGCATTACCTTTCACAGCACCACGATGTTACGTCCATGATAGATTCAATTTTAAGTTGTTTTAGAGTTAATTGAAGGAGTTATTAGTTTAGTTAGGGACTTACTTTGGTGGAACTCACATGTTGATGAATTTAAGGACTTATAAAATATTTTGTGGGGCCTTTTGTCACTTTTTGAGTGTCACTTAGTGAAAGTGAATGTGTGAATGCGAAATGTAAGAAGAAAGGGAACACTTAGGAGATCAAAGAGGAGGAAAAAAAAATTTATGAGAGTAATTTCTTAGTTCACTCTTTTCTTCTCTTTATACTTTTCAGTGTATCTTTCAAATGTTTCTATATTGTAGTTGTGTTCTCCACTTCAAAATGTTGAACTAAGTATTTAAACTCTAAATTTATGGTGAATCATTATTGTTCTTCAGAAAATTTTGTGTTGTGTTAATGTTGTAACAAGATTGTACTAGCTATTTTATTTATTTATTTTGTGCTTAATTTAATTGCATTCAAACCAAGTGCAAACTTAAAATCTAGTGTGATCTATAGATATTAGAAGAGTCATAGAAGAATAGCTAGAAAAAATAAATAATTCTTTAAGTATATAAACATATAATACTTAGAGGTTTGTAATATTAAAAAAAGAAATATTCCTAATGCAATCACTCAACTAGTTAGTATAGGCATATAACTAAGCAGTATAAATGATTAGGCCTTCATGTTATCAATTGAGACTAGAAAATATAATTATTCTTGATTGACAATATTTTACTAGAAAATTCCAACACAAGAATCCATAGAATTAGTGTAAGTGAATCAAAACTTTATGGTGTTTTTCTATCATTAATTAAAATCAAAGGTTTAAGTTTATTCCATAAAAATTTTAGTTGTAGTTTAATCTAAAATTGATTAGTTGGATAAAAACTTAGTTAATAAAATATTAGTGCATAACATATTAAAAATTTTAAATTAGATTTTTGTGGGAATGATATTTGACTCACCTTGATAGTACTTATAATAAGCAAATATAACAACTTAAGTTGCTTAAATTGTTAGTTTTATTTGTCAGTATACAAATTTTTTTCTCCAAAAATTTTTGAAGGTGAAGAAGGGCTGCCATAGATGAGATCCTTATGTTGACTAAAAATAAATCATTATAAATTTAATTAAAATTAAATAATTTAAGTTTCTTACACATATATTTTATTATTTAATTGACATCTTATTTGTAGTAGTGATTGTTATGGATAGAAATATCATAAAGTTGGTTATAAAAAAAAATCTTTTAGAGGTTACACCTAATTATATATAATTTTATATTGACTACTTATGTATAGATTAATTTCACATTAATGTAAATTCATAGGTTCATTTAAATGCACATTATTTCATCTATGATAAATATTAATTCTTTAATTGTATGCATTATTTCATTAATCTAATTTTGGCATTTTTTTATATTACTTCTCAATTTATATCTATAGTGCTTGTTGCATGCTTAAAAATTTGTGGGTGTAGAATAAAATTTTTATGCTTATTTTTGTACAAAATTTTATCACACACCAAGATAATAGAGAAAAATATAGGAGACACTAGAATTTATATGTTGAAATACTCGAAAAGGAAAAAAAAAATTATAGGGTCTAACATACTTAGGAGCAAATGATATATTTTTAGAAAATTCATTCAATAAAGCACGAATCTTAATATAATTCACAATTTAATAACTTTCATAAATAAATTAAACTTTAATCATCAATTCATTTCAACAAATTTATCTTCGAATTGTGTGCCTTAATGTGACTATAATATTAAAGCCAAAAGTTTTTTGATCTGAGTCAAAATGAGCTTAAATCACGCCCTTGAAGCATAATTAGTTGCTTTAAAGCCTTAGTTGAAGGGTCAAACCATCTCTAAAATTGATAATCAAATTGTGCAGTTAGATGAGAAAAATCTAATGAGCATAAGATCTCAAATCCATAGTTATTAAGACACCTAAATGTTGCAAGAATGATATGTGGATTAAATGATTCAATACAGACTGTTTGATGTGATATTTTAAGATTTTAGCTAAACATATCAAAATATCTTTTTTAAAACTCTTTAAATATGACCTCATTCTCAGTATTAAAGGGAGAAAAGGTGGAAGATAAAATTTGAAACAAGTCACCGTCAGGAATCATCGCAATAATCACCAACTCATTGTTAACCACTATTAATACAACTTCAAATTATTATAGCTCTCTCATCATATTATTATCTAATTTTTGTATAACTTATAACTTTGTAATCCCATATTTTCAGTTAGAGAGAAGAGTGAAATCCTGTAATCTTATTACATGGTGGATTATTTTGATTGAGTAAGACCTTATAATTTTTTCCCACTTTAAATTTTTTCACTTAAATATTATAGTGTCTCCTTTATTATTCTCTATTATCTATGTATTGCTAGATTTTCATATAAAATTAAGTATAAAATTTTTATTATCGCTATGAATTTTTCTGCATGCAATAGTGATATAAAAATTGTCTTATAAGTCTTGAATTACACTTTAAATTATTTCTATAGTATTATATCTCATGAAATATTATTTATTACATTATGGCTACTATATTACATCATTTATATTCTATTATAATATAGATATTGTGATTACATTGACTATGCTGTATTAATTTTGTAGTCTTTTGTGTTAAAATTATTATTGGACATTGCTTGAAACTTATTTGTTCACTGATTGATTATGTTTGAATTATAATTGAACATTATATATATAGAAATATATATAGAATATTTATATATATGTAATTTATATTAAGTGAAAGCTAATTGAACTGTTTCAACTCATCGTCTCTTAGCTTGGTGGGCGGCAGTAGACCGGAATCCTTCCGGGGGAGCGATACCTAAGGTGAAAGTAAGTGGGGCGTCGTGTGGGTGATTAATGTGGCTCTCACTGAATTAATTCATGATGTCACCATAAGATGGATGATGTTGGGTAGATACTCATTGAAAAAAAAAAAAAAAAAATTTAACTGTTTCTACTCATTTAAAAATTAAGAATTTATTTAAAATCGACAGAATCTTTTCGTCGCCCTAGGAACAGGTCCATTGCCTCCGTTTCGTGCCTCGTTCGGGCTAGTTCTCAAGTTACATTGGCATGCCCGCCCAAAAGTTTTGAAAGGAAGCATCCAAGGGACAAGCATAGCTACGGTGTTCGAAAGGTCCGATCCTTCTACCTCTTGTTGGATGCCATGGAAGGCTGGGGAAGTCCTCCGACAGCTCCCAAGTCCAAGTTCTCCGTATACCAGAACCCTGCCTTCTCTGCTGCCCTTAACTCCATCAGTCTTCGTCCTTCGACTGCTACCCTCCTTCTCATCTCCGCTTCTTTCCTCGTCACTACTGTAGCCTTTCTCACAATGTCCTCCTGGTTCGTTTTCTCATTTCCTGCTTTATTTCCTCCCCCTTACCTGCCTAACATGGCCAATCAAGTTTCATTTTAAGAAGCGCTAATGCTTAACAAAATGTTTGAAGCAAACAAAATGGCTAATGTTTATCCTTTTCTTTTCATATAATCAAGGGAAGAAGATCTCGTGAAGAGATTAGCAGGATTCGACATTTTCACCGGCACAACATGTGAGCTCTTGAAACCTCCAACTTAGCATCATACCTCCCAATGCCCAACATGTGTTTGATCAATTTCCTTTTTCATTTTCGTAGTCTTGGTTTCCAAGGTCTTCCAGGCTGCGATTAGCTTGGTGTTCTTAGCAACTTTGTCGGCCTTCATCAGGGCTTTGTCTGTGCTTAATGTTAGGAAGGCTTTGGCTGCATCCTCTCCCAAGAAAGCTACAGAGAATAAAAAAACCCTTACTGATCGCCAGTTACGATTATTGGGTTTGAAGCCAAAACTGACTGATGAGAGTGAGAAGTCTGATTCTTTTAAGACACCTCCAACGTCTAAACTTCTTTCTTCTCAGCCGATTTCCGAACCTCTAGTCCCAATTCGTAAGTCAGCTTTTAGCAGCACTCCTCGTTCATTGCGAAGTAGGTCTGATCAGAGCTCTAGTGCAGGAAAGACGACAATCATGTCACCCCAGTCTCCTCCATCCACATCTTACAAATATGCTTCCTCACCAGCAACCCCGTGGTCTAGGCATAGCCCTGGAAGTGCTAAAGGAATATTAACGGAAGGAAAGCTGGAGGAGTTCTTGGCAGATGTTGATGAGAAGATCATGGAGTCAGTGGCTAAAGCTGAAGCAACACCTTCACCTACTGTCAGTGGGTTTGGAATCATTAGCGCGAACTCCATTGTGAGCTCAGCTAGTCTGGTACTGCTAGAAGCACACCACTGAGGCCAGTTCGCATGTCCCCTGGCTCACTTAAGAAATACTCGCCCCCGAAGAAGGGAGAAGGGGAACTCCCACCTCCCATGTCCATGGAACAAACTGTGAGGCCTTTGCGAATTTAGGTGTTTACCCTCAAATTGAAGAGTGGCGGGATTGTCTCAGGCAATGGTTTTCTTCCGTTCTGATAAACCCACTTCTTGATAAGATTGGGACAAGTCATATTCAGGTTCGTGTATTTCTTCTACCTGGCCAGGTTTATGGCTATGAAGCATGTTCTGTTTTATATAGTTGTGTTGGACACTTCAACCCCAAGGATTTTTTTTTTTAACTTTGCTTCGTGTTGTTCTATTTTTTTTCTCTATCCTAGACTTCTTGGACATCCTTTGGACATCACATTTGCACGTATTTGGCACAAATTGGACATAACTTCATCCATTCTATCTTTCTTATTTAGATACCATTTTTTTTTCTCTTTTTCTACCAATTTCTTCTAAATCTATTTTCAATTACTTGATATCCACCTACATTTCGTTCTGGTCAATATAATTCTGTCTGTGCCACTACTCTACAGAAGTTCATAACCCAGCACATGAAGTCCTGCTAATGCAGAGTTTGGGAGTGCTTGATATATGTAACCTTATATTTTCATTTGCAAAAGTTATTCTTGTGACTTGAACACACACATGACTGCCGGATCACAATGGAGGCAACTTGACCATTGATCCATATCTGCCCTCTTCATGTACCGTTATTCTGCTAATTCGAGTTCTCTAAAAAGTTAACGTCCACTGTTCTTCATCTCTTATATTTTTGAAAATATTCTATGACATGATGTCCTGCTTGTGTCCTGTTCAGGCCTTTGCCCATATTTATGCTTCATTCGTTGAATTTACTTGTTACTTTTTTCCCTTGATTTTTAGGTTATGCAAGCAGCAGCCTGCCATGGTGCGAACATTGCCATAAGCCAAGTTGGTTGTGACTCCAGTAATACAACAATGCCTGTTCATGCATCACCAGTTTATGAGATGAAGGACTGGCAACCCACTGTCACTTTAGATGAAGATGGATTTCTTCATCAATTGCATACTTCTCTTGTGCAAGCACGTGAGGGATCAATGTGTGGGTATCATATGCACTAAAGTGATATTATTTCAATACGAGATTTGGTTGCTTGTGATTAATTTTGTTAGTTTGGGATAATAATATTCATTTGATAGTGTTTTGTATTGATTTCAAAGAAATCAGATTCTGTCTGCTTCAGTGTTATGTATCTGTTGTTCGGACTTATTTGATCTTTTCAGCTTTCTGTTTTCATTTTTCGAACCCATTTTAATTGGCATGGCTAGTCAATGCAATTTCATAATGTATTGTATGTTTTGTAGCACGGCTAGCAATTTCTGGTCAACAGCAACTACAGCAAATTGCATTACTTCTTATACAACAGTGTTTGGATGCCATCACTGAGCACCAAAGGCTAAAAACGCTAATGAAAGGAGAACTAATTAAGGGTTTGCTTCCACAAAGCACCGTACCTGCAGAGTTTACTGTTCACAGAGTCCGGGGTATGCTTATTTTTTCTTGTCGCCTCTCCTTTTTGTGGAACTTATTAAGTTCAACATCTTGTTCATCTCTAGTACTTATATGATCTTAGTTCCGGTAGAATTCTATGTGGTAGAGATTATAAAAGGTAATGCTCTTATAGAAGTTTTTTCAGGAATGATGTAGAGCAATAAAGATGCAACACAATATATGCAAAAATATTTCTTCACAAATTGATTAAACTAAATTAGCTAACTGTACAAATAATGCTAACCGATTAGTACGAATGCTAAGTTGAACTTAAAGAAATTGTTTTGGAGCGTTTTATAATATAAGATGAGCTCTAAAATGAGACTAGAATATTTATAAAATAAGAAGCAACAAAATGAAATGCTTACATAACAAGCCTCTTTGTGAGCCTAGGTATTAGATAACTTATGATAATTAAAGATTGTACTGTACAAGTAGTCATTTATCCTAGATTGAATCCTCTTTCCTTGAAAGCCCTTCCAATGTTACACTCATTGCATTCGACATTCACTTGGTGATGAATAACTTTGAAAATAAGTGCTAAGAGAATCAAAGAGCAATTTCATTCAACAATTATCATAATTTTTATTTCAAATAAAATGGTATATATAGAATTTAAACAACCAAACCAAGAAAAGAAAGAGGATTGGGTGCATCTTTTTGGCTTGGGAATTGGAAAAGTGAGGCGGATTTTGAAGTGTGACTAATGGTTTCCAACTAGTTCAAGTGAGTTACTATGCAAAGCTAATTAATACAAGTTGATTTCAATATTAGTAATCACTACGAGAAATGAGAGATAGTTGGAATGAACAACTATGGTGATGGGGATGATGAGGTGGCAAGACAAAAGTGATTTGGTTACTCAAAATGGTGATTTAGAGGTCAATTTTTATGATGGTAGTCAATGGGTGATAAAAAGAGTCAAAACAGGTCAATTTGTGCTAGGAAAATTGGTGAAATAGTTAAGTAAACTTAAGTTACAAATACGTGATTTATGACTTGATGTATGACATGGCCTACAACACAAGGCTCAAATAACTCAAAAGTCCAAAACACAACAAGACTCAAAAACTTAGGAACATTAGGGTTAAAAAATAGAAATAATATACATCCAAGCATTTTTTTTGATATTGGAGATCTATACTTTGTTATAGTTTCTATTGATTATAAAAATGATAAGTGTACTGCATTGCATTTGCTCTCCTTAGCTTCCAAGGATTCACCTTTGGTGAATGAAAGTCTTGATACTCATGAAGAAAGCCTGAGTCAAGTTGTTGAATCTCCTTTGAGTGTCAACTAAGAGTTTTCCTATATTGAAGGACCATTTTAATGAATGAGGCATTGTTGTGCCCAACCATCAAATGTTGCCAAAATTTGGTTGTTGAGGGTTTGATCAAGTTAATGAGATCTAAGATAATAAATTAAAAGTGATGTTGAGAATATGAGTCCATCCATTGATGGTATCTATTGGTCAATACTAAAATTGCAAATAAAGGTATCAACATTATTGAAAGAAATATGATCATGATAAAAATTAAGGTTTGCCATGTTAAAAATTGAGGAGCTCCAACACAAATTAGAAGATCAACCATATAAGCATCTCTATTTGCTTCCTAATTATTTTATAATGTTATCCTTGTCTAGCATTTCATACATTTGCTAGTTTCTATCGAATCTTTTTGTTTATAATTGGTTATTATAGAAAAGAACTCATATCAAACAACTTATTAGCAAAACTATCATGAAGAAATTTTGCATTAAGTAAAACTAGATTCAATTAGTGGAATGATTGTAAGTTAGACACTTAGGTTTTATTACCACCTCAATTTATCATCAATTTTAGGATGATGAGTAGTGAAAAAGTGTAATTTGGTGCCTATTTTTTTAAAAGAGTTTTCTTGAAGTAGATCATTAAACACATGTCATGATCTAAGACAATTGTCTTGGGTATATCATTCAATCTCACCATTTCGCTAAAGAAGATAAGTAATGTGAGATGTTTTAGCAGTCTCATAGCACAGAATAAAGTGTGCTATTTTTGAGAAATGTTCCACAAGTACAAGTATAGATTTAAATTATCATAGTATGTGAGGTAAACATAAGATAAAGTTTATACTCGATCTTTCCTAGCTTGTGGAATAGAATGTAGCATAAAGACTAATGCTATATTGCTTCCCTTTCGTCAAATGGCGATATGTGATCAGGAAACAATACAAGAAACATTATGCTTCATACTAGGCTAATACAATCGACCAAGGTAATAGACTTGCTGCATCCGAAATGCCTTAGTGTTTCTCCAATATGCAATTCCTCAACAAGAAAATGATGAATAGAGGATTCATGAATGCAATGATGATTGCCTTAAAAGCTATTTAAAAGAGGTATTCATCACATACTTTAAAGTCAGAGCTGTGTATAAGAAATTCTCAAGTCAAAGACTTGTAGTTTGATTGAAATCTTGAAAAATGAGATCGCCATAGATTATCCTGTCAAATGTAATAACATTTACATGCTTAATATGCAAAATTGAGGACGTTTTACTTAGAGTATATACTACCTTCTTCTTAACACTAATCTTATGTTTGAAAATAAAACTATTCTCTTGAAAAAATTGTTTCTATTTAACATGATTGGACTCAATTTCTTCTACACATTTGATTATTTGAGTCTTATGATCAGCATAGGGCATGAATTCTCATGATGACAAATAATGATGCCGATATTATAATGCTTAAGCTATGACATAAAACTCACAATCATGTGTAGTATATTGTTGTCTAGTATTGTTAAATTTCTCACTAAAAAGGTAATAATTGAGATGTTATTTCTGTTTAAGGATTCCATTAGTACTTACTTTATAAGAGAGTTACATGATGATTTCTCCAAAATTTTGTTGAAGTTAAGTAATTTCAACATAAATGGGTTGGTCAAGTGGTCTCTAATCTCATTAAATTTCTTAATGTAATTGATGTCCGTCTAAACTTACATTTTTTGAGACTATGTAACACAGGCATGTTGAGTTCATGAATATACTTCTTATAAGGTTGCTACCTCTTGAAAATTGCATATTTAATGAATATAGGTTGGCACTAACTAATATTTTATAGCTTTTGTCTTTTATGATTGATAGAGACGCTATTACTCAATATAATATACCCTTAGTAAATAGAAGTGGTCATGAATAACCCTTGATGTGGATGTAGAGTTTTTAAAGGCAAAACACCTCGAAACTCATTGAAGGTGGCTCATTTAGGTAAAATGGGATTTGCTCATGATGACATCAAAGGTGACCAAAATGTCGCCAATAAAATGATCATAACACATGCATCATGGCACACAAACCAAAGGGCATGACTTGCACTCAAAATGATCATCATTCATCTTTAAGGTAGTCTTCTAGTTATCACCTTTGCACATGTGAATTTGATGATAGCTACTCATAAGATTGATCTTGAAAACTATCATAGATCCAATCATGATGTTCAATATATCATCAAGTTTAAGTATAGAAATCTTTATTTAATTTTAATTTTGTTAATGGCTAGTCTATCTAGGTATATGTGCTAAGATCCATCCTTCTTGGGTTAGAAGGGTGATGGCAATATATGGAGATGTGCTTTATAAAATGAATCTGTTCTACAATGGGTCATCAATCAATCACTTGATCAAATGGACTATTGATCTAAAGTTTTCTTCAATTTAGTTGCGCTCAAAACTATAAGTTTCCTTTGAACTTGAAACCATATGCGTTGGACAATCCAAAATGAGTAATGTCCAAATCATTAAGCAAAAACAAACATAAAATGATGTGAGCGTCATCCATGGGCATGACATCACATCATATATGATTAATGTGTCTATCCAACTGAGGGGAACAAGACAATGCTTAGAAAAAGATGGTGGTTTTGTTCACCTATCCTATCTTATTTAGTTGGGGATGTAGCTCAAGAGTGAGCTTCATCCTGATCAAAGCAGATGTTGCATCACCATTCATATATTTGTCATTATTTATGACCAATTTGTATGTCTTATCTTCACTCTTAAATTCTAGAAAGTAGCAATGTGCTTCTTGTCAATATCAATGAGCTGAAATTGGTCAGATCATATCACAGATTTACTAAATGTGGTATCTCTATTGGCCTCCTAGGTATTCATTTATATCCTCACAAGGGTCACATCCTTCTTGAACCTCTAGTAGATTATTAAACTAGTCACGACTAGTAGTGTTTATGTGCAAACCTCAATGGGGCATGCCTAACATAATGGCTAGTCTTTCCATGTGTAAAATTTATTATACTTGATGCTTTGAATCTTGTTGTTCTAGTGACTAGCCTTTTTTTGACATTGGTGGATGCCCTTGGAGCAAATGATGACTCCTAGTGGGTTATTTTAGGCTACATACTTCCTCTAGATAAGGTAGTTTGTGTAGTGAGAGATTAGACTTGTTGATATTGCTTAATTTGTTAGGCAATATGAGAAGTATCATTGAGGGTATATACCTTTTTGATAATTAATTCTAGATGAATGCTAATGCAAAGTCTTGAGAGAATTCTCAAAATAGCAATATGTGGATCCTCATTAATGTTGTCATAAATGGTGAGCTCATCGAACCAAGTATTCTTTTCTCAAAGCATTAAACTCATCTAAGAGTCATAAAATTTAAGTGCAAGGTACTTTTTCATTTTTTTTTCATCTCTTTTCAATAACATAACAAAGAAACATAATTGATTATGCTATCATTCAACATTGTTCTAGTAGGTCTTTGTAGGCCCAACCAACTTTATACGAGTAAAGCTAACTTCGTATTTTCAATCTTTGATATAATGATCCAATCAAAGACTTGGTCCATGTTAGTTATGCAAACCATGAACGACTTTGGGTCTAAGTGACCATCAAATATATTGTTGGTCAACTTTGATTTTTTGAGTCACTTCAAATAGAGGAGGACACTTGCCATAAGGTAAATAACTCATTCAAGAGCTATTCATGAAATGTAAGTGCAAGGTACATGTGCTTTTTGAGTTTCATCTATTTGTATCTACAAACTCATAACGAGATCACCTAAATAACTAAGCTGTTGTTCAATAATATTTCAGTAGATCTTATCATGCTCAACTAGCTTCATATGGGTAGACCAAATACATCAATCCTTAGACAACTATTCACCCCCCCAAAAAAAAAATGCTCCATATCTTTAACTCATGAACACCTTCAAGTCTACACAATTGTCAAATGCATGGGGGTCAACTTTGACTCTACAGGTGACATTAAAATCACAATCAAGATCATCATGTTGCTAGGAATTGTAGTTATTTACCCACTGTGAGTACCTTGAGGGTAACAATCACATTGAATGATGCATGGGGTAGGTTGATCATATTGCCCCTCTGCTGATACAATTGATATGGGGCCTCATTGAACTTGAGGAAATTATTGGCAAATCAACATGCTTTTTCTTTAGTTTGAAGGGGAGGCATGGAATGAGGTGGATGATTTGGGACAATTGGTTGGGGATGAAGAGATTGATTTGATGTAACACCTCCATTGTCCACATCAATGGTGTGGTTAGGTTGGGTTCAACTAAGTTCCTAGGATTTCTATCTTTAATAATAGCTGATCAATTGTTCATTTCTTAATTGTATATGTGATGCTATTTTTGCCTTACACAAATAAGCAATTTTTTTCCAATTTAATGTCTTTGTGTTTGATAGGAGATTCCACTGTAGTCCTTTTAAAGGCTTTAAGATATTTAACTAACAATAATTTACTGGATAGTTCTTTGATTTTGTTATTTTGGGTGACTTAAATAGCTGAATTTGAAAATGCTTTTTATTATAAAGTATAGAGCTCATCAAGTTGAAAAAAATCAACATATACACATACATTTGACATAAATGATAGTTTTGGGTAGAATATAGAGATTAAAGAATGTAGTAAAATGTAGGATAAAATAATTATAAAGGGCCTGTTTGGGATTAAATTTATTTTATCTTTTACTTTTATTTTTTATGTTATTTTTTAAAATATATTTATTTTGTGTATTTTTAAAATAATTTTATTTTTTATTTAAAAACACTCTAAATAACTTTTTTTTGATGTTTTGAGTGTTTTAAAAAATATATATAACTATCAAACATATTTTATTTCAAATCAAAATATAAAAAAAAAAAAAAACAAAAGTGATCCCAAACGCCTCATAAGTGAACTATTAATGGTTTGGCATATGAAATGACTCCAAAAGGATTGAAATTTTATGGGATCAAATGTTTCAAAGGATCTGAGACATGCTTGCTATAGATGCAAAAATGATTAATAAATTAATGTAAGAAAACTACAAAATGACTATATATTTACGAAGTGCTTGAACTTAATAAAAAGAAATGTGATTTAGCTCACAACAAGAAGTCCATAAGGAAACTGAATGATACCTTCTAATGCAGGGCAATAAGGACGCAATATAATGCACAAAAAAATAGTTCTTCATTAATCCATTAAACTAGACTATCTAATTGTACGATTAGATAATTGTGGGTTAATAACTATTAGCTGAACTTAAAGCAAAATATATTTTTTATATTAAGGGATTAGTATTGTTAAATGATAATGTGCATTCTTTGTCCATCATTTACAGAGCTTGCTGAAGGTACATGCTTGAAGAATTTTGACTATATTGGAAATGGGGCTGGCTTTGACAAAGCAGGTGAAAAATGGACAACTGATGTTCCAAGTGACTCGCATTTGTTGTTGTACCTATTCTGTGCTTTCTTGGAGCATCCCAAATGGATGTTGCATGTTGACCCCGCATCCTACTCTGGTGCCCAATCAAGCAAGAACCCTCTGTTCTTGGGAGTTCTTCCTCCAAAAGATCGGTTTCCTGAGAAGTATGTGGCAGTTATCTCTGGTGTCCCATCTATTATACACCCAGGAGCATGTGTGTTGTCCATTGGGAAACAAAGGCCTCCAATTTTTTCCTTATACTGGGATAAGAAACTGCAGTTTTCTATTCAAGTGAGTATTTCTATGTTATTTATAAAGTTATCTTCTTTCATACTTCATTTGACTGAATATGCTCCTTATAATTTCTTTGATTGGGGTTTTCTTTGAATCTACCTCTTAGTAATACATATGTCGTTCTTGTTGTTGTACCTATACTACGTTTAACAAAAGATCGAATTGATTAGAAGTTACCAAAAAAATCACACGTACTACATAGCTATTTAATGGAAACACGGCTTTACATAAAAGTTGCAATACATGAGGGCAAAGTCATTGGCCCTGGGACCCCACCCTTCTAGCATGTCTTTGAGACAAAGCTTGGTCAGGTGTTCTGTCCTATTAGGAGGTTGGATAAATATGCATTAGTGGGAACCCCTATTTTAAACACATGTGATCTGTTATCCTTGGTTTACATGCTTTATAATGGTCATGTCTGGCTTATTTTTTGTATTATGTTGCTTTTGTGTTCCTTTTCGTAAAGCAATTATGGTTTTGGTATGAATATTTTAAGTCTATCCCAGCACTCCCACCACATGGAGAACTCTTTTTAAGCCTCAGAGAACAAACTAGCTAAGCACATATGGTTAAAATTTATTATGTGCGTTTCCTAGACGAATCAAAGTTGTGGGTCACTCGTGAAAGGTAACACTGAAGATTTGCATGAACCAACGAAGTATTTGGGGTCCATTAGTACCTACGTTTACATGTCTCAAGTTGGACTTGGATGGTTTGTCTTGTGCCAATCTGGACTTTCTCTTGTAGAGACAAATTTCAAGTAAATTTGGGCAAGGTTATTGCGAGTTGGCTCCAGTTGACTAACCTAAATCACTAATTGATCTATTACATGTCATCATCATCGTTTATTGGGCTCAGCTTTATGGATCTTCTTTAATCAATGCAATTTCTTGTTTTAATAGTTTTGGTCTACTCGTTTTCCTTTTTGGAAATTCATTTTACATGAATCATATTCATTTTTAAGGAATTCTATCCAATTGCCAAGTTTGTTCTAGAAGCTTTGTTATCTTCTCATTATTTGATAGGTGATATGTTGGTAGAGATTATAGGAGATATAGCTGGGAAAGAATCAATTTCATTGCTATTACAAGGTATTGAACCATGTGATCAGTGTTTCCTGGCTAAAAGACATTTAAAAAATTTTTGTACTTCTCCTTTTTGTTCATATTAGTAAAAAAAATGGAACACCTCTCTTTCTCCCTGCTAACCATTCTGCATCCATTATAAACATTTTTTTTTCTCATGAATGCCAACAATGGTATAGAACCAGAAAATGCCTCATGAAAGCCAACAGGCTAGTGTTATTTTACTAGAATCATCAACCCGTGCTGTGAGATGATAGGCAAAGAATGAAATAAATGAGAAAGGTGGCAACTAGAGATAAAAGAGCAAGAGAAGAAAATATGAAAGAAGATGAGGGAGATTAAAAAAGTATTAAGACAGAAAGAAGAAGAGGGAGATTAAAAAAGTATTAAAAAAGAGAAAAGGCAAATGCTTCAGAAAGGTTTATCAATAAAATAAAAGGAAAATAAAAATTCTCTTTGGAGTAGAGATACATCTCTATTGTTGATTGAAATATGTCTAATAAGGAAAAGTTTTTGGCCTTACATCACGAGCTCCATGTCAAGATTTATTTATGAATATCAAAGATGAAAAATATTATTGGTTTTTGTGTAGATATTATTCGTAATACTTTTTTTTTTATCATTGAAATGCCTTTTTATAATAACTAAGTCAATCATTATGATGCAAATGATTTTTAAATTTAGTATAATGATTTATGCTTTTTGTGAACCCTAAGTTTTTTTTTTTTAATTTTTTTATAACCTTAGAGGTTCATCTGACATTCATGAAGTCAATTCTAATGTTTGATGGGGATCAGGGTGTTTAGGGCTTTTCTATGTAAAAACTTTGATACATGCAAAAGAATTAGGGGTTTTTGAAGAATTAAAGAATGCTGGTTTCTACTAAGAAACATGCAAAAATATCGCATAAGAACTAAAGGGATATTTGAATGGAGTTCAAGGTTTAGATGTTTACCATGCAATCAATGAATCCCAAACTCTTGTTAGGGTTTGACCATGCAAAACTTTATTTTTAGAGTTTCTATTAGGTAGATGATATGTGGTCAAGAGAGATAGAGATAAATAGATAAATAGATATAGAGACAGAGTGAGAGTGATTTGTGGATGAGGTGGTCTTGAGTCATATTTTTAGAGACGGAGTAGAGATAAATTAGGAGTTTTGAATAAATTATGTGTGATTGAATGTCTAAAACAGCCTAATGTATAAAAATTATAACCATCTAAGATAAACTAAGAGATAAAATAATGATAAGCACGTAAATAAACTATCCAATATGACATCTTCTGATAATGGGATTTTGAGTCATAGCTTGGAGATAGTAGGTATAAATTGAGATTTTTGAATAAATTGCATGAGATTGAATGCATAAAGAAACTTAAAATGTAAAAATTTATAACCATCTAAGATAAACTATGAGATAAAATAATGATAAGCACATAAATCTAATAAGACATCTTCCTTATCTTGATAGCTTTTATAAGTATTTGATAGGCTATCAGTCTTGATAAATCCTAAATTGTTTGTGGTACTATCATAAATTTTGAATTTAAAAATTTATTCTTTGGTGGCTAAGATTCTCCATACATGACTTGAATTGTGGAGTTTGGTTTTGACCTATTTAACCCTCTCTATGTTTTCTTGGCTAACTCCCTATGTATTTGATGATGCCCTTTATGTTACCATCATGTGCTTCATGAACTAACTTGACATTTGGGCTGGACATTTGTAACTTTGGGTATGGTTGAGCTTAGGATTGGGCTTGGCATATGTAGCTAACCCCAAGGGTTGCCTGTGGAAGAGCTTATTGGATTATGGCTCTTCTATTCTTGTAAATTAACGATAGTTAGAATAAAAAAAACAATAATGACAATAAGCCTTTATCCCACTATGTGGGGTCAGCTACATGAATTCCTTTTTTCCTATGTATTCTATTAAGTGTCATATTCTCATTTAATTCTAATAAATTAATATCATTTTTTATACTTCATAACCAAGTCTTTTTATGGGTTCGTTTGGGACAACTATAGTTTTTTTATAAAGATGGTTATAAAGCTGTTATGGGGCAATAAATTTTTTCTAAAGTTATTGTGGGTGTTACAATTATTTTCTTTTTTAAAAAAGTTAAACAATAATTATTTAATAGCCATTACATTTTAACTCTCAAAAGAAGTATTTCACCATAAATTTTTTTGAAAAACAGTCAAGAAGTTAGTAGTCAAATATAATTGTGATTGCTTTTTGAAAAATAAAGCAGTCAGAAAGCTTCTCCAAATGTACCTAAGTCTACCTCTACCTTTCTTAGCAAAGGTCGAATCTAATTCATTTACTCTCCTAACTAGGTCATCAAACGACAGACATTTATGTGACCAAATCATCTATAAGATAACTCTCTCTAATCTTATCTGCCATTGGAGCTACTCCAATCTATATATATGTTTCTCATTTTATCTTTAAGTGTAAAGCCACTCATCCACCTCAGCATGCTCATTTTTGCAACACTTAATTTTATGTTTTTCTTTTACTGGCCACCATTTTATAAATTTTTTCCTTAAATCTAAGTGGTAATTTTCTATTACATAATAGGCCCAATGCATTCCTCCACTTCAACTGAATTCTACTAATAACATCCCCATCTGTATCACCATCACTCTAAACAATTAATCCTAAATATCTAAAACATTCATTTTTTTTAATGACTTAGTCACCCATTATCACCACTGCACAACTCGATCTACAACTAAAATTACACTTCATATATTCTATTTTAGATCTACTCAAACAAAAGCCTTTATATTTTAAGGTTAACCTCCATAATTCAATATTTTTTGAATTCCCTCTTTAGTCTTATCAACAAGAAAAATATCATCAATAAAAAGCATACACCAAGGTACATCATCTTATAAATGCCTAGTAAGAACATCCATGTCTAAAGCAAAAAGATATGGGCTTAAAGCTGATCCTTGATGTAATCCAACTAAAATAGGAGAATACTTGATCAATCATTCTTATGTTTGAACACAAGTGATATCTCTAATATACATATCTTTAATGGCTTGAATATAAGCAATATTAACTTCTTTTTTTCTAGAACTCTCCAAATCACTTCTCTTGGAACTTTATCATATGCTTTCTCTAAATCAATTAGTATCATATGTAGATTTTCTTTACTCTTTATACTTTCCATCAAAATTTTCAACAAATATATAACACCCATAGTATACTTTATCAACATAAATCCAAACTGATTTTGAGAAACTTTTGTATCACATCGTATCTATGATCAATTACTCTCTCATAATTTTAATGTATGACCATTAACTTAATTCCTCTAGAATTTGCACATTTTTAAATTCTAGCCAAGAAATCTTTCTTTACTTATCAGACACCTTTTTAGTCTTTAAAATAATATTAAAAAATTTGATAAGCCAATAAAGTTCTAATATTCTAAGCATTTTCACACTTTTATTGGAATATCATCAGTCCTTACTGTTTTTTCACACCTCATTTTCTTTAAGGTCACTCCAATCTCAATTTACTAATACTAACGATAGAAATAAAATCTTTATAATTATTTAGGGTATTAAGATCGCTAAAGTCATTCGTATTCTTATAACCTTCTTTGACAAGTCTATTAAAATATCTTATCTATCTATGTTGCATATCCTCTTCTAAGAATTACACATTAAAATCTTCATTCTTAATGCATTTCGTTTGAACTAAATCTTTACTTTTTCCATCTCTTTGCTTGGCTAACTACACATGCATCTTTCACTCTCTTTAATATCAAATATATTATATAAATTATTAAAAACTGAATTCTTTGCATCACATATTATTTTCTTAGAATCTCTATGTGTCACTTTATATCTCTTTTAATTTTTTGAGCTTTTATCTTTAAATCAATTTTATAATAATTTTTTAGTATTTTTGATCTTTTCTTGCACATTTTTACTCCACCATTAACTATTTTTATTAACATGAATCTTTTCTTTTGATTTTCTAAGCACATTTTTTGTAATTTGGTTAATCTCACTTGTTATTTTTTTCCACAGAACATTAGCTTTTTCATGAATATCTCAAATTCTAAGATCTTGTAACTTACTCTTAGAAATATTTTTATTAGAGCTCTTTAAATACTTCTATGTTTTGATTTATTTTTTATCTTCAATCTTTAATCTTAAAATCCAAAATTAGTAGCTTATACTGGGTGCTTAAAGTTTCACCTGTAATAATTTTACAATCTTTACTTATAAACGATCTATTTTTCTTATAAGAAAATAATCAATCTGTGTTTTATTAGGTTTATTCTTATAAGTGATAATATGCTTATATCTTTTTTTAAATAAAGTATTAAGAATTTCAAAATCATAACAACAACAATTTAAAGTAAAATCCCAATGTAGTCACTATCTTTCTTAATTAAATCCCCATCTTAGTCACTTGAATGTTTTAAAATCTTCTATTATTCTATCAACATGTCTTTTTAAATTTTTTTCAATAAATACTTATTCTTCAAGAGGTATCATTTGTATTAATTTTTATAGGTTATTTCAAAAAAATTCTTTTAAGCATACATATAAGCTTATTTGAGGGCATAAGCATACAAAATTAATAATTTTTTGTATCAATAATAATCTTTAAAGTTATAATTATATCTTCAATTTTATTAATTTTTACAACATTATCTTTCAAACTCTTATCTATAATTATACATATGTCATTTCTAGTACAATTTCTATCAGAATATCAAATTTTAAAACATAAATTGTCAATCTCTTTTGTCTTCTCTCTAACACATTAAGTTTCTTGAATGCATAAAATATTAATCTTTCTATGAACATAATATCTTTTAATTTCATTAATTTAGATATTCAAAGATTCTATCGTAATTTTAGTTTTCATGTGCTAGCTTCTTTGTCCACACCCATCTATAATGTGGAATCCTTGCTCATTTAACACTATGCCAGAAAGTCAGTGCAGTGACCCTTGTACACTTTTCATTGTATTCAGGTCATACAGTGCATCGCTTCCAGGGAACGCCCTAGCATTGACACAATGTATTAAAGGATTCATGTCATGATTTTTCGATAAATTTTATGCTGATTGTCAACTACCTAACACAACCCTCAACTTTTCTCATCCAGGACTTTAGACCCGGCAACTGCAGTGTTAAATTAATGATAGTTAGAATGCAAATAAAATTTTGTTTGACTTTCCAATGGTGCGGTCAACTCATTTAGTTGACCTATTTATTGTGTCCAACCATTGTAGTAGTCATTATGGTTGTTAGGAACGACTTAATGATAATAATAGTTTCTCTTACTATTGAAGTTAGCCCAACAGCGTTAAGTAGATATTCTAATGGTTGTTTGCCCATAGTAGTTACCTAATGTGTTTGGGTTGGGAGCTTAGGTGATTCATGCCCTTTAGGCAGTCATTGAAGCGACTCCTTTGTTCTTACTTGGGATCATTTTGTGGTTTCTAGATTTTAGATTCATTCTTTATTTTATTTTATTTTCTGTTTTCACTAGTTGTGGCTTGGACTTTTGCGATCTTCCTTGTTACCTTACCCTCTTTGGTGATCTTATGTTTCTGCTATTTGTCATCCTTTGTTATTATGATCAGGTGGTATTACTTTCATCTATTTATCAGGAAAGACCTACTAGTAATGCCAAAATTTAAAGTCAAATTTAGGCTTGCAATCTTTGTTAAAAGTTTTTCTTCCCTTTTTTCTCTCAAAATTAATAATTGCACCATTGCTTTATAATCTGTGTTTAATCTTCAATGCTTGATCTTATTTCAAAATTTAATATTTACGTCACTTGCTTAAAGTCAAGCCAAGCTGCCGTTTGGAGATACAGATCTATGCAAAATATGAAGTTAGTGGTATCTTGGAATACATTGGCCCTTTTGTTTTTGGAGACCCTTGGTGCTAGTCCTAATAAGCGTCCATAGAAACTCAACGGGAGACTTCTGATTGTTTTTGCTGTAGGGGTTTCACCACTTCAGCATTGGGAAGTTTGTTGGTTGAAAAGATTTTAATTTTTTGAATTGTTGAAAGTTAATTTCCCAGGATGGCGTATCTCATTATCTTGCATTAATAACAAGACAAAGGAATCAACAAAATTGGGCCACGATGGTGGTGTGATCAACATTACGAACATCCTCAGTTCTTTCTAGGGATTTTTACCGTTGCTTCTCCCTAACTAGCATTTCTTTGTATATAATCCAATTTTTTAGCATTACTAGTTTACCATCCTACCGTATTAACCCTCACTGATGTACCACATTAGTTAATTGGTTTTAATCTAAAGGAAAAAAATTGTCAACTGAAAATGAGTATTATATTATATTTTAAGAAAATAATACTTACATTGCCCATTGGATCACCCAATAAGACATGGACAAATTATGTTTTAAGAAAATTTTGTGGGAGAAGCAGTTTTTGGCCTGTGCTTTACATAAAGCAGACAACATATATCCACACACATCCTAAAGTCATATCACCTGCTTTACCTTGAAGCAAGCTTATATTAACACAAACAATAAAGCCTCAGTGGTATATTAGCAAGGCTTAAAAGAATGAAGTGGTATATTAGTAATGGTAAAGGATTGCGTCAATATAGTGTACTAGTGAAAAACTCTTCCTCTTTATTGTTGCCTCCATAAACAAATCACATGAATATGATGTCTAAAGTTTTGCTAGTTTTGTTTAATTTTTAAAGCTGCGATGTATGTTGCATTGCTTTCATGTATGTTAGTTCATTGCTATTAAAGAAGTTCATCATATGTTAAGTGCTTATACATTAATGTAAATCCTTCCCATCAAATTTATGGACTTAAGTTTGGTTTACATTATCAAAACTTTGGTGGTCTTTTTCAGGGAAGAACTGCATTATGGGATGCTATATTGCTACTCTGTCATAGGATTAAGGATTGGTTATGCTGGGGTAGTTCGAGGAGTTCATCTTGGTTCTTCAGCTTTCAACATTCTCCCAGTTCTTGATTCAGAAACTGATAGCTGAAGTATGCTGTTGAATTATAGGGCCTCTCTTTCCTCTCTAAAGTAATTTATGCAAAGTGCAGCATCTTCATGTAGATATCTTTCAGCATTAGAGTTGGTACAGAACTTTCCAACTTTTTCTTTTGTTTTATAAATGTTCTTAATTTTATAGTTGCTGTATTAATTCTTAATTGTTTGACCTGGATGGACTTGAATCATTTTATTTAAACTTTAGTTAGCGTGATGCAATCTAAATATTGGATATAATTAAGAGCATACTTATGATTATCTTTCTACCATGAGCACATTTTCACGCACCTTGTAAGTCTTGTACTTAATTTTTATCATCTAAAATTGTAGTTGAAGTGAAATATACTGCGTTGAAAGTAGTGCAGAAGAAAAACAGTGTGAATGCAAGTCAAAGAACCATTAACGTAGGTGGATATTGAAAACTACATCTCACGCATAAGTATGCAACTTGAATACCTTTCCAAGGACCCCAATGCGCACTCTACCTTATATAAACTCTACTTCAACAACAACAACAAGAACAACAATAACAAGCTTTTATCCCACTATGTGGGGTTGCTATATGAATCCTTTTTCTCCAATGTGTCCTATTTAGTGTCATATTCTAATTTAATCATAATAAATTAAGGTTATTTTCTATACTTTCTAATCAGGCCTTTTTAGGTCTATTTGTACCTTTCTTAATATAGGCCGAATCTGATACATCTCTCCTACTTGGGTCATTGGATGGTCAACATTTTATGTGACCAAACCATCTAAGGAAACTCTCTAATTTTATTTGCCATTGGACCTACTCCAACCTTATCAAGTATATAATTGTTTCTCATTTTGTCTCTAAGCTAAGTGTAAAGCTACTCATCCACTTAAGCATCCTCATCTCTACAATACTTAACTTTATTTTATGCTTTTCTTTTATTGGCTAATATTCTGCTCTATAAAGCATTACAAGTCTGACCACCATCTTATAAAACTTTCTCTAGTCTAAGCGGTACTTTCCTATCACACAACAGGCCGGATGCATTCCTCCATTTTAACCATCCAACTTGAATTCACTAATAACATCCTCATTTATATCACCATCACTTTGAACAATAGATCCGAGATATCTAAAGCGTTCACTATTTTTAATAACTTGATCACCCATTATCACCATTCTGCCACTAGATTATCTGCAACTAAAATTATACTCCATATATTTGATTTTAGATCTACTCAAATGAAAGCCTTTAGACTCTAAGGTTGACTCCCATAATTCAAGTTTTTCTTAAACTCCCTCTCTAGTCTTATCAACAAGAAGAATATAATTTGCAAAAAGATATGGGCTTAAAGCCGATCCTTGACATAATCCAACGGAAATAGGAAAATATTTGGTCAAGCATCCTTGTGTTTGAACACAAGTGATAGCTCTAGCATACATATCCTTAATGACTTGAATATAAGAAATACTTTTTCTTATCTAGAACTCTTCAAAGCACTTCTCTTAGAACTTTATCATATGCTTTTCTAAATCAACAAATATCATATGATCCTCCTTACTCTCTCTATACTTTTTCATCAAACCTCTCAACAAATATATATCATCTATAGTAGGCATAAATCCAAACTGATTTTGAGAAACTTTTGTATCACATCGTAATCTATGTTTAATTACTCTCTCTCATAATTTTAATGTGTGACACATTAACTTAATTCTTCTATAATTTATGCACACTTATGCATTACCTTTATTCTTAAAAATAGCTACCAGTAAACTCCTTTTTCACTTATTTGACATTTTTTGTCTTTAAATAACATTGCAAAGATTAGTAAGTCAATAATTTTTTTGATCTCCTAATCATTTTCACACTTCTATCGTATCATTAGGTTTTGTTGTTTTTCACACTTCATTTTCTTTATGGCCTCTCCAACCTCAGTTTACTATTACGATAATAAAAACAAAAATCTTTATTATTATTTGGGGTTAAAGTCTATCAAGATATTTCATTTACTTATGTTGAATATCCTTTTTTAATAACACTTTATGATCTTCATCTTTAGTGCATTTCACTTGAATTAAATTTTTATTTCACCTATCTTTTTGCTTGGCTAACTTATACATGCATGTTTCGCCCTCTTTAGTTTCTAATTTATTATATAAATCGGTAATGTTAATTCTTTGCATAACATGTTGCTTTCTTAGAATTTGTACGAGCTACTATATATCTTTTTCAATTCTCTAAACTTTTACATCTAAATCAATTTTTATAATAAAATTTTTTATTTTTGATATTTTCTTGCAATTTTTGACTCCACCATTAATTGTTTTATTAATATAAACTTTTTATTTTAATTTTCTAAGCACATTTTTTACAACTTACTTAATCTCACTTGTTATTTTTCCCAACATAACATTTGCTTCTTTATAAATATCCCAAATTCTAAGATCTTGTAGGTTACTCTATAAAATATTTTTATTAGAGTTCCTTAAATACCCTCATTTGAGCTTAGGTCAATGCTTTGATTTATTTTTTATATTTCAACTTTTTATCTTAAAATCCAAAATTAATAATCGATACTGGTGTTTAAATTTTTATCTAAAATGACTTTACAATTTTTACAATATAAACGATATATTTTTCTTATAAGAAAATAATCAATCTATATTTTACTAAATATATTCTTATAAGTGATAATATGTTTATCTTTTTTCTTAATTAATGTATTAGCAATTACAAAATCATAAAATAAAGTAAAATTCAATATAGTTCAAACTTCTTCATTAGTCATTTCATATCAATAGTCACTATGAATACTTTTAAAATCTTCTATTATTTTACCAATATGTTCATTTAAATCTCCTCAAATAAATATTCTTTTTTAAGAGGTATTCTTTATATTATTTCTTTCTAGTTATTTAAAAATTTTTCTTTTAAGTATACATCTAAATCTACTTGAGAGGCATAATTATTTATAATATTAATAATTTTTAGTATCAATAATATTTTTTAAAGCTATAATTTTATCTCCAATTCTATTAATTTCTATAGCCTTATCCTTCAAATTCTTGCCTATGGTAACACCTATGTCATTTTTATTATGACTCTTACTAAAATGTTTAAGTTTAAAAACTTAAACTATCAATCTCATTTGCCTTCTCCCCAACCAATTTTGTTTCTTGAATACATAAGATAGTTATTTTTCTAAGAATCACAATATCTATTAATTTCATTAATTTACTTGTAAGAGTATTTATATTCTAAGTTTTTATCCTAATTTTAGTTTTATGGACTAGCTTCTTTGCTCGCATCTATCGATGCACGAGAACCCTTACATCCCGGCAGCATTTCACTTTTTTTACTCTAGTACAAATCTCTTCCATGGAATTCCCTTGCATTGACACATGCATTAAATGATTCATGACATGATTTATCGATGAGTTTTCAATGACTCTCAACTACTTAACACAACCCTGATGCTTGGGACCCAGCAATGGCAAAGTTTACCTTATATAAACTTCAATTAACAAAATTAAAATTAACTGTCAGATTATTATTTGAAATATTACAAAGCATTCTACACTCTTTTAATTCAAATCAAGATAAAATGCACAACTAATTCAACTGCTATACTTGCATCAAAATTAATTTTAAAAGTGTTTAGTATATCTTCAAACATCAGATTGTGTGTTTGAGTTCACATATTTTGAGATAGTTGCGAGATACTTGACTATAGAAAAGCTAAACATGGGCTGAATTACAAAATAATCACAATATAGAGATGAATGGAGTTATTTAGTTTTCCGACTTACATTCATTGTCAAGTTATGGTAAATGCTTTCACTATTTGAAAACAAAGTTATTGTCTCGCTAGTGAGTATAATCAGAACCCAGAAAAGAAAATCGCATATTTTTCTCCATTTTTGGTTTATGATATCTGAACGCGGTGTTACAAATAGTTTATAAATTGCTGCTTTACTAAATGTTGTGCTTTTTAATGTTCTAATTGTTATTGATTAGGAGTGGCAATGGTTGCACTTTTTTGATAATTTATTGTCGCATGATTAATTGTCTTGACGATTAATTTGTCTTATCGTACATGTAGGTAATACTTAACTAGATTATGCTAGTGAGTTGTTTTCATGTGACTTCCAAGTGAACAAATCATGCGATTCTCATTCGAGTGGATTAACTAAATGGCTCGGAATGATTGGCTACACTGTCCAATTAGAGTTTTTCCATTTAATACACCTTTTGACAGCTATTAAGTGCAGGACATGTGAATGCTTCTGATTTAATCAGCAACAGTGGGAAGAAAAACCACCCTCATTAGTTCCCTATTATTTTGAAATTTATTTATGATGATAAATATAATGTAAAACTATATTTGCGTGTCCTTTTTTACCTCCATCCTTCTTGTTCTTTGTATTAGTAACTCTACTATTGCTCCAATAGTAGAAGGTTAAACATCAAAAAGAAAACCTCACCTCAAGAAGCTCAACATTGCTCTAGGTTCTTTATGCATTTGGCAGCAAATGAATCATCTTTTCATTTTCGTATTTAGATGGGTGTGACAACAATGAACGATGATAATCACGGTAGTGAACAAGCAACACCTACTTAGTAGTGGCCTTCAAGGATACTCCATAATGTCAATTATGGCAAATTGCTCTGTATGTGAAGTATTTTCCTTCAAGCCAACATTATTCTTTTGAACTCATTTTCTTTAACCCTTCAAGCTCTTCTTATTTCATTTTCCAATGTCCTCAAAGATGGCCATGGAGATCATTGCATGATACTTTGTATCTACCTTTACGAGGTGACTTTGTCTGCTGATATAGTTGAAGTGAACTCCAAATAGTTTAAATCCACTACAAGTTACTTGTAGAGCATGCCATTTGTCTCTCAAAGAAGGGCAAGAAGGGCAAGTTCCTGAATGTCTTCTGTAAGGAAACTTTATTTCTTTGTTGATTACCTGAAGTGCAAACAACACTTTCCTCCTTTTCTTGTGTTCATGTGGACCTCTTCTGTTGCTTCTTGATGACCCCGATTATATTCATGCCAAACATGTTTGTTATTGCCCAAGGATCATCAAATTCTTTGAATTGAATGGAATCCCTTAGGGGTGCAAACAAATCTAGCCAAGCTGGCATGTGCTTGTTTGAGTTCAAGCTTGTTTATCATTATCAAGCTCAAGCTCGATTCGAGCTTTTAGGATGGCGTTCAAGTTTGAGCTCATTTAAAAGAAATTTGCTCGAGCTCGGCTTTAGTTTGTTCATGAGCTCAGTTTAAATTATGATTATTAAGCTTGTTAATAAACAACTCATTTAATAAAATAAATGAGTTTTAATTAAGCCTTAATTGAGCTTATTTGTGAGCAACTTGTTGAGAAATGTACACGAGCAATATCAATGAAAGTTTATTAAGGCCTAAAAAAACAAAAATTTTAAAATATTGTTCACGAATAAGTCTTAATCGAGCCATAATCGAGCTCCTTAACGAGCTTGTTCACAAACTTTAAATGATACTGTGCGTGAACTTTAATGAACTGAACAACAAGTTGTTCAAACTTGTTCATTTAATAATTGAGTATTTACAAAAGTGTTCGAGCTTGTTCAATTAGTTAATCAATCAATCATAAACGAGCTTTAATCGAGCCGAGTCACGTGTAGCTTGTCGAATGCTTGGTTCATTTGCAGCCCTAGTATCTCTTGATCAACCAATAACTTTGTTTTTATTTCAAATGTGTCAATCAGATGCATTCTTTTACTTCATTCCATGTTACACCAAGAAATTTATCAACATTGGTCCACAAAGCTCCTTTTGTGGTTAGAAGAATAATTACCCTAAGATTGCGGCCGATTGCGTGAGCGAGCGATGGGAGTTGAAATTGTGGCGTGGCTCGTGAGAGAGCATCGAGACTGGGGCACAAGCGAGTGACGAGTGGTGCAAGGGATTGCGAGGTGACGCAAGCTTGAGAGAGCAGCTATTGTGAGACTTGCGATGTTTCTCTTGCACGATCCCTGAACGAGCAAGCGGGCTTAGTGTTCGATCCTAACATTGATCCAATAAAATAAACTTTAATCATGTAGTTATTTATAATTATATATACCTTAATCATGTAGTTATTAATATTCTAAAACATTATTTATTTTTGAAAATAAAAAGTAAAATCTCATAAAAAAAAACACTCTAAACAAACATGTTTTCAAAAACAACATAAAAACCAAAACAAAAAACAAAACAAAATTGATCCCAAACAGCCTCTTAGTGTATAGTAATAGCAAACAAAGTTTTCAATTTAGAATTGTGAACTTCACAATCTTTTAACTTTAAAGCAGATGGTGGAGGAAATTATGACAAGCTTGATCAAAACTTCACCATCTTTACAACAAGATTGATCATCTTCTTAAGAGGATTGTGTTCTTGTATGATATATGTAGATGATGCATTCAAAGTTTTCTCGACAAGAGGGCAATTTCTTTGTTCTCATTCAAGGTTAGTCAGTTTTTTCTAGAGTTGTTAGTATCACTATCTGGCATTAATCTTTTCCTTTGACTTTACTATATCAATAATGGCATCAAATATGAACATGGGATTTTTTTTCAATGTTTGGAGTTCATGAATTTAAGAGAATATCAATAAAGTCATCTAAATATAGACGAACTAAATATTTGAGAGAAAGAGATTCATACAATAATCACAATATAGACACAAAGGTTTAGAGTAGTTCATGTTTGTGACTTGTGTCCACCAATGGGAATGGTGAACGTATTTCATGGGTTTTAAGACTATTTTTATGTTATTTTTATATTTTTATACTTGTGTCAACTATTAGATTTGTTGAAGCATAAGATGTCCTTGTGTTGTTGATTCTTGCTATTTCTAGGATTGATCAATAACACTAACTGATAGATTATAAAGATGGATTTTTCCTAGAAGGATGAGAATGAGCCTTTTTTTATATAAGTGCAGGAAGGTTGCAATAAGCTAATGGTGGTGGCTTTGGGTGAAGAAGGCTTTGGGAAGGTGATGGCTGATAGGTTCCAATGGTATCAATCTAGTTTGTGTCGAGATCGAGTTGAGTGGAGGTTGTAGGTTGATGTTTGGGGACAGTGATGAGGCTAGGCTTGTGTATGATATGTTTGTTATGTGGTGAAGTGATGGAAATAAGAAATTGAGATTGTTAGGGGTTTTAGGCATGTAAAGGTGTTGGAAATGCAATTAGATAATTTTTTTTATTGGTTTGAAAGGACTTACAAAGAAAGAGTGCTCCTTTGAATAGGTTCAAGAGATTTAATGTGGGATACTCCAAATCACATGTGAAGATGAAAATGAAGGGTAAACAACTAATAAATAAGACAAAATATTAGTTTAAAAAAAAGATAAATCTATCCTCACCAAAAAAGGAGATCATGTAAGCCACTAAGGCTTCATTTGCTTTTTTAATGCTTTCAGAGCGTGAATTTTAATTTTGATAATTTGAATAGAGTCTTTTGAAGCTGCGTTTTAAACATCATTTCTCAGTTTTACTTTTAAAAAAAATAAATCTTTTAGAATCAAAAAAATAAAATAAAGTCTTAATCTTAAAGAAATAACCACCAAGCTAAATTCATAGGTTTTTTTTTTTGGAAACCAAAAAATCACTGTTGGTGCTGATTGTTTCACTATTGAATTTTATTGAGTGTCGGTGGGATATTATAAAGGATGATGCCATTTCTGTAATCCAAGAGTTCTTTTGTGGTGCCTGCCTCGAACTCTTCTGTTTTCTCACTTTATTACTTTGTATTAGTTTCGACAAAAAATTATTTCAAAAATTTATGCAAACAGAATCAATCCTCTTCATCATAAAAAAATTGGAGTTTATTTTATATTATTTAATTTATTGATATTTATAATTTACGTAAATTATAGAGATTACTTATTTTTTTATTTACATGCCAATTATGATTAATTATATTATTTTATGATACGCCAATTCTGGCAAAGTATTGGTAAAATGTGCTGATTAGGTGTCAAACTATTATTATTATTATTATTATTATTTTGAAAATAAGAAATAAAAATATTTCAAGTTAATCTGTTTTTAAAAACAGTATAAAAATAAAAAAATAAAACTCAAATTAAAATTGATCCCAAATTGCCCCCAAGAAAAATAAAATTATATAATGAAGGTGTTCGATCGTTCAGTCTTCCTGCTCGATTATTCCCACACGCAACAATCCATTTTTCTGAGTCTTTCTTTTCCCGGTCAACTTAAAAAATATTTAACTCTTTAAGCATTTTAATCACAAGTTCTAAGGTCTAACTTCAAACTAGCATGTGCAGTAGTTGTGAAGTAGTTGTCAATATGGTGGCTTAAGCCAGCCACAACCCACAAAAAGTCTTCAAATAATTCATTCTACCAACTTAAAATATTAGAGTGTGGACTGCATGCGTTTTAAGTTCATAAAAATACTTTAAAATTTTTTTAAAAAATAATTTATGAGACCATATTTGATGGAAAAGATACTGAAATCTTCAAAATTACAATACTTGAGAGGGCATAAATTAAGTCATAGAAGAAGTCATGTTAAGTTGTAAATAAATGTATTATAAGAAGTGGTAGAATCAGAATTTAAAGAGAGAAGTGGTGACTGTCCATCCAATTAAGGGTGGTGAAATTTAGAGGAATAATTAGTGTATTATATAGTATTAAGAGTTTAATAAAATTTATGAGTGATAACTTATTCTGAACTTCAATGTAAGATTTGAATTAATAAAAAAAAAATCATAATTAAATTATTTTGTGAATTCAATTTCTCTCACTTTACATAAAATGGGAAAATTCAATGAACTACTCTCAATTATATGAATAAAAAAACAGTAGATTATATGTAAGTCGTCATAATAGCCTATTCTTGAATTTTTGATCTCTTTTATAGATGGGCCCTACCAATTCTATGGTTTAATTAGTTGTACTAATATAAATATTTAATATATTCTTTAATATTTATTCTATTATTGGCCTGACGTGCTATTCACTGTGTTGCTAGTCTATTCAATAGATTCAAATGAGCTTTGATTAGAAGTGAACAATTACAATTATATCACAAGAACTAGTGGATGTAGAAAACTTCATAATAATCTTTGCTAAGGACAAGAATAGCCATATATTATTTCACAATACAAGCATCTTAAGAATAAACTTTATCAAACATAAGCCTTCAACAAATCCAGTCAGACTTTGCAAGCATCTAAAGTCTATAAGAGAAATCAAACTAAACTATTTATAAGACTTTAGAGATGACTAAATAATTAATAAAAAACTTATAAATTTCATTGCTATTTAAATAATAAAAGATCAATCTAAATATAAAAGTCTAAGAAGATGAGTTGAAGAATTTTAATAAAGCAATCATAAGACTCTTATAACAAAGACTTGAAACCCTTTCTAAAAGATCTTAATTTCTCTAAACTTCATATTTTTCCATAACAGGTAGAATCATGTTTGAGGAGTATTTACAAGTAAGAAGAGAAGGTTAAGATAGCCACTTATGACTCTGCATAAATTCCAAATCTTTATTCAATGTAAATTAAATTGCTATTCTTAGCATCATATGGTTACAAGAAGCCTTTATACCACTATGTGGGGTCGGCTATATGAATCATTCTTCTCTATTGTGTCCTATCAAGTGTCAAATTTTCATTTAATTTTAATAAATCAATATTATTTTTTATACATTATAACCAAGTCTTTTTAGGTCTACCTTTACCTTTCTTAAAATAAGGCAAATTTAATACATCTACACTCCTAACTAGGTCATCGGACGATAACGTTTTATGTAATCAAATCATCTAAGGCAACTCACTCTAATATTATCTACCACTAGACCAACTCTAACCTTTTCACGTGTATATTCATTTCACATTTTATATCTGAGAGCAAAGTCTATCCACCTGAGCATCTCATCTTTGTAATACTTAACTTAATTTTATGCTTCTCTTTTACTGGCTAACATTCTACACCATAATTCATTTCAGGTCTTACAATCATCTTATACAAGTTTTTCTTAAGTCGAAATGATACTTTTTTATCACACAGTAGGCGATTTTTCTTCCACTTTAACCATCCAACTTGAATTCTACTAACAACATCCCCATCTATTTCACAATAATTTTGAACAATAGACTTGAGATATTTGAAACGTTCACTCTTTTTAATTTGCTCATCCAGTATCACAACACTACCACTAAAACTTCTACAACTAAATTCAATTTTAGATTTGCTGAAACAAAATCCTTTAGACTCTAAGGTTGACCTCCATAATTCAAGTTTCTCTTGGACTCCCTCTCTAATATTATCAACAATAAGAATATCATTAGCAACGCACATGCACCAAGGTACATCCTCTTGTAAATGTCTTGTAAGAACATCCTAGTAGCTCAGAAAAAAAAAACACCTTTGAAGTGCTCTCCACCATCTTTATTTAGATGGGTATAAGTATATTTTTTCATGAGGTAGATTGATATATATGTTCAACTAGATTTCCCTTAACATCACGTTAGGGTTTATTTAGATATGGGTTCTACTTCCTATGAATGTAAGCATCCATAGTTAATTACTCATCTTATCATAGTTAGAGAGCACTCTCGATTAAGGTTGGAAACAGACATATCTATCTAATATGCATTTGATGTCTTAGAGGTGTGTGGCATAGATGATTGTCATGTAGAATTCTTATAACGAATAAAAAGATTGGACTTACATCTCTTTGGAATGCTAGAATATAACTTAAATATTCGCATAACGAAAAATACAAGTTGTCAATGCATAGCATATAGTGAATAATGAGAGAAATTATCATTTGAATTAAAGCATATATTGGGCAGGGGGATAATTACACGCCCGATCAAGATCCCATAGTTCCGTTATCCCGGATTATTGTGGCTCCTAGTCTACTTAGCCAGGAAAATTATTCCTCACCGAAGAATCCTTGTCAGCAGCCATGAGTTGCATCGCCCAAGGCGTTCTTGTAGACCTAGGGTGATATTTATCTGAGGGGATATCTTTAAGAAATCTTAGCTAACAAAAACTTTTTTTTCTATTAAATATATTTCATGATTTATAACTCAAGGAACATAACCATTAAAGAACATACGGGCCATTGTTGTGACCGAAATATAGTGGAGCTATATAAATGCCAAGTCACCCGGTCAGAGGGTTCAGGTTGTATCTACATTTCATGTGTTACTATTTGGCAACAAAATCATGCAGACAGAGGACACATGTCTCGTCCTTACTAGCATGAGATTTTTTCAGTATGAACATAAATATATTATTTGATATGGGCTCTTTTGTGAGCAAATATTTTCTTAGCTTATCATCATTGATAAATAATGATGGATGGATGGATGATTGTTTGCTCTAGGTTATATTAAATGATGAACTTCATTCAATATATATATATATATATCTCTCTCTCTCTCTCTCTCTCTCTCTCTCTCTCTCTCTCTCTCTCTCTCGATTGAATTTTACAATCAGCACAACCATCATCGGGGAAAGATTAGGTTCCGGTAACCCAGACTCGTCATAAGACCCAACCGGGGGATTAACCCGTGAAGCATACTTAGGAGGTAAAATTAGGCAATTGTTATTGTGTCGGGGCCCATGCTGATAATTCATTTTTTGTTTTGTTCTGCACCTCGACGTTGAGAATATGTCGCCTAAGCGTTATATTGCATCATAGCGGTGCATGGTTGGCGCTGTGGCATTATAATTATTGGTCATGTTGACATTTTGAATGGTGCCTCAGCACTGGTCGTGTAGCGCCACAGTGCGGTCAAAAATCGGTTCGGGATAACTGATAGATGTTTAGGCGCTTTAAGGGTGTAAGTTAACTTTTTGATTAGCGCATTGACGCTATGTTAGGGTATTGCGATGCTACATCTACACAGTACATCTTTTTAGTTTTAAAATTTAATGATAATGAATGCTCTTTTTGACTGGCACAATAATCGACTTGACCAGCTGACCAGCGTATCAATGTTTCATGTCAGCACGCAGCGCTAGACCGCTATTCCAAAACCTGAGAGATTAGCGCTGCAGCCTTAGGCCTAGTTTATAAATAGACCCCTTTGGGTTGTGAAAATTTTCATTTTGCATTCCTTAAAGTTTTCTCTCTTTTTCTTGTTCTCTTATAGAGATTCCTCCACTTTTTGGTGGCTTTCCTCCTCATACCTGTTGCCCCTGCTCCCTAGGCAGTTGGTGCTCATGGGGCAGGAACAGTGGTTTTTTTTTTGTTACTTCTTTAAACTGCAGATCAGCATAGCAACCATCATCGAATCGCCAACTAGATTAATAGTTATCCTTCTTGAAGGATTGCCATAGCACCTCAGAGCTAAGATCATGATGCCGCGACACTGTAACCAAAAACTTATATTTAATTTTTGGGGCAAACACATCCATAACAAAAAAAAAAAAAAAAAAAATCAGCTTAAAGTTGGTCCATGATGTAATCCAACTAAAATAGAAAAATATTTTGTCAATCATTCTTGTGTTTGGACACAAGTAATTGCTCTGGCATACATATCCTTAATAACTTGAATATAACCAATATACATGATTTTATATATAATCAATTAAGATTTTAATTTTGTGGTGATCATATACACAATTGACCATTGCATGTACGATTATAATTTCGGCAAATCAACTACAATGAAACACCCTAATGACTATATTCCAATGGATAAAAATTTAAGCATTAGTATGATTCCCAATCATATGTGTGATCCCAAAACATGTGCATGATTAGGTGGAAAGCATACATTAACAGTTGTATAGTATTTTTTTTTCTAATTCGATGTATATATAATAATTTTGAGCAAAGTTTTTGATGTACTTATAATTGAAGGATTTTTTTTTTTTTTGTAATTTGTAATCATTATGTTTTTCATTCTTTATAATTCAAAATAAAAGTAAACTCAAATAATTTTTAATGTAACCCGAACATACACTAGACTCTAACTTGATAACATCGATCATATGTGTATTACTTATTTATTGACAAAAAAATTATTTGTAATATTACTCACAAAATTTTGCATTGCAAAATCATCCATAAAATTTTTTCAATATACCATAAACTTAAACATTTTTCTGGATGGTTGTATATTCATTTAAATTTTTGTTTCTAATAGTATAATTGTATTGTGCCTTCCTATCGCAGGAGGGCTGGTTGCTAAATGAAATAATATTGCTAAAAAAACATGGATTGTTTGTGACTATTTAAGTTAATTTTTAATCATATTTTAAAATAACAAAACTTGCATTAGTGTAATTTCGTTAGAAAATCTTTGAGTTTCTGTAGAAAAAATAATTATTTAAGAAGTTGTGCTGAGTATTATAATTTTTTTTAATTTTTAAAAAGTCAAATCTTTTCTAAGCTTATACTAACATATTCTACACTTTTCTAATGCAGATTCTTCGAATACAGTGGAAACATTGTTTCTCAAATAGCACATGTCGCTCCAAACGGGACCTAAATCTTATAAAGATATAAATTAGTAAGCATGTATGAGAATAAATTAATCTAAAGACTAAAATAAAGCTCAAAGAATGTTATCTAACATATTATCTCAAATCCTACCTTCCACCTCCCAAACTTTGAAGTAAAAGATAACTAATTTTGATTTTTGTGTCATCCACAGCTTTATTGACATATCTTTAATGGTCTTCCATTAAAAACACACACAATACTTTTGGTTTAATATCTAAATAAATTTGGATCCACTAAAATTAATATTAAAAGTGTTGTTTGTGTAAGTGATGAATATAAACTTATCCTTCGGGCCAAACTTAATTGACAAGAGAATAAATGAGTAAGTTTGCATAAGATAGCATTCTTGTTGATAATGGGATGTAATTTATTATGTGAAGTGTTATTTATAATAATTTTAATAAAAAATGTTATGACCATCTATTTTCCTCGATAAATTGATGAGAATGAGAAAGATCAAGACATATCAATTGAGCTAAGTACGGTGAGTAACATTCTTATTCTTACTACCCTATCTTGCTAGCTTAATTCCTAGAGCAGCTGTGATGCATTTATTAGAGTTTGAATTTTAATAAATGACTTTGACTTCAAAGGAACTGGAAAGAAGAGCAATGAGAAAGGAATGAGATGACAAATTAATTAAATTGAAATTAATTTTTATTTATTTATTTGGTAAATGAGTATATATATATATATATTTATTCATAAAAAATTTGAATAATATATAATTAATTGATAAAAATTGAAAAATGTGACCAACCATCCATTCCTCATAAATTAGGGTAACGGTAAAAAAAAGCCACTTCAGAACATAAATTAACGCGCAAAGCAGCCTTGCAAAGCGGTAGAAATTCTCGCAGTCAACGACTTAGCAACACTCAACAACTCGATGACCGTAGCATTGATGAAGAAATTTAAGGAGCAATTAAAAAAGATATTTTTAAATTAAGTATGATTAAAAGTTTAATTAGGTAATTAAGTATTAATAAAAAAAAAATAGAATATAGTCATAGCCATATCTTCGACGTCCATTATATTAGTCTTAATTAGTAGGCGGCCCGACAATGCAGGCCGTCAGTGGGTGGCGACTTCAGTGAGGCTCGCCCAGTGGATGGCCAGCCGTATCTGGCCGTGCTGCGGATAATTTTTTTTGAAGCCTCAGGAGGCTGTATTTTTTAAAGGTGTGATTTGTGTGAGATAAACGCATTTATTTAGGGCTTAAAAATGATTGACCGCATAAAGTTGATAATAATTTAATGGATGACAATCATATGAAGTTAATCAATTCATTTCAGAAATGGATAAATAAGAAGTTTATTATGACATAATCAAAGTTAGCGTGTACATGACTCTTAAGTTTGTAATGAAATAGATAAATAAAATGTAAATGCAGACACAAAAGTATACTCTTGTCTAAACCCTATCTGTGTGACTATCTTCCTCCGTGTCTGCGTGGAATAGCACTCCAGTGTGTAGTCGGTGCTCGAGATGGGCGATCCTGGTGGCCCTACGCAAGATCTCGGCGCATATATCATCGTGATTTGGAAGATAGGGCGAGTCATATGTAGGCGATATGTAGAAGGATCCGGATCAGTAGATGGCGGCTGCGCTCGGTCATGGTGTGACACCCTCAGCACCGTCTGTAATATGTGTCACTAAGATGTACCTTCATCAGTCTCATACATATCTATCAACATCCTCCCGTAAGGTGATCATCCTCAAAGTATGGTGAAAGGTGTCTCGAGTTGCCTGTATGCTACCTCGAAAAAAGAATGTAAAATTAGCACTTACATAAATATTGAATTCGGATGAATACTTACTTATATCGACTACATAAATCGCTCCGGTGCTCTCGGCGTAGTAAGTGGGTCAGAAGGATACGTAAAGCACGATCACGAACCGGCCGGTCTTGATAGTCTTCTTGTCCACATCATCTAGGCCCGAGGCTCTCCTTCTCCAAGAAGCAATGTGTGGTGGTATCGGTCGGTTCCTTTACCCATTGACCCTTTTGAAACTAGGGTCAAGGGGAATGTACTCTGGGAATAAGGCGGCGGCGCACTCTATCCAGATAAATGCCACTCAACCCTCTTCCGGTGATAAGAGGGACTCGTCTTCCATATGTCGAATCAGCATGTATCGATAGATGTGATGTGATCTGCTCCTTCGGATCACACATATAGTAAAATTATGTTAAAACATAATCGCATTGAATATTTGAACTAAAGTGTTATTTGCATATCCAAGTGTTTGCCGCATAAACCATCTATCTCATTTCGTACCGCAACATTTGCCATTGCTTCGAACATACTTCTCATTCCATCGCACCTGAATCAGTTTAAACATATATATAAGCATAATTTGAAAGTGTAATTAACAACACCTCAAACCAATGCGAGAGCTCCGAGATATGAAATATGTAAAGTCGGTGCACATGAATATGCTCCCAAATCCCAGAAGGAGGTGTAGGCAACCACCATGTTGGCCTGTTGGGCTTATTCGACTCGTGCAGCTCCCTATATAGATGAGCTAAAATTGCTCCACCCATAAACATCATGCTAAAGGAATCCAGATCCTCCGGGGTGATAAATCACAGTGGACCTCGCAACCTATCGAGGCGGTAAGAAGCGTGATCGAAATAAAATATAAGCACGCAAGCGGAAGAACTCCTCGTCGGCTGTTGTATGACTCCACAGCAGAAAGTCCACCGAGCCACCTCAATGGCATGCATGCAGCGTGTGCGACCCATCATGAATGTCGATGTGGACGTCGGATCATGATACATCACGTCGGTAAGGGTGTCGTCAACAAATCATCGCGGCACCAAGTGTCCCATCTCTTCTCCTCGCCAATCGCCTGTGATGATAGGTGGCCCATCAACCCGTAGTCGGATCATCGTCACGGGCGTCATCTCTCTGGCGAGGTGGAAGGTATTCTGCGGAGACCATCTCAACCAAGCGGTCGAAATGATAATCTAGCCGGATGAAGCGTAGCTGACTCACACGCGAGCCCACACTCGCCCGCGAATGAATGCATGTAATGGGCTCCTTGACATGTCAGTGTGATGCTAAAAAAATCTAAGTAAGCGTGATGAACCTCGGCGTAACCCATTCTAAAAATAAAATTCACTTACGATTATGGGGGTGAGCTCGATGCACGTGAGGCAATACTATGATGAACCTCGAGTGTAGGCTCCAATGGTGGTCGGCCTCCTTAGCATCTCATGTCCATGGCGGGGTGCTCCTCCATCGTGCTGAGAAAAGAATCGCGAAATATAATGAGGCACATGCATCAAATGATAATCTTGAAGTCATGCAATTGTCCCCAAAGGAGTAAATCAAACAAACAAAGGGGCAAAGGGTAGATGTTTGCTTTTGCATCCTCTTATGTAGGAAAGGTATAGCAAAATCATAGGTAAACATTAGAAAAATAATACAATTACTAAAATTACAACATGATGACAATGAATTTTTTTTCAATATTACACACACATCAAAATCAGCACAACCTGGATTTACTTATCGACTATCAAGAACACGAGCGTATCGACTTATGAACCCTCTCTGAAACCTCCAAAACCTTTCGTAATCCGAAATGTGTGATTGAATATATATTCATATACTTTAGAGATTTGTTGGTTTAAAGTCATAAATCATAGCTCTTATATAAAGCATCATAAGTTGACCTCTTTTTATATAAATCATAGCTCAGTTATTTCTTATATGATATGTATCTCTCAAACTGATTTTCACATTTAGTTTATAATCTCTCAACATATCATATTTATTTTATTTATCATTTCAATAAAATGCCAAACATGAATATGCATAATTTATCAAAAAAATATAATTTTGAATTTATTTTATTATTAGCCTCAAATACTATAGAGCAATGCGAGTGAGCTTTGTGATGGAACTCCTTTGACAAACTTCACTCAATTGTTGAGATTTATGGGCAAAAAGGTTTATTAGAAAGAAAAAAATAAAAATATATGAAAAGAAAAGTGAATGATATCACCTATAATTTGCACTTACAAAATCTATGTTAAGTTGTTTGACTTAACTTTGGATTTTCTAACACTTTAAAGCTGTATTAATTTTAAAAAAAATTAGTGAATGTGGTAATTGATGTGATATTAAAATCCAAGTGTATTTATGCTGATTTGTATGATTTGTATGTAAGTCTCTTTAAAATTTTGATGAAATTAACAGCTAAACGCAATGCTAAAAAAGTGTTGTATTGCCTTAATTAATAACCTCAAAAATAGTTTCAATGCATTTCTAAATAAATCTTCTGTGCAATAAAAGGATAAACCATATCTAATATATATTGATGAATATATGCAAACCTCAAAACCTTGTGCAAGAAGTTAAATGTTGAGAGTAAAAAGAATCAACAAACAATTTGAGTAAAAGCGGTTGGGAAAAAAAGAAGTTTCTATCGACAAGGCGCGCAATCTGGTCGGACCTACGCGGCGGGAAGTTCGAGAGGGGAGGACCGTGCTCGGTGTGAGTTTAGTCGGAGCTCCAGGCGGAGGAAGCACGGGGCGAATCGGCGAAACTATGGAGCTAGGGCGATCGTGGCGTCGACCCTAATATAGGGGTCGCTGCGGCGACTAACTCCATATCGCTTCATACTCGGTGGCCAATCGAAGCCGATCCATTAGTGGGCGGCGCCTCATTCATTGCATATTACCATGTAACCGATGTAGATTGGTGGCACATTCGACTATACCTATTCTTAATTTTTTTTTATTAATACTTAATTACCTAATTAAGCTTCTAACCATACTTAATTTAAAAAAATTGCCTTTAAAAAAAGAAAAATTGCATTTGTAACTTTTAAAATTTGATATTAAAGAAAGTGATGATTATATATTTACAGTATCATAAAAATTATTAAAAGAACGTTTTGAATAACTTTTATTTTATAATTATAATTTTAAATTAATTTTGTTTTAATTATAGTTTGATTTGAAATAAAATATATTTGATAATTTTAAAAATATATATATTCTATATTTATATGGTGGTGGTAACAGTGTAGGAATCAATAGCTCTGCCAATAATTGGTGGTCACAATAATGATAACCAGTGATAGTAATGATTGATAGTAATCGGTGACAAGCAACAATGATGATGATTGCTGATTATGACAAGAGGGTAGGGCTGTCAAAACAGTTCGTTGTTCGCGAACATCTTGTGTTCGGCTCGTTCGTTAAACTAACGAATTCCGAACACTCGATTGAACGACGGTCGAACACGAGCATGATGCTTGTTCACTTTCGAATCGCGCCGGTGAGGGCATGATTCCTCGATTGCGTTCGATATTTATTTTAGCCTATTCGACTTCTCCGAGCGATTCAAATTCCACTGTTTTGCTTAAGTCTTTTCGGCTTTTCAATGGAGAGCGATTCGAGCATTCATGCCCTAGTTCTTCTAACTCTGAGCCTCTCTGCCTCTGAGTTCTCCAATCTCCACTTCTCCTCGTCCCTCAGCTTCGAGCAACCGAGCAGTACGCACTCCACAATCCCTTCCTCCCGAGTCCCGCCTCTCGGATTTTTCTCGTTCTTGCGTCACTACGTGGCGTATCGAGCAAGTGGAGAGTCTTAAACGTGAATCTGATCCTCTGTGACTCTGTCCCTCTCTCTCGTTCTCGCTTTTTTGAGTTGTCTGATGCTCTGACTCTTCTATGTGATTTCCTTTACTTTTCAACTCTATTAACGTCGAGATTAGTATTATTTCGACCCGCTCGGTATGTCCCATCTCAGATCTTTGTGGCCTTTCACCAATCTATGCTTATTGGGATTATATGACTTTTTTAGAAGCATGACTACTCGTTGTAGCCTCTATTGTGATTTTGTGAATCTGTGAGACTGTGATGTTGTTTACTGTTTACTGTTAGTGTTTAGTTTCAATTTATTACGTATTTGCGTTGTTCGTTCATTTTAGTTTCTTCAAAGTTCAAAGTAAGTTAAGCTTTGTAATCAAAGCAACAACAGCCAAGTAGAAAGTAGCCAACAATTCAGAAAAAAATAACAACAATACAAGTATACTGTATACAACAGCACCATTCTCCAAAATATAGAATAGTCCACTAGAAGCAAAGAGTATGCAAAAGAAGGCACTTAATAGTTCTAATTAACCAATCTAGAAAAAAATAGTTTTAATCAAAGCAAAGAGGCTGTCAAAAAAAGGAATTATTTTAGGTCCATCGAGAAGTGAGAACAAGCTGAACAACCAACCAAGTTACCAAAGTACTAAACCTAAAATCTGAAAGAATCAACAAAAGCAACCATCAATAGCTAGATAGAAATAAAATGAAACACAATAATAAGCCAAAATCCTCTGATGTTATAGCATAGCAAATACTCAATCACATCTAACAACTAATATGTTATCTATTATAAGAAGTTGTATACTTGTAGTCTTGCAGATTTAAAACAGCAAAACAATAAAATAACATAGAATGATAGACTGGGATTGGGCGTAAAGTGGGCGATGGTAGTGATAGTGGACGACGAGTTGAATACTTGAATGAAAAGATAGGAGTTTTTTGTAGCTAATTGTAAGCTCTACAACTAGTAATGCTTGAAGTATTTTTTATATCATCCCGAGTCCCGAGCAAGAAAAAGGATCACATATTCATATGCTTTTACTTTGATATTTGATGATTATTTGTTGTTTATATGTTTACCAAATTATTTTTGAAAAAAATAGATGATTTAAATAGCTATTAGCCAGTTAACTAATTTTATAATAATCTTCTTATTTCTATTATAATGAAGCTCACTCTCCTTCTATTATAAATGATATTCATCCTTGCAATTTTGATTATGTAAAGCTTGGTTACAATGTATTATGTATGTTTTAAACTCTGTTATATCTATGAATGCATTATTTTTTTAACATATTTGTCATTTAACACATGAGATGTTTGGAATTATTCATAGTTTACATACAACAGATGTCATCATTTGAGTATTCACATCAACCAAGGTAACCGATTGATATGGATTTGAAAGCGGTCATAATCAAGCATCTCAACAAATTGTTGAGAGTACTAGCACTATACCAGAGATGTAGGCTAAAAAATCTAGAAAGAGAAAGTCTAGTGTGTGGGAATACTTTGTAGAGGTTAAAACTATATCTAAGGGTGTTGAGATTCCTTGCTTGCAATGTTTGTCTTGTAGAGTTAAATTCTAAAAATCAAAAATAGACACAACTTCTCAGACATGTTAAAGATTGTGATAAAATTAAATCAAAAGATAAATAAGTTATTGATTTGTCAGATAAAAGACAGAAGCGACTTAATTTCTCCCCAATTGATATTGCTAGTGAATTTGGCATTTCTATTTTTCATGATCCTAAACATTATGATCAAAACGAGTCGAGAAATTATTGCAAGGATGATTATTGTCCATAAATATCCTTTTATGATGAGCACACTTGGTTTAATATCTTATTGAAATATTTGAATTTTAACTATGAAAGTGTGTAGAAACACCATAAAAATGATTGCATGCAATTTATGATGTTGAGAAAGAAAAACTTAAGACTTATCTTAGCTGTGTATTGAGAGTTTCATTAACATCAATTTATTGGACATCTAATCAGACAATAGGGTATATGTGTTTGACTATTCATTTCATTGATTTGTCATGGAAGATCTAGAAAAGGATTATTAATTTTATTGAACTTGACCCTCCTCATACTGGAACTTTCATCTGTGATGCTATATGTGATTGTTTGTTAGAATGGAATCTTCAGGATAAAGTCTCCACAATTACTCTTTATAATGTCAGTAACAATGATGTTGCAGCTTTTTGCCTTAGAAATAACTTTGATTCAAGAGAAAAATTGCATTTCGTGGTTATTTTTTTCATATCACGTGTTGTGCACATATATTGAATATAATGATGCGGGATGGTTTGAAAGAAGTGCATGACATAATTTATAATATAAGGGAGTCAGTTAAATATCTTAAAAAATCTTCTACAAGGTTACACAAATTTATTGAGATTGCAAAATAGTTAGGTGTATCTACGTCACGGTCTCTTTATATTGATGTGTCAACACGTTGGAATTCAACTTATATGCTGCTTAAGTCTGTTTTTATTTATCGTATTATCTTAACTCATTATGCAGCTAGAGATTCAAATTACAAGTGGATATCACTAGATTCTAATTAGTTGAGGTATGAAAAAATCAGAAAGTTCTTATTTATTTTTAATAATATCACTCAAACAATTTCTAGCACATCATATCCAACATTAAATTTTTTTTTGTCCAACGTAATGCATGTTAAGAAGCTTCTTTGGGAAGAATCTAGATCTGAAGATGAGTATATTAGAAAAATATCCGCAGTTATAAAAATAAATTTTGATAAATATTGGGGGGAGTGTAACCTACTAATGTCTATTACTATAATTCTTGATCCTCATTTAAAGTTGAAATTCATTTCATTTACGTTTCCTAAGATCTATGAACCACATGAACTTGATTCTCAAATTATATATGTTGAGAAGGCTCTTTGGGAAATACATGCAATATATGCTTCTAAGAGTTCTTCTATTGCTGCAATGAATGAATCTATCAATATGGGATTTTTTTCTTTGAAGTATGTTATAGATCCTCTTGGCACATCTCAATTTGATTGATGTTAGGTTTTAAAGATTTTGTTATGTCATCTGACTCCATACAGCCTGCTATGTCTGACTTGCAGGTGTATCTTGAGGAAGGGTTATTTGTTTGCAATACTAAGCAATTTGATATTTTGGAATGGTGGAAAATGAATACATTGAAATATCCATATTTGTCTAGAATGACTCGTGATATTTTATTAATTCCAATAACGATTGTTGCTTCTGAATTCGCATTTAGTGCTGGTGGAAGGGTGCTAGATGATTATAGAAGTTGTTTATCTGGCAAGACAGTTAATGCATTAGTTTGTGCATCTAATTGGATCAGGTTATCTCAAATAAATGCTAAAATACTATTGGTAAGTGTTTCATTGCTTCAATATAGTACCATGCAATTTAATATTATTATTTCATTGTATCTATTTTGTATTTTAATGTTTTTTAATTTTTTTTCACAACAAAAAATATTAGAGGAGGAAAATTTGGGTGTTCCCTTGGGTGATTCATGAGCAAGAAGTGATCAATGCCTTTTTTTTGCTATTATGCTACTAATCATTTGAGGATTTCATATACATTTAATTGCAAATATTTTTCATGCTTTTATTTTATAGATTTGGTTATACACTTATGTTGATGATGGTAGATGGATTGTTTGCTTACTTTGGGTTTGGGTTGATTTAAATTTATGAATTACTGTGTAATATTATTCTGTTCTAATTATTTTTTTTTGCAGAAGAATTATAGGAGTGAGGCTATGATGATTTAAAATTCTCAAATAAGTAAATGTTGCTTCGTTGCTTGTTGCCTTCGTTTTGGTTTGTCATTATTGCATGTAGCCCTATAAAGGATTGAATTGATGGTAAAATTTGCAAATTTGAGAAAATTTTTTTTATTGATCATCTATAATTTGGATGCATGCAATTTGTCAACCTTATGTGGGATTTTAAGATGATGATTGATGAGCATCGAATACTTTATATTCCAGCCTTTGTCTCTCTATATTTGGAATGTCATGTTAAACTTAAACGTGCAACCACATAGAGTGTACGAGGTTATGCCATTGTCATATCACATATATGTTATAATTAAATCTGAGCCTCTCTAGTTTCAAAACTCATATATTCATTCAACTGCTGTCCAATGGACCACTGTCCACTGCACAGTTCTATCATTCTATGTTGTTTTGTTATTTTATTGTTTTCATTCAACTGCTGTTTTAAATCTGCAAGACTACAAGTCTACAATTTCTTATAATAGATATCATGTTGGCTGTTAGATATGATTGAGTATTTGTTATGCTATGTCATTAGAGAATTTTGGCTTATTATTGTGTTTCGTTTCATTTCTATCTAGCCATTGATGATTACTTTTGTTGATTCTTTCAGAGTTTCAGGTTTGGTACTTTGGTTGACTGTTCAACATGTGATCACTTCTCGGTAGACCTAAAATGGTTCCTTTTTTGGTAGCTTCTTTGCTTTGATCAGAACCATTTTTCCTGGATTGATTAATTAGAACTATTAACTGCCTTCTTTTGCATCCTCTTTGCGTCTAGTGGGATGTTCTACATTTTAGTGAATGGTGTTGTTGTATTATTTCTATGCTATGACATCAGAAGGATTTTGGCTTATTATTGTGTTTGGTTTTATTTTTATCAAGCCATTGATGGTTGATTTTATTGATTCTTTCAGGTTTGGTACTTTGGTAACTTGGTTGGCTGTTCAGCTTGGTCTCACTTCTCAGTAGACTTAATTTTTGGCAGCCTCTTTGCTTTGATTAGAACTATTTTATCTAATTAATTATAACTATTAAGTGCCTTCTTTTGCACCCTCTTTGCTTATAGTGGGTTGTTCTATATTTTGGTGAATGATATTATTGTATTATTGTTATGATATGACATCAGAGGATTTTGGCTTATTATTGTGTTTGGTTTCATATCTATCCAGCCATTGATGATTGCTTTTGTTGATTCTTCCAGGTTTGGTACTTTGGTAACTTGGTTGATTGTTTAGCCTGTTCTCACTTCTCGGTGGACCTAAAATTGTTCTTTTTTTACAGCCTCTTTGCTTTGATTAGAACTATTTTTTCTGGATTGGTTAATTAGAATTATTAAGTGTTTTTTTTACATCCTCTTTGCTTCCAGTGGGTTGTTATACATTTTGGTGAATGGTGTTGTATACAGTATACTTGTATTATTGTTATTTTTTTCTAGAATTGTTGGCTACTTGCCTACTTGGCTGTTGTTGCTTTGACTGCAAAGCCTAAGTTACTTTGAACTTTGAACTTTGAAGGTTGCTTACTTGTTTTTATTGTTTCTATCATTCAACGAGATCATGAGATTGATTGGCTCATTGGCTATTCTGGACTTCTGGGTGTACCTCATAACCTGTGCAGCTACTTGTAAACTGTTTAGACAGCCCTACCCGTGGTGCCTTTTTCACAGCCTCCTCACCTCTACGATGTTTTTGCTTTTGTTGTTTATGGTGGCTAATTGGCTATGATGGCTATGACGATCATAAAATTCTTTTCTTTCGCTGGTACCATCTTTTGTGATTGTAACTCTCTTGGAAGTTGGATGCTCATTAATTTGTTGCCTCTTATGTTGATAATTAGAATGAATATTTTTTTTACTCTAAGCCTGAGCCATTTATGCCTTCTCTTGTAGATCTTAGTCATATATATATATATATATATATATATATATATATATATATATATATATATATTCTCTCTTCATTAACTATCATCGCAAGTGTTTTTTTACAGATCATTTTCTCTACTCCTTTCAAGGTGTTGAGCCCTGAATTCTGCTGACTGCTAATATTTTTCAAGCTCTCTTCTTCGGATGGTGTCTTTTTCAGTTTTTACCTTTCTTTAGCTTTTTTTATTTTCTATTTTTTTGTACTTAGATGGAGATTAAACTCTTTAATCTTCTTGTAACTCCTAGAGCATTAGATCTTTGAGCCTTATCCTATAAGGACTTTATATTTCTCTAGTTTAATAAAATATTGTTTTACATTGATTACATGTAAAATGTGGAATGTATATTATAAATTTGAAAAATTATTAAATATTAATAAAATTTGAATATTGTTTTGTATTTTTTTTTTATTTGTATCTAAAATTTTGTGTTATAATAATTAAAAATAAAAAAAGTTAGTTTTAGTACTTAATTTGATAAATTCGAGCCTATTTCGAGCTTCGTCACGCAGAAATCGAACGATTAAACAACAAATAAAGCAGATTATTCGAGTAACACTGCAACACATTCGAGCTTAAATGAATAATAACGAGTCGAACACGAACATTCTTATAACAAGCTTAAATCGAACACAAGCCGAACACGAACAAAGCCTTAGCTCGTTCATGTTCGGCTCGTTTACACCCCTACAAGCGGGGATGATGATGTCAACTGCGAATAATATGCAGTGGTCAGTAATAGTGCCAAATGGTCAATGCTAATAGATTTTAAAACATTCAAAAGTTATTTTAAATAATTTTTTTAATATTATTTATTTTTAATAATATATATATATATAATAAAAATATAAACATAAAATAAATTTTTTCTTTTTCATATCTTAAGTGTTGCGTGCTAGAAAACCAGTCGCGGTAGAGTGAAAGTTTCGCCTTGTCGATTAGTCGGCACACGGGTAATTGAACAAGACACTCAGGAATTTTAACGTGGAAAACCTCAAAAGAGGGGAAAACCACGGGGCCTAGATAAAAGCTTCCACTATCTGTACAAAGTCTTCGATGATTACTGAGTGCATGAGAGAGGACCGTAACAATGATCGGGTTGTAATATGGTGCGGTAATAGGTGGAATCAGGGACAATTAGTGGCACGGTGGCGGTGGCGATGGTTGATGGCAGCCGAGTGCAATCTTGCTTAGTGCGATCTTGCTTGGAGGATCTTCAAGCTTGAGCTCTCTCTTCCTCCTCACTTGGGCTTTTCCTCTTTCTTCTGACTCCTTCTTCTTCCTTGTTTGGGCTCTTTCTTCTTCCTCATTGATCCTCTTCTTCCTTTTAAAAGGATTGATCTGCTATGATCACGGCGGTGGCCGCGGTTGACAACCCACGAGCTGGTTCTCCTCTTCTTCACTGCTTCAGCCTCTCTCTTCACTAGTTTGGCTCTATTTGTTCTTCACTACCTCCCCTTCTCACGCCAGTGAATGGCCTATTTATGATAGAGGAGGTATTCTTGTAAATTCATGTAAAGCCCACTACCGATCGGGGAAATGACGAATCTTCAATCATCTTCGACAGATTTTGAGCATTTGGATGCCCAAATGAAGTCGAATTATGGATCTAGCCTAGATCCGCCTTCACGAGACGCCAATTTGACTATAAATAATTTATATTCAGAGTCGCTTTGGGATTTAATTGATGCCCCAAAAGCTCCAAATGACATTTTGCTAAGTGCTTGATCTTGATCGGTTTTGACTCAAAATCATATCGCTGGACATCAAGAGATTGTATGTTGACTAGTCATATTTTGAGACATATCAGTGCCTCATTGTAATGCCTATTACATTAGCTAATCATCCAAAAATATACGCACAAATGCTCAAAATAATGAATTCTTCCAACGAAACGTATGGCCCATGAATCATATATTTTGAGAGAATAAACCATCATAAAAATACAAAATTATGATTACTGGAATAATCCAGAAGTACGGGCAGATTGGATATTGAGGGATACTCTATTACTCACAAAGTTTTCAGCTCGTATACGCCTGCTGCGGCGGTTACGCTGCTACCACTCACAGGTACATAAGGCCGCTGCGGCCACGAATGAAGGCTATGCTTTTACCCAGAGATACAAGGTCATCTGATCGGCTCCACACGCGCGACGCGGATTGGCGGAGGTGCATGGTCGAACGGCTGGCTGGTCGCTAATGGCTCGCTGAATCCGCCGGGTCTACTACGGCATGAACTACGGCTGGCGGGGTCAGCTCGGATCGGGTAAACATCCCGGGTCGATGGCTGGGTCTCGAGGTTCGCTGAGCATACCACAGAAGGCCATGGCGCGGTCAGAGCTGCTGGTCAGGGCCATGCTGGGTCCTACCGAGAATGAAAGGTTTTGTCGCTTTGGCCGCTTGTCTTGAGACATTTTGAGCTTTTTTACCATTTTGATTTTTTGAGTCGCTTTTGCGTCGCTTTGAGACATTTTTGAGTCGCTTTTCATTTTTTCATTTCTTTGAGTCGCAGATTTCTTTGAGCCATTTTGAGAGGTTTTACCCCTTGTCCTCACAGGGCTTATAACACCCCCCTAAGAGGGAGAGGCACACCTTCCCCTCTCCTTCTCTTGAGTGAGGGTCCTTGAGGCACAAATCAAGAAGCGATCAAGAGCGCTCAGGAGGATCAAGGATGGATCGGCGCCCACCTGGTGATATGGTTCCGGCTTTACCGCCCCCTGACCGTCTGTTAGGAGGCGATCAAGTGCCCACTCAGATACGCCGTGGTTCCGGCTACCCGCCACACTGCACCGTCCGAAGTGAGGCGCATCAAGTCCACGCTGTGATACCGGGTTCCGCTGCCATCACCGTCCGTGTTGGAGGCCATTCCCACCTGTGAGAGATACGCCGTGGTTCCGATGGCTACCCGCCATACCGCACTGCCCGTTGGGAGAGCTTATCATGCCCCACCTGTGATACGCCGTGGTTCCACCACCACACGTCATCGTCCGGGCTGGGCGCGCCCACTCAGATAATACGCCGTGGCACGGGCTTCACGCCGACCGTCCGGGTTCGGAGGCGATCACCGAGACTGGGGTAATTTAAGATTAAGATGATGCGATGATGCAGGATAATCAGCCGACGATGGTGGTGACCGCTGGATTGGCCACATGGTCGAGAGGCGGATCAGTGACCGAGGCGGACCGCTACTGAATGCGCGGTGATGACCTAGTATGGGTTCGACCGGGGTCCGCGAACGATAACCGCGGGTAGCGATGACAGTCGACCGGTGGTGGCCTGTGTCGGGAATAAAATGGTGGTGACAATTTTAAGATTGCCGAGGATGGTTCAGCTGATAATTGTAATCATGTTGCAGATATAATAATCCGCTGAGGATTTTGACCATCATCCGGGTTGTTTACCCATGACATTAACTTCTAGAGAGTGGTACAAAGTTTTGACCTTTCCTAAAGTATTGGTCTATTATTCGCCGACGCCAACTCCGTATGGAAGAGGCCGCGGAAGTCCACCTCAAGGACCTTTTGACCTTTCCCGAAGTTGTTGTCGAAGTTTTGCTCGACATTAACCCGCATGGAGAGAGGCCGCTGAAGTCCACTAAGGACCTTTTGACCTTTCCTCGCTGTTAGTCGAAGAGTTTTACCTGGCTGACGCTAACCCGTGTGGAAGAGGTCGCGGAAGTCCACCAAGGACGCTTGACCTATCCCGGGTCGGTTTTTTTACGCGATGACGCTTAACCCAGAAAGAGGTCGCGAAGTCCATCAAGGACGTTTTGACCTATCCGGTTGTTAGTCGAAGTTTTACCGATGACGCTAACCTGCGATGGAAGAGGTCAAATTGAATCCGCTGAGGTAGTCGACGGTGACGACCGGCGCCGATCGATGACCGCGACAATGGCGATGACCACGAAGATTGCCATGCCGGCTCAGACGCTGGTCGGCGCAAGCGACCGCCATTACGGCCGATTTGGGGTGGCGACAATGGGCAACCGCGACGACGGTCGGCGCATGAATCGACGCCGGAGAGTCCGCGATGACCGGATGACACAATGGTGATGACCGGCGAAGATGGCTACGATGGTCAAAGGACCGCCAGAAGTGACGGCGATGACCGGCGACAATAATGGTTGGCGTCGACGGGTGTGGCCGTAACCGGCGACGAGTCGTGACGGCGACCGACGCCGGTAATGGGCGCTGATGACCGCGACACCAATGGTGATGACCGAAGATTGCACGATGGTCGGCGAAGACCGCGACCTGCAGTGCTGTGAGGACCGGTGACGATGAGGATTTTGACCCATCCGAGGTTGTCGTCGAGTGTTACATGACATCTCAGGGGGTACAAAGTTTTTTTTTTTTTTTTTTTTTTGACCTTTCCTCGGGTTGTCGTTTTTGCTCGATGACATTAACCCGTATGGAAGAGATCGCAGAAGTCTACCAAAGGACGCTTTGACCTATCCGCTGGTCGAGTGTTTACCGATGACGCTAACCCGCATGGAAAGAGGTCGAATATTTGCAAATTGTAGCCAGATGACCCACCATCGACTTTACCTTTCGCTTGGTCACTTTGCTCATCTTTTTTGAGATTAAGAGTCACCATTCAATTGATTCTTTCCACCGACTGGATATCTTTGTTGAATGGGGCCTTTCGATGGATGACCCCTGGTTCCTGGGGTGCTTTTATGTCTCTCTAGATTATCCAAATTGTTTATGAGTGTGCATTAATATTCACTCAAGATTTGTTTCCACATATGAACTAAGTCGGCATACGACCGACCGTGTCCCGCATGAGTGATGAGTAAAAGGCCCCTGACGGAGTTCTCCAAGAAAAACTCCTCTTAATAGAAGTTTACCTGTATTTGAAGCTTCTAAGGAGAACCTCGAAGTATTCTTTAAGTGATTCACCCTCGCTCAATCCTAAATATGGGAGGAATCTTTAATGATTCTCCATTTGCAATGAACTGCTCCACAAAGAACCGGGCGAAGTTCGCTAAAGGTATGGATGGATCCCCTGAAGAGAGAACTAAGCAGCTGTCTTGAGGGTAACAGTGAAAGACCGACAGCAAAGGTCGTGGAGCTCTGGATATGCATGATAGTCCCAATGGTGGTCGATATGTTCATGTGGGTCAGCTTGCCCCATCATAGAATCAATGCTTGAAGCTTGAAACCCAATGGGGAATGGACAAGAATGGCTCCAGCCTAAAGGTGAGGACTCCACATAACCGGTGTGGGTGAAGATAATTTCGCCTTGAAGATGAAATTCATCTCGATTAAGCATCGATCATCGCCAATGTCATGACGAAAGGTGATTAACAGATGAGCATGTGTGAAGCTATCACAATCGGGGATTAGTAATCTCCGGAGCCGCCGCTGACGGATGAGTGTAACTAAGGTTCAGAGATTGCAAGGTTTTTTCCTTTGAGGAACTCTAACGCCGGAAGATTAGCATTTCGACACCACCGATCTTGGGGGGGGGTTCATTTGTCGTTGTCGTATAGTCCTTGCAAAAGCCGGATCATCTATTTTGGGACTCTCCATTCGACGCATCCTCCAAAGAGATTCTCTGCCCGCGCAAGGTCATGCCTATCGAGGGATCGAGGCAAAAAACTTGACGCTCTGGTTCGGACCTGCTTGAGGACGAGTGAGCTGGGAGTCTGGCCTGCGGGCGAAGTTGCCTATCGCCATGACGGATATTCACCAAGCATGATTGAAGGGTTTTTCTAACGGCGCCAAACTGCGTTAGAAACCAACGGTAGAGTGAAAGTTTACTTTAGCATTAGTCCAAAAGACACACACACGTAATTAATGAGCCTAACAAGAGACACCTGCACTTTAACGGAAAACCTCAAAAAGAGGGGAAACCACGGCCGCAAGAAAAGCTTCCACTATGTATCCTGCTTCAGAGTACAAAGTCTTCCCTGACACAGTGGATTACGTGAATTGCATAGAGAGAGACCAACAACCTGTAACAATGATCAGTTGTAATACTGCCTAATGTGAGATGCAGGACAATTGACGACAAAGGTCGGCGATATTGATGGTCACGAGCTGGAGTGCATGGATCTGTTTGAGGAATCTTCAAGCTTCGAGCCTTTCCTCTCCTCACTGCTTTTCCTCTTCTCTTCCTCGCTCTGACTCTTCCTTTTCCTCGTTGGATCTCTTCTTCCTCTCCTTCCTCTCTTCTTCCTCTCTCTTCCGCTTGATTTCGACGCATAGGATCAATGCACAGGTGGGTCATGGTGGTTGACAACCGCCGTATTCCTCTTCTCTTCACTGTTTCAGCCTCCTCTTCACTGGCCCTCATTTGTTCTTCACTGCCTCCCCTTCATGTGTGAGAACGAAGGCTCTATTTATGACAGTGAGGAGGGTATTCTCAGAATTCAGTTCTCGCACCCCTCGACGACGGCTCAGATGAATCCTTCAATCATTTGATGTATTTTGAGCATTTGGATGCCCAAATGAAGTCGGAATTATGAGATCTTCTCGTTAGATCCGCTTCAACAGACGCCGATTTGACTATAAATACTCTATAGTCGCTTTTGGGATTTAATCTCCCAAAGATTCCAACGATATTTTAAGCTGACCATCTTGACTCAAAATCATATCGCGACATCAAGATTTCGGTTGACTACATATTTTTGAGAGCCATATCATTAAGAATTTTATAATTTAAAAAATGAAGTTGTGTTCTGCAAGATATGAATAATTTTATTATAAATAAAAATTATTAGATGTTAATTTCATGAATAAAAATAAAAAAAATGTAAGGAGTATACTAGTTATCGCCTAGCAAAATTAATTTAAAATATACTGCAGTCAAAACGAGAGCAATTACTGTGATCCCCACTAAAATTTATTTTGGCAGTCCAATTTGACGGCTCAAGATGGGGGAAATTTTTAAATTATGCATAATTATAAGTTTAATTAGCTAATTAGACATAAAAAATTAATAAAATAGGCCAAGTCGTTGTCGTAACGACCTCGCCAATGTCATCCGCCTGCCAACGGATAACCTACTTTAGCTTTTTTTTTTTTTTTAAATTACGCATCCGCAGATTTTGTTCATATCACCCCATCCAACGTCGGAATGGAGCCGGAATATTGAATCAGCAACAAAATTTCCCACAACTTTACGATCAAAATTAAGATTGTGCCCAATAAGGAAGCTTTTCGAATGCAAAAAAACTACTAACCGACCAAAATTTTGAGTAGCTTTATTTGTTTATATCGACTCATCCGGTGTCAACTGCTGAGCTTAATCATATCATAAAATTTTCCATAATTTTCAGATCATAATTACACAGAAAAATTTAATAAATTAAGGACATTATATCATGGTTTATTGTTGATGATTACATATAATAATTGATGGAAAAAAGTAATTAAAATAAAATACTAAAATTAAATAAAATTTGAATTATTTTATTATTGTTGGTTTGATGAATCTATAATTTTTAGAGAATGAGAATATTCTAAAAAATAATAATAATAATAATAATAATTATTATTATTATTATTATTTGTGTTAATTTCATTGGTTTTGTTGATCGAGTTATCCAAAAGTTTGGTTTTGATGACTTTGATTATTTCGATCTGTAGCTTATATTATTTTATGTGACTAAATATTTATTAAATTCTAATTTTGTTTTTTTATTAAATTTATTATTATTTGCACTATTTTAAATAATATTATCTATTTAAGTCTATATTTTATAATTAATTGTATTAAAAATTTCTTAAAGAATAAAAAATACTCATTCAAGATTTGAGAGCATATGATATATGTATATATATGTATCTATATATATGTATGTATATATATATTATGTTTTAGTATTATAATAATTGTAGTTGTGTATCGGGTCACAATCGTAATTTTTGATCGATATGAAAGTTGTGAGAAATTTTATTACGATTTCAACAATACCAAGTTCGCTTGATTCTTAAACCGGATGAGTCCGATATAGATAAATAAATACTCAAAAAATTTCGCGTCTGCGGCTTTTTTGCATTCACAAAATTTATCTGCCACAATCTTAATTTTAATCAACACGAAAAGAGAGATTTTGTTACGATTCCAAAGATATTGCCTCACCAATCCCGATATCGAATGATAGATAGCAAAAAATACTTCACCGCCTAATTTAAAAAAAAAAAAAAATTAAGACGAAGTCCGTTTGACGATGATCATAATGCCACGCCCATTCAACCAACTGACCTATTAATTTTTTAACAAATTAGCTAATTAAACTTATAATTATGCCTAATTTAAGTCTGGGTCAATGCACCGTGCCATTAAAAAATAAAAGTAATGCTATAAATTTTTTTTATTTGTGCAATCCAATCAATGGGGGTAAATTTTATCAAGGTTTTAAAGCCTAAAGCCGATTTTGGTTTCAGTTTCAATCCGAGTATAATTTTTTCGCCAATGCTTCTTTCTATGTTTTAGTCCATTTCATAATTTAATTTTGATTATTTTCTTAAAATATTTAAAATATATATGTCAGGTTGAAACAAAGGCTAAATTTTAAGATTAAGCCTAATTAAATCTTGATTTAATTAAGCATACTTTAAAATTTTTTCAAAATAAGCCTCATCGCTCATTCAATGGGTAACTAGTGCTAGTGTGATATCCACGTAGGCACAAATATGGGACTGGCCCGTCCAATCGCATGGTCTAAATTTGCAATTTCCTATTTAATTTTTTCACCTCCCCTTAACCAACTAGGGCGGTCAAACTCATTGTCACAACAACTCATGGGCTCATTAAATATCTCGTTTGGCCTAATTAACTAACGAAATAACACGACCAAACATTTCAAGTCGATTTATAAAACAAGTCATTGCGCCGTAAAACTTATAACGGTAGAATAAAACCTTCACGTCTTAGTTTTGTATGGAAAATCAACACGCACACAGATAGTTGAAATAAGAATAATAAACTCCATAAATTTTACGTGAAAAAATTCCAAAAAGAGGGGGAAAAATCATGGGATCTAGTCTAGCAAAAATGCTACATTATATATCGTTATATGTAAAGACAAAGTTTAAGTTTCTCCGATAATGGATTATAAGATTGTATGAAGAAATCGATAAACGAATTCCAATCGATTATAATAGTTATGCATGGTAATACTATAGCAATCCATTGCTTATTACAATCACGATCGACGACAACACAATGACACGAACAACTTCTGTGGTCTCTCTCAATTTTTTTCGAGTTTGCCTTCTTCTTCTCCTTCACGACAAGAATTTACTTATTTATTTATGAGAGAGCATTTCATCAGTAAAAATCTCAAAACACTCCATCAAGGTGATATGATCTACGATCATAGATAGTTTTCTGATAATTTGACTATTCAAATGACCTTCGATTTGAGTGATCTTAGAGACGTTGGATTCGCCTCGTCGAGCCACTCGATTCGAGTATAAGAATGTCAAATTTGGAAGTCATTTGATCATTCAGCCAGTGTCTCGAAATTTCACATATAACATTTAAGATTTCCATTTCGTGAATTTGCTTCTAAGATTACAAATGGCCTCCGAAATGCTTAATTTGTATGTATATTTTAAATTGAGATCCATGTTTAATTTATAAATTTTATAGAGATATATTATTTGCTTCTCCTATTTTTGGATGAAAAAACTCATTTCATTCAAAAATATATAAAATCACTTTAATTAAAAATTATTATGATATATAATATATATATATTATGTATATCAAATTTATTTATTTATTAATTATTAATATTTATTTATTTTATTTTATTTGTATAAAATAATAATTTTTATAAATATATAAATTATTTTATCATTTTATATTATCATATATATATATATATATATATTTTTTTGGGTAGCTCTTTGATTTGAAAGAGACGGGTCGTAGAGCCCTCCATATTATTTTTTATTTTAATTTTAATTTTAATTTCAGCTTGAGAAAAAGAGAGAGAGATTGAAATAGGGGTGTTAGTGGACCCCATATTTTTTTTATTTTGATTTTATCGTGAGAGAGAGAGAGAGAAGACGTAAAGATTTTTTTTTTTATGAAGAATATAAAATTTTTTTTAATGAGTAATATAAAATAATTTTCTCTTCTCTCCCTCTTTAGATGATGAAACGTTTTTATTTTTATATTTATTTTTAATGAGGATTGTCAAGAATTTTTTTTTATAACTTTCTCTTCTCTGTTTTTTTAGGAAGATGAAATTTTTTTTTAATGAGATATATGAAGAGTTTTCATTTTTTTCTTATTTTTATTTTATTTTTTAAAAGAATTTGAAGAGTCATTTTTTCTAGTATAAATACCTCCAAAAAAGATAAGAAAAAACTCATACCTTCTTCATCGGATCGATGGATTGGAGCTACGCCATCAATCATAATTCATACTACGGCTCGATTTTTCCTCAAAGAGGCGCCAACCGCCCTCGCTGGACTAACCCTGAGGCGTCGAGACCGGTAGTCAGACATTCTTTCCTCGAGACGCTGGGCTAACTATCCTCGTCGACCGACCGTCCGAGGATCAAGGCTCAGTTCATATTTCAGGATGCTCGATTTTCTCTCGAAGAGGAGTCAACTGTCCCTCGCCGAACGCGCTGTAATCATGATGTACTCATACAAGGGCTAATTTTCTTTCGAGAGGCCAATCGCTTCTCGGACCGACCGAATTTGAGGCGATCAAGGCCCGCAGCTCATATGAGCCGCTTTTCCCTCGAGAGAGGCATCAATTGTCCTTGATCGAACGTTTGAAGCGACAGGCCAGAAGTTCATACGCCAACCGTCATGGTCAACCGGTAGAATAAAACTTCACATCTTTGTGAAATCCAAAGACGACGCAGATAGTTGAAAAGAGAATAAGGAACTCCAAAATTTTACTTGGAAAAATCCCAAAAATAGGGGAAAAATCATGGAGCCTAGCCTAGTAAAAATGCTCCATTATATATCAACTTTGGAGTACAGAGTTTAAGTCTTCCCGACAGCGGGATTACAAAATTATATGTAAGAAATCCTGATAATGGAAATTTTAATCAAAGTATAACGCTAGTTGAATAGAACTATTATTGGGGTGGGATAGATGATCGATGACAACAATGGTGATGACGAACATCGAACTTCTAGTTCTCTCTTAACTTTCTCTCAAGTTCGCCTCTAACTCATTCCCCCCTTCATGATAAGAATGAGGTCCTATTTATAGGAGTATGATAGTAGTATTTTGGTTATTATAGCCAAAATCTCAAAACACTTCATCGGACGATGTATATTGATTCATTTGATCATAGATAATTTTTTGGTGATTTGACCGTCTAAACAATCTTCGATTTGAGTGATCTCAGGCTCATTGGATTTGTCTCGTCGAGCTGCTCGATTCAACTTCCTCATCGAACCGATCGGATTTGGAGGTGATCAAGACATGTAGTTCATACAACGAGGCTCAAATTTTCCCTCAAAGAGGCGCCAACCGCTCGCCGATCACCGTTAGAGCGCTCGCGTCGTATTTTATATTGCGAGGTTCATTTTTCCATCAGAGAAGCGTCCAACTATCCTCATCGACATCGCATTTAGAGCGATCAAGTCAGATTTAATGCGCGACAGGCTCCAGGTTTTCCCTCGAGAGCGTCAACGTCCTCGCCAAACCAACCGTTTGGAGGCGACATCAAGACCATACCATAATGTACAGGCTTCAATTTTCCCTCGAGAGAGGCGTCAACTGTCCTCATCAGACCAACCAAGTTTGGAGGCAATTAAGACCTGTAGTTCATACGGTGAGGCTCCGATTTTCTCTCAAAAAATACGCCAATCATCGCTGAATGACCGGGTTTAAATATCAAGGCCCGTAGTTCATACATGAGGCTTCATTTTCTCTCGAAAGATATCAATCCGTCCTCCGTGACCGACCGAAGCTAGAGGGCGATCAAGGCCCGTAGTTCATACTAAGATGTTCGATTCTCTCTCTCGAGAGAAGGCCAACTATCCTCACACCGACCGGGTTAGAGGTGATCAAGAAGCATACTTTATACGGTGAGGCTCGGGTTATCTCTAGAGAGAGGTGTCAACTGTTCTCGTCAGACTTACTGGGTTTGGAGGTGATCAAGGACCATACTTTATACAGTGAGGCTCGGGTTTTCTCTAGAGAGACCAACCGCCCCTCCGTCCGAAGTTTAGAGGCAATCAGGCCCATAGTTCATAATGACGGCTCCGCTTTTCCTCGAGAGGCATCAACTGCTCGCCGAACCACTGTGCTCGGAAGCATCAAAGCTCATAGTTTATAGAATATTGATTTTCTTGAAACTCCAATAGATGGTTTAATAGTTAATAACAAGAGACTACGAGATCCCTCGAGGCTTTTACCTTTAAGATTTTGATGTGTTTTACCTTCTCGAGGCTATCCTTACTAAGATTTTTGATGTACCTGTATCTTTTGAGGCTTTCGTCTACTGAGATTTTTGATGTACTTGTACTTTCTAAGGCTTTTGTTTACTGAAGTTTTTGATGTACTTATATCTTTTGAGGCTTTTGCCCATTGAGATTTTTCATGTACTTGTATCTTCTAAGACTTTCGCCTTCTGAGATTTTTGATGTTCCTACACCTTCTGAAGCTTTTGCCTATTGAGAGTTTTGATGTACATGTATCTTCTGAGGCTTTCCCCTTCTGAGATTTTTGATGTACATGTATCTTTCGAGGCTTTTGCCTAATGAGATTTTTGATGTACCTGTACCTTCTAAGGCTTTCACCTTCTGAGATTTTTAATGTACCTGTATCTTCTGAGGCTTTCGCCTTCTGAGATTTTTGATGTAGTTATACCTTCTGAAGCTTTTGTCTTGAGATTTTTGATGTACATGTTATGAGGCTTTTGCTTTCTAAGATTTTTGATGGAGACTTTGTCAACCACTTGTTCTCTTGGAGTCTTTCTAGTGAGGATCTTATCTACTACTAGCTTCCCATTGAGGCTTCCACAATGGCGTGCCTTCCAGAGGTGGAATCCATAAAATATTTTTGACTTATTTGATGTTATTTGTCAGAGTGTTATTCAATGAAATTTACCTGTGTGGAAGAATTTAATAGTTTTAAGTCTTATCCGAGATTATTTTGTCAAAGTATGACGTTAACCTGTGTGGAAGAGGTTAAACATTTTAATTCTTTCGAGATTATTTATTAGAGTATTACTCGATAACGTTAACATGTGTGGAGTAGGTGCAAAGTTTTGACCTATCCGAGATTATTTGTCAGAGTTTTCACTCGATGACGTTAACCTGTGTGGAGTGGTGCAAAGTTTTATCTCTCATCCGAGGTTATTTTATCAAAGTATGACGTTAACCTGTGTGAAAGATGGTAAATCAAAACATCCGTTTGAGATTGTAGCCAAAGTTGTTTCTTGACCTTTGTCTTATTTTTCATGAGTATGACTGGAGAATCATAATTTACAAAGCTATCTTTCTATTTTCTTTTTATTAAAATTGCTCAACATCATTGACTTACTTCTCGAACCAATAATCAATTAGATATCTAAAATATTGATTTGGGCGATCTTTTGAGATTAAGAGTTACTCCCTAGTTTCCAACAAAAGCTGAAGAATGAGAGTTTGATGAATCTTCATTCGTCGCATGCGCTTCTCAAAAGTACGAAGTGTTCCACCTGGCTGGTAGTTTTGATCTTGTTGGGAAATTTAACACACACACAGATATTTGAAATGAGAATTAGAAACTTCAAAAATTTTACGTGAAAAAACATCAAAAAGAGGGGGAAAAGATCACGGACGAGTAAAAATGCTTCACTATATATATCTAGTTTGAAGTACAGATTTTAAGTCTTTCCGATAGCGAGATTACAAGATTGTATGTGAGAAATCTTGATAATGAGAATTAATCAAAGTTACAATAGCTACGCATATATAACGCTATCGACGCATCGATGATCAACGATAACAATAGTGATGATGAATTTCAAACTTCTAGGTCTCTCTTAGCTTTCTCCCAAGTTCACATCTAGCTCCTTCCTCTCCTTCATGACAAAAATGGGGTCCTATTTATAGAATTCTGAGAGAGCATTTTGATTATTATATTCAAAATCTCAAAACACTCCATCGGACGGTGTATATAGATTCATTTGATCATAGATAGTTTTTGATGATTTGACCATTCAAATGACCTTCGATCTAAGTGATCTTAGGCTCGTTGGATTTGTGTCGTCGAGCCGTTCGATTCTAGTATAAGCACATCAAATTTGGAAGTCATTTGATCATTCAGTCAGTGTCTTGAAGTTTCAAATGTAGCATTTGAGCTTGATTTGAGCTCATTTGGACTTGATTTGACTTAATTCTAGCATTGTTGGACTCGTCCCACTGATTCATTTAATTTGATTGTATGTATATTTTAAATTGAGATCCATGCTTAATTTATAAATTTTAGAGGAATATATCAAAGCTGAACATGAACAATCCTTTATTCAATTGTGTTCAGCTCGATTTTGCTCAAAATTAAAAATTACATTATATTATATTATTATTATAGTATTATATATATATATATATATATATATATATATATATATATATATATATATATATATATATATATATATATTAGTTGCAATCATGACTTAGTAGTTAAAGTTTTTGTTATGTAAAAGATTAACTAGGTTTAAATCCTACCTCTTACAGAATTTTCAAATTATTGTATTTCGAGCTAAACACAAACAGTGAAATTTTGAGCTATGAGCCGAACACGAACAAAGCAATTTTCAAACGAGACAAATAAGAACAAAAATTCAGCTCATTTACACCCCTATTTCCAACCCCAGCTGTGTAAACCCTCAAAAAGTAAAAGGCCATCGTATCATTGCCCACTCCCTAAAACCCCTCATGCCACCCTCTCTAAAGGTCTGACCACCTAGCACGTTAAAGTTTTTGTTGCAATCATGACTTAGTGGTTAAAATTTTTGTTATACAAAAGATTAACCAGGTTTGAATCTTCCCTCTTACAGATTTTTCAGATTTTTGCATTTCGAGACGAACACAAATAGTAAAATTTTGAGCTACGAGCCGAACACGAACAAAGCAATTTTCAAACGAGACGAATACGAACAAAATTCAGCTCATTCACACCCCTATTTCCAACCCCAGTTGTGTAAACCCTCAAAATGTAAAAGGCCATCATGTCATTACCTCCCTGAAACCCCTCATGCCACCCTCTCTAAAGGTCCGATCACCTAGCACGTTAAAGTTTTTGTTGCAATCATGACTTAGTGGTTAAAATTTTTGTTATGCAAAAGATTAACCAGGTTTGAATCCTCTATCTTACAAATTTTTTAGATTATTGCATTTCGAACTGAACACAAATAGTGAAATTTTGAGCTACGAGCCGAACACGAACAAAATTCAGCTCGTTTACACCTCTATTTCCAACCCCAGCTATGTAAACCCTCAAAAAGTAAAAGGCCATCGTGTCATTGCCCACTCCTTGAAACCCCTCATGCCACCCTCTATAAAGGTCCGGCCACCTAGCACGCTGCTGATGTTAGTTGCCTTCCTCTCGAGGTATTTGTCTCTGACACAGCCATCTGGCCATTGTCATGATCAAGCATATAGGTTTTTCATAACCCTAAAATCTAAGATTTATTTTGATTTTAATTAATTCTTGCTTCCCTCTTATGCCACCATGGATTGTTGGCATTTTTACTAAAATGTGCCACTTTTTCTATATAAATATAGAACAAATATGAGTATTTGAGATTTTAGTGAAAAATACTAGCAAAAAAAATTATAGATATGACATCATTTCTACATGATTGCATAACAAATCTTTATATTCTTCAGAAGTTATGATTCCTCTTAATCGACTATTTTCTTTGAACAAGGTGTTATATATTATGTCTTGTTGCGTGTTAGAAAATCAGTTGCGGTAGAGTGAAAGTTTACGCCTTAACTTTGTTGTGAAATCCAGCACACACACACACAGGTATTTAAAGTGTGAACAAGAAAACTTTAGAATTTTTATGTGAAAAATCTCAAAAAGAGAGAAAACCACCCTAAATAAAAAAATCTTCCATCTGCTTCTCAGTACAAAATCTTCCATAATGGATTACAGATTCCATATGAGAAGGGAACAACAACTATGTAGTCACTGTGGTAAAGCATTGTAGGTACATGATGGTGAACAGCGAGACATCGACACCATGAAGGCGTCACATGATGGAGACCACAAAGATTGAATGGAAAGGATCATCAGGGCGGCCGACTACGGCGGTCTGAGGATGGCCAAGGCTGACGGTGGTTGGGCGTGGTTGACCGTCGAGTGGCAGGTGATTGTGATTGGAGAATCTTCAAGCTTTAGAGCTCTCCTCTCTCTTGCTTGGTCCCCATATGAGAATGGGGCTATTTATAGATTGGAGGAGTGGCGTCTTTGTAAATACATGCAAAATCCAACCACTCCACTTCATCAGATGACTCAAAATGATTCCCTTGATTATTTGATGTATTTTAAGTATTTACATGCTCAAATGAAGTCGAAATTGTGAGATCTTGGGCTTGTTAGATCCGGCTCATCGAGACGCTCGATTTGATTATAAAAACTCCATGTTTGAAGGCTATTTAGGGATTTACCTGATATCCCAAAGTTTCCAATGACATTTTAAATGCTTATCTCGATTAGTTTCAACTGAGGATCAACTTGCTTTTGACATCAAAATACATGCTTCAACTAGCAGAATCTTTAATGTCATATCAGTTGCCCCCCAATTTTTAGATGACATTATCTCAATCATCCAAAAATATATATGCTGAATACTTGAAAATAACAGATTCTTCAATAAAATTTGCTGAGTCTATTAACCATTCATTTTGAGAGATTTTGAGTACAAAATTGTGATCAGAGAGTCGCGGATGCAAAAGTGTATGCGACGAGATTTCTGGTTAATCACTTACTTAAGCCAGGGCGTTGTGGCGCCAAGCACCCACGGGCATGGTTATGGGATGGGTTGTATGCTGAAGGCCGGTATCACGCTATGGCACCCGGGCTCCAACCGCACCGATGAGGGTATTTTCATCCATTTTTGTCCGTTTTTCGTAGTTTTCCACGATTGTGAGCGGTTTTAAGCCGTTTTCTTAGATTTTTGACCTTTTTTCCCTTATAGGGGTCTATAAAAATCCCCCTAGGGCCGAGGGAGAAGACACATTCTCTTCTTCTTGAGAGAAGGTCGTTTAGAGGCGATCAAGGCCCGTAGTTCATAAGGCGAGGCTCCAATTTTCCCTCGAAAAAGACATCAACTGCCCTTGTCGGACTGACCGGGTTCGGAGGCAATCAAGTCCCGTAGTTCATATGGCGAGGCTCCGGTTTTCCCTCGAAAGAGGTGTTAATGTCGTGACCGGCCGACTGAGGTGATCGCCCGTAGTTCATACGAGACTCGCTTTTCCCTCAAAGAGGCGCCAACCGCCATTGGGACCGACCGGGTTTGGAGGCCCGTAGTTCAAATGGTGAGACTCCGATTTTCCCTCGAAAGAGGCGTCAACTGCCCTTGTTGGACCGACCGGGTTCGAAGGCGATCAAGGCTCGTAGTTCATACGGTAAGGCTCCTTCCCTCGAAAGAGGCGTCAACTTCCCTTATCGGACCGACCAGGTTCGAAGGCGATCAAGGCCTTAGTTCATACGGTGAGGCTCCAATTTTCCCTCAAAAGAGGCACCGCCTGCCGGACCGACCGTTGAGGTGATTAATGCCCGTAGTACACGAGGTTCATTTTCCCTCAAAAGAGGTCAACCGCCTTGTCGGACCGACCTTGAGGAGATCAAGGCTGTAGTTCATACGAGGCCCATTTTCCCTCGAGGTGTCAACCGCCTCTTGTCGGACCGACCGGTTTGGAGGCATTATCGACGACACGGTGTGATGGTGATGACGGCTGGCGATTAACGCCAATAGCGGATGACCGACGACGATGGTGACCGGCGAGATGGCCCGGCGATGGTGGTGATCGGCGGAGATGCTTAATGGCGGCGGACCGCGACGGTGGTGGTCGACGGGGTTGTCGGCAGCGCACCGGCATGGTAGTACGATACCCGCCGAATCGGGATGACCGGCGGCGATGATGGTGGTGACCGATTGGCGATGGTCGGCGCGGCGCGGGACGCGGCGGATGATTTTGACCTATCAGGTTATTTTTAGTGTGACTCAATGACGTTAACTGTGGAAGAGGTCGGAAGTCCACCAAGGGACTTTTGACCTATCTAGTTGTTTGAGAGTGACTCAATGACGTTAACTGTATGGAAGATGTTGAATTGAATCAAGAATTTTGACTTATCCGGTGTTTATCGAGTGTTAGATGCGTTAACTGTATGGAAGAGGTCGAATTGAATCCGCTGAGGATTTTTGACCTATCCGAGATTGTTTGTCAAAGTGTTGCTTGATGACGTTAACTTGTATGGAAGAGGTCACGGGATGTCTACCAAGGACATTTTGACCTATCCTAGGTATCAGCGAAAGTGTTACTTGACTTCTTATTTGTATGGAAGAGGTCCGATCAAGTCCCCTTGGGATTGATTATGCCCCGATTGAGATACAACGTGAGTTGTATATTTCTCAAGTGGGAGGATTAAATGAAGGAGAAATAAGCTTGTAAGAAAAAGCTATAAATTCATTACTTGGATAAGGTTGGCGATAATCATATGATGATTTTAACACGGATATGAGTTTCAAGAGAAAATGATAACAACAACAACAAGTATTTATCCCATTAAGTGGGGTCACTACATGAAGAGGAAGCGACAGATGTGACAAAATAAAAGTTGTAATAATTATGCAGTAGGAATTACTGATAATATTTTCGAAGATTCTCAATGTTACAAGTTCGAGGTAGAGTTTTTCCTTCTGGATCCTTGAGCTTGAATGTTCTCACGACCATAGCTATAACTACATATGGTCCATCCTAAAGAGGTGAGAGTTTATTGCATTGAGGGCCTTTGTTTGCAGCTTCGAGACTTCATAGGACCAAGTCACCGACAGATATGGGATGAGGTTTTACTCTTCTATTGAAGTGATGAGCTACCCTTTGGTGATAGGATGCGCCCAAGTAGGCCATGTCACGAAGTTTGAGTAGTGTCGTTTGAGTTTTTCTTCATTACCATCATGATCAATAATTGAACTCTTGGACTTGGAACCCGATATCTACGGTATAATAGCTTCGTGTCAAAACACAAGTTATATGGTGTCTCACCAATCGAGGTACGTGATGTAGTGCGGTAAGCCCAAAGAACATTATAAAGCTCATCAACTCATTGCCCCTCAGCCTTCTGAAGACATATTTTTAGTCCTTTGAGTATAATCAGTCATTAGTTTGAAGATGTTACATCCATGTGAAAATGAATGTGAAGATCTTTGCAAAAGGACGTAAAGATTTTCTCAAGAAATTGGGTTCCATTGTCGTGATGATCTTTTCTGGAAGACCGAATTGACATACTATATTTTCCAAATAAATTGTTTAGCATTTGTCTCCGTGATTTTAGCGAGTGGTTCGGCTTCCACCCATTTAGTGAAGTAGTCGACGGCTAAAATGATAAACTTTCATTTCCCTGACGCTATTGGAAAAGGTCCCATGATATCAATTCCCCACTGAGCAAAAGGCCACATGCTTTGAAGGGATGAGAGCTCAGATGCATGTGAGAGAGGTTAGAGTGCAACTAACTTGCACATTTTTTGTGAACTCCAAGCCTTGTTTCAGTAGGCCAATAGAACCCTTGCCTTATAATTTTAGGGGCTAGCCTTCCTTCTAGGTGTTCTCTACATATCCCTGAGTGAACCTCTCTTAATATGTAATCAGCCTCTGAAGGTGAGAGACATTTGAGGTACAGTCCAGAGAAAGCTCGTTTGTATAGTTCACCTCCAATAATAGTAAAATTTGAAGCTTGTCTTTGGAGAAGAGTTGCAAAAGTTGGGTCTTCAGGAATGGTTCCTTCTTGTAGAAAAGACAGGATGGGGTCCATCCACGAACGTTCCTTTATCTCATTAATTGCTTGTATAACCCACGATCCTAGGATACTAGGAAAATATATTTCTTCAACATGCTTTCTCTTTAATAGATCTCTGATGTAGAAGCTTAATGAGCGCCAGTATTCTTCTCAAGATGTGAATGATTTGATGTGTCTTGAAATGGGAAAGAAAAGACTTTACCAAGTGGAGATATTGCGCTAACTAAGGATTATGAGTATTAAAGTTTCCCTCAACTTGGGAGGCTGAGAATCAATGTGGATTACTAAGTCTTGAGCTTCATAATCAAAGGCGAGTCTCAACCCTATGATGAAAGCCTCATATTCAACCATATTATTAGTTGCAGGAAATTTTAGGCGAAGTCCATACTCTAAGGTATTCTGCTGGGGGGAAATAAGTAAGATTCCCACACTAACGCCGGTATTTTCTGAAGCTGCATCAACATAGAGGGTCCATTGAGGAGACGAAAGGCGTGTAGCAGATAGCTCCTCTGGAGTTGAGGTAGTGCATTCCGATATAAAGTCTGCGAGTACTTGAGACTTTATAGCAGGCCGAGATAGAAAATTTATATCAAATTCTCCCAATTATACATACCATTTAATTAACCTCCCAGATGCTTCTGGTTTCTGTAGGATGACCCTTAATGGTAAATGAGTATAAATGCCGATAGTATGAGCTTGAAAGTATGGACGTAATTTTTGCGCTGAGAAAACTAAAGCCAGAGCCACCTTATCTGCAAGTGGATAACGACTTTCTATATCAGAGAGAATTTTGCTAACATAATAAATTGGTTGTTGTAGCCCATTTTCTTCTTGCACTAAAACTGAGCTTATCACATGGGAAAAGGCTGTGAGATATAAGTATAGCTTCTCTCCTTGGATAGGCTTGGATAGGGGTGGATATGCTAAATACTTCTTTAGTTGCTCAAAACTAGACTAACATTAATCAGTCCACAGAAAATTATTATTTTTAGCTCCTTTTAATATTTTAAAGAATGGCAAGTATCTATCCCGAACGGCTGGGGAAGCGGATAACGTAATTATCCATTCAAATGTTGAACTTCCTTAATATTCTTGAGGAGTCATATCTTTGAGAGCTTTGATTTTCTGGGGTCTATCCGGTGGGTTACCATAAATCCAAGAAATTTTTCAACGTAACCCCAAAAGCACATTTGTCGGGTTGATGTTATAATGTCGAAGAAGGTTAAAGCATATTTCTAAGTCAGAAATTTATTGTGATTCTTCCAAGCTTTTTACTAACATGTCATCCATATATACCTCTATTGTGCGGCCAAATAGGTCTTTAAAATTCTTATTCATAAATCGTTGATAAGTATCACTAGCATTTTTTAACCCAAACGACATAACTTGGTAATAGTATAAACCTTTATATGTTTGAAATATTATAGCTTCTTCATCTATTGGGTCCATTTTTATTTGGTTGCAGGTAAGCATCCAAAAACGAGCATTTGATGTCCATGCAAAGATCAACCAATTGATCAATTCGAGGAAGAAGAAAACTATCTTTGGGCAAGCCTTTTAAGTGGTAATCAATACACATTCTTCATATTCCATTTGTTTTCTTAACCATGACCATATTTTAGCCATGTATGTACCTCGTATGAATCCGCTTCTAAGCTTATTAATTTCTTGCTCAATAGCTGAGGCGCAAAACTTCACTTCTTCCGGATGATCGGTTTGAATGTTGGATCGATCTTGAGAGTGCATGATCACATCGCACCAAGATGTCCGACTCCAAGCGAAGATGTCTTGATGCATAAGAAGTCTATGCATTTTTCCTTTGTTCATTTGAGAGCGTAATCCAAATGTCACCGAATATGCAATGAGAGCAAGTCTGGGAAGCTTTCCTTCCTTCATCTTGAAAATATTCATGTTGAAGAAGGGCGTGATTGAGCTTGTCGAGGTAGCATGATCGGCTGCATTTCCATAATACCTCAACTCAAGGTTGGAAATTTCATCTGAGATGAGATCAAGTGATTGCACAAAATTGATTGGAGGGGACTTCCAAAGATAACGTTATATGCTGAATCTGACTTGACCACCATGAATTGGATTAGATGAGTCACTTGTTGAGGAAATTCACCAAGGACGAAGGGTGATTGTCCCCTCTCACATGCATTATCAAACCCTTATAATGGTCCGGGTTGGTTTTTCCCGACTTATGCTAAGAAATGTGGAGTAAAATAAGACATCAATAGAACTTCAATCAAAGTTCTCTTAACATTATAGCATGGGTCACCGATCCTCGCTACGATGATAAGTGGATCTTGATGAGGAACATGGACTCCTTCTAAGTCTGAGTCATTAAAAGTGATTGAATGATCAATACAAGACTTCTTTAACTCTAACTCTTCAGAGGTGGTAATGAGAACTTGATTGGATAGCATTGATCCTCCTGCGATTGGTTCAATTTTCTCAACTGTTTGATGATTATTTTTTTGTTTCTATGATGATTGTCCTAGTTTCCCCCCAGTTGGAGGTATGTTTGTTTGATTCGCTTGATTCTTTACAAATTGATGTAGATATTCTTGTTGAATGAGCCTCTCGATTTATTCTTTGAGTTGTTTGCATGCCTCAGTAGTATGTCCACGACTTCAATGGAAGTGACAATATTTCTCCTGATTTTCTGAATTTGATTTCAGTGGATATGACCACTTGATATTTTCTTCATCTCAAATAGCCATCAGAAGGTTGACACGACACGTGTTTAGCGATGTGTATTCCTTTTCTGGTCATGTTCACGTCGTTGAAATGCGGGCCATGGAGGGAGATCACGGCAGCCTTGTTGCTTCTTTTGATGGGACAGTCGGTCCGCATTCCCTGGGGCGCTCTTACATTTTTCTGTAGATTGTTCAAATTATTTGTGATGGGCATTAATGGCCTCATTGATAGAGATTTGTGCTTCCACACAATGAATTAAGTTGGCATATGAGCGGACCGTGTCTTGCATTAGTGACGAGTAAAAAGGCCCTGGACGGAGCCCTCCAAGGAAAACTCCTCTCAATAATTGGTCTACCTGTATTTGACGAAGCTTCTAAGGAGAACCTCTAGAAGTATTCCTTAAGTGATTCACCCTCATTTTGACGAATGCCAAAGAGATGAGAGGAATATTTAATGATCCTCCAGTTTGCAATGAACTGTTCTACAAAAATCTTGGCGAGTTCATCAAAGGTATGGATGGATTCCCTTGGAAGGGAGTAGAACCAAGTGCGAGCTTGTCCCTTGAGGGTAACTGGAAAGACTTGACAAAGCAGTGTGTTAAGAGCTTGTTGGATATGCATGATGGTCCTGTAATGGTCGATATGTTCATGTGAGTCAGTCGCCCCATCATAAGAATCAATGCTCTAAGCTTGAAACTAGGATGTTGAAGAATAGCTAAAGGTGAGGATTCTCATAGCGTGAGTGGAAGATGGTTTCTATCTTGAAGGTGAAATTGCCATGTATTAAGCGTCATAATTCTCATATAACATGACGAGTGGGGTCAACGTGAGAATGTGTCTTACCATCAATAATTGGTGGGGATTAGCATGTGATGGATGAGTAGAACTAGTAAAGGTCAAGGAGATCAAGATCACGATCCCTGGGAGCTTCAGTTAAGGAGATTAGCATTTTGACCTCCACCGCTAACGATATCTTGGGGAGATGTGTTTGCGTAGTAGGGCGCGTGTTCTCGAAAAGTCGGATCATCTCATTTTGAGACTATTCCATTCGACGGGCACAATCTTCTAAAGAGATTCCCATCGTGCCTTCAACGATAGGGTCACGCCTATCAGGGGGAGTGAGGTAGAAGCTTGGTGTTATTGGTTCAAGGATTGATTTTGAGAGTGATGGGAGTTGGAGCATAATGCTCCGTTATTATGAGTGTTGTTTTATCCATTAACAAGTGTGTTCACGTGAATTGATTGAAGGGTTCTTTTCTCGACCAAACTATTGCATGCTAGAAAACCGCCAGGTAGAGTGAAAGTTTACGCCTTAGCTTTGTTGTAAAATCCAGCACACACACACACGTATTTAAAGAGTGAACAAGAAAACTCCATAATTTTACGAAAATCAAAAAGAGAAAAACCACTGCCTAGCCCAGTAAAAATCTTCTATTATGTATCTATTTCAGAGTATAAAATCTTCCCAATAACGGGATTATAGGATTGCATATGAGAAGGGAACAACAACTATGTAGTCACGTTCAAGTGGTACGCTAGTGTGGTAAATGATGATGGTGAACAGAGAGGACATTCACGACATGGTGAAGGTCATCATGACCAGAGATTGACGATGATGAGGATCCTACCGGCGGCTGGTGTTGACCGGCGGTGATTGTGCTTGGAGAATCTTCAAGCTTTAGAGCTCTCTCTCTTGCTTCATATGAGAATGACTATTTATAGATTGGAGGAGTGACGTTTTGTAAATACATGCAAAATGAACCACTCCACTTCATTATCTCAAAATGATTTCCTTGATCATTTGATGTATTTTATATTTGAAATGAAGTCAATTGTGAGATCTTGGGCTTGTTAGATCCGGCCAGAGACACCGATTTGACTATAAACACTCCATGTTTGAAGGCTATTTAGAGATTTAACTGATATCCCAAAGTTTCAATGATATTTTAAGTGCTTGATCTCGACTAGTTTCAACTGAGGATCAACTTGCTTTTGACATCAAGATTCGTGCTTCGACTAGTAGAATTTTCAGTGTCATATCATGTCTATGTCCAATTGATATGTTTGTTAGTTAGAAAATCAGCTGGGATAAAGTCTGTCTAATTTTATATAATGGAGGAGAACAAAATGTTATTGGAGACTTTCTTTTAACTTCTATCAATGGGAAGATCCGTCCAGTATAGATCCCACGACAAATTAGTTTTGTAGATTTATAGATTTGAATTATGAGATCACTAAAATATGACCCATCATTGTTTAGTGCAAGTCTTATTTGTCGATTAGCTATTGGTGTTGAATTTATTACATCTCCGATAATTGATGATGAAGCCTGAATGACTACAATCACTGTAGTATGTCAACAACTTTTGGTTATCTCTATTGAAATTGAGAAAATAATACTTAAAGAAAGAGAACTATATAATATTAAAGAGCATCGAATACCTCCAATTGTGACTAAACACATAACATTGGCCACATAATTAACTTCTCATATGGAACTATGACAACTAATATTTAGGTATGGATGATAAAGTCATAATCATTTCATATTTTGTAATAAAATAAATGTATTTATATAAATTTTAAATATTATATTCTAATTGCCAATGTAATAGCTTCCCCGAAATTATATTTATGTATGAAAATCTAGATAAAATGCTGAAGTTTGATTATTCTTATTATTTATAATTTTTAAATTAAATATTTTTCATATAATTCACTAAATTATCAAATAAATTAAAAAAAACTCTTATATATCTTGGGGAGGTTTTAGTTACTATCAAAGATCATCAAAAATAAAAATAAAAATAAAGGAGCTATTTGAATCATGATGGGAAATATATAAATTTTTAAAAGTGATTATTTACTTATAAAAATTAATCATAATTAAAATATAATTTCAAAACAATTGGAAATTTTAGAGAATATTTATGATGTGAATCCCCACTATCATTAAAAATTTTACAATTTTCTAAAATAATTTTATTCACCAAGCTACTTTATAAAATGAAATTTGGTTATTCAAAATTTTATTAATTATTAATAATATTAGATATTTATAAAAAATTATAGATCATTTTTATATGAATATTAACTATTATAATTTTTTATAATTTTTTTAAATATTTAATAAATTTAGGATGATTTAAGGAATAGAAAATATAGGTTTTATTTTATCTATAATATTCAGGTAGCATTAATAAAATTAAAATAAGAAAATTTTAATAAAATTAAGTAATTATTTTAAGTGGGGCCACACTAAGCAATATTCATTAAAAATAAAACTTATGGTTAATAATATCTTTGGGTTTAGTATAAATAATCTAACAGTTAAAACTAATTTATAATTATATTATAAGTCATTTCTATAAGAATTATATTATAATCAATTTATAAAAGTAGATCTAAAGTAACAATACAACTTAAAGTCGCATGTTCACAATAATCACTTTGGGAATGAGTGCTAATTACATTCATCTTGAATATCCCCCATGAAATTTTAATTCCTAGCCAATATTTTGAGGGTATTTTTATTATATATAATTTGTATTTGAGTTTTAGTCATAGGACTGACTACATCAGTTAGTTCTATTTACATTGATATTTATTGACCTCACTTTAGTGAGGTTAACACTCATTCTTCTTATTCTTAGGATTTATATTTTGGCACTAGGATTTTCTCACTTAGTTTCTAAGACACTTCTAGTGACTAGGAGGATACTCAAACCCAAACACAAACCCAAGATATACAAAAAATCAACACTAAAGTTAAATCTATTGGACTAGTGGACCCATCCTAGCTCAAACCAACCCAAATCCCTATGCATCAAGTTAAATTGATTTCAAATCAAGCTTAATATCAAGCACAATTGGTCAAATTAGTTAATTTCTCACTTAATCCAAATTAACCCATTTGACCCCTTTAGCCATGCCCCAAGACTTCAACCCCACAAATCCAAATTGACTTTAAACTGCCGACCAATTAATCCCAAACAATTTTGATCAAGTCATTTGAATTTGAACTTGACCATTGATTAAAACATGATTACTGATTGGTCAATTTTTGCCAAAATTAAATTAAATTAAATTCAATCCAAACTAAATTGAGCCAATCTAAAGCTCTACAGTCACTCCAAGTACATAATTCATCATCTTTGCAACCTAATTTGGTCAATTGATTCTTTTGACCTAAATAGACCTAAGTGAACTATATTGAACTAAAATCAAATTTATTCCAAATTAAACAAAACCAAGTGTTTCAAATCATTTCAAAATGATTATTAAACATAACCTAACAATCCTTTGGTCCTCATTTGTCTAATTGACCCAAACTAACCCAAACTATACATATGAACCATAGTTAGCCAAAACCCAATCTAACCCAAATTGAATTAAACTAATCACTCTTACATGTTTCAAATTTACATTTGAACATAAACTAGTAGTCCCTTGAGCTTAATTTGATCAATTGTTCTACTTGACTCAAATTGACCCAAATTGATCTACATTAGCCATGTTGAGCTAAATCCAACTAAACTTGATATGACTCATCATTGGATCACTCCACACCTGCCTAAGTGAACCAAACCCTTGGTGTGCCAAACTTAGCCCAAACCAAGTGAACCCATGATTCTAAATAAGACAAAAATCCTAAAATAGCATGGTCTAACCTCTCCTTTTGACTTGGGCATCATCCTTAACATCCCTTGATCTCACCCTAGTAACTCAACCAGAGCCAAAGCTATTTTGGCTAACCATTGACTAAAAGAAGCCATGGCCACAAGGTGACAAACTTAGGTTCACTCACCATGATTTGTTTCTCTCACCCCACTATGTCAAATCTTCCTAGTAAGGAAGCTCCACCTTATCAGTCCCAAGCTAATTTGAGCTAAGGCCACTACACAGTTGGTTCTCATGGATGAACCCAAATAAAATGGTGGTTCACATGGGGGGCTTTATATAATTTGAATTCTCCCACCAAACCAATTAGACAGCTTCCACACTCTAGAGAGTCCCCATGCTTCCTAGAGCTCTCCCGCATCCAAGCTCAGGCGAGACAACCTTCCTCAAACCCAAACACCCCTTAAATCCACATTTATGAAACTCCTTTCAATTCCAAAATTGATTGTTTGCACACCTTCCTCACACTCAAGTGAACTCAAATGAATTGAAAACCACTCAATTTGACATCCGAAAGCTAGACCAAACTTTGGGGAGTCGCCATAGAGTAGTGGTCTAGAGGACATCGACAAGAAAATAAGTGAGGACTTCTATAATAAGGCTTTATCTCTTCATGATGAAGCTACCTGAGTCATTAAATTCACTAAATATTAGCTTTAGTGAGGTATTGATCTCAAACCATAGATTTGTCATAAGATCTTAATTTTTTTTTGTGAAGTATTTGTGTGAATTACTTAGATTAAGTCGTAAAGATCCTCTCCATAATCTTCTTGATTATTTTAAATTTGTTTTCCTTGAAAATATGAGATATATTAGCTTGAAATAAACAACAAAAGGCAGATGGTCTTTGGCTCTCACCAGAGCTTGAAGACAAATCATGATTCATCCCTTCCACGTGATTAGAATAGACGACTATAATTATTCACATTAGATATATTTGACTTAATTCTTTATAGTTCTGGGATTAATCGAAGCTGCTTAGGACAAAATTGTGTCTACCCATTTAGTTAGAAGTCATGGGATGATTTTAATAACAATTTATGTGCCACCGTGCATAAAGTATAACTAACTTAGTGGTTGACTCTGTAATTTGTTTAAGTAGGTTTAAAATGGTGTTAATTAAGAAAATTTAAAAAATCATAATTAATTATATAAAAATATAGAAATATAAATAAATACTCATTGGAATCAGTAAATAGAGGAGAATAAACAAAAATAAAAGCCTCAATTTTTGTTTATTAGATAAAGAGTAATCAAGGTTTGATTAAAAAATATATTTCTAAAATTAATCTTAAATCACTCATTTAAATGATTTGAAAATTTTAAGGGATGGTTCCCACGATGTTCTCTATCTCTTACAATTATTTCAAGACATTTGGATGGGTGGATTAAAGGATGTGTGTTTTGAATGCTTAATGATGTTAGCCCAATTATTGAAATTAAAATCTATGAAAATATCAAAATGGGTATTTTGGTGTTCAAGAACTCTTGCTTAATATCGGAGCACCTAGAAAAAATAATTACAACTTATGATCCCAATTAAATCTCAAAATCTATATTAATTGGGTTAATTATTACATTATTCATTAAGTGGAGTAAAACTTAACAAATTTTGTATAGGTCTCCAAAATTATAATCAACCCACCTTCCATCTTTATGCTTAGCTAATAGAGAGGATTCCAATGAAATTAAAGTCAAATTGATTTAGGGTATCTTAAATGTAATTGATGATTTGAGATTTTCATTTATTTAATTAATCATAAAACATAAGCCCAAATGTCTTAGAATGTTTAGATTGTGTTTTGTTTATGTTTATGGATGTTCTATAATCTTATCATAAATTTGGGCATATGTTTCATGCTTAATTAAAATTTTAAGTCTCCTTAGGGTTAATTGCACTAAATAATTATTAAACCCTTATAAATCATAAAAATCATGCCTTGGACTTCTAAATCATTTAATGGATAGAGAGAGATTGTGAGATGATTTTAGATGTCTAGTCCCCTTTAATGTCATTAATCCACTTTAATCAAATATACCTTACTTAAGCTTAATTAGGTTTAAGTAGTAATATGATTATGTTTTTAACCTTGGAATTTAGGGTTTAAGAAGATATCCTCATGACATTTAGTTATTCTCTTTGTCGATTTTTATGTGTATGTTTCGTTAAGTTTTCATTTATATTCATGTTTAAATGCTGCATCCATTATTTCAAGTTATTATCATTATAAAATTACAAGTTTTTAATTATTTAAATTTAAACTAATAAATAAAAATAATTAAAATTTGATAATCATGTGTACACTCAATGCACTCTTAAAAGTAAATAGTCTAAAAACTCAAGGTCGTAGGACTGCTAGCTCAAAGGAGGTTTTTACCTCACATTTCTGACATAACAACAACAAATACTTATGAAAGTGCAAAAACAAATATATATGTAATTTCAAATTAGTTTTAAACTTATCATCATCATATTTTAAAATATGCATACATGTGCATACGAACATATGCATACCTATCATGTATATAGTTTGGAAACTAGAGGTCACATGACTACTGACTTGAAAGAGATTTTTATTTCACATTCCAATTTAACAACGACATGTACTTAATAAATGCTAATTGTACATATATGTATACACATATATGCAAGGGCAGATCTAGAATTTTTTTTAAGAGGAGGACCAAGATAAAAAAAATATATACTATTTTATAAAAATTAAAGCATCTCATATAACAAAATAAAACATTAAGCATCACAATAATTTAAATTTTTTTCACATTACACATCGTTTATAACTTCTCCCTTCAAGTCTTCATATTTTAAATTGTTATTATTATCAATACTTAAATACATATTTTTCAATAAATATAATAAGCTAGTCATTCATCTAAGAATCTTCTATTCTATTGAGAATAGTTGAGCTCATATTATTCAATCAATCTTTAAAAATATATTTTCATATTTAATTAAGAAAATAAATTTAAATAATAAAATAAAATGTATATGAATAATATATATATATATATATATATATATATATATATATATATATATAATTGAAAAAGATATCTTATTTAAATCAAAAGACATACTTTCAAAATAAAGGCTTACCTTCGAACTTCTTTTAAAAAAGATCAAATCAATAGTTTTCGAAAATAAAGATACACATTAAGCCTTTCTAAAAACAAATAAATCAATAAATTTATAAAAATAAAGACACATCATTTGCCTTTAATAAAAATAATAGCAAATCAATTTTTAAAAATAAAGGCACAACATCGGATTTTAATAAAAATAATTGCAAATCTATTTTTAAAAATAAAGGCACATCATCGGATTTTAATAAAAATAATAGCAAATCAATTTTCAAAAATAAAGGCACACTATCGATATTTTTTTAACAATAAAAAATATTTATATGCCTTAATTGGTTGTAAATAATATTCCACTAAAAATATTTCTAAATATTCTGATCCTAAAAAATCACCTGACATAAAATATATAATTAATGATTAAATATTATTAAAAGATGTAACAAAATTTAATTAAAAGCAAATCTTAGTAACAAAATTAATGATGATGCTATTTTTTGATGAAATAGCACAGATTTTGAAGATAATGAAGTTGAATTTGATCCACATAAGTTATCATAAACTTTAAGCTCTTCTAAAAATTTTCAGAGATATATTGATACTTTTTTTAAACATAAATGAATAGAAAATATATATTATAATTTTTCAAAACATAATTTCAGTCTACAAGCGACCAGCCACCCCTGCTTGAACTCTTTTTAAATATAACATTTTCAATTTCATACCTTAAATAAAAATAAAATCATTGCTTTAATGAACACATATACAACACTTATACAACTATTTAATAAAGAAAACTTCTTTCAAAGGAAGTTAATGGAATTAATTAAAGAACTGGGTAAATTCAACAATCAATTTAAAAAAAGTAAATGATTGAAATTAAGAAAATGAATTTATAGACTAATGTGTAATTTCAAAAATTATAAAAACCACTTATAAGATACGTTGAACTATAAAAAACAATAAAAAATTAAAAAAAGTTCTAAGACTTTTTTCATTGGAATATATTTAAGTAATTTTGCTTATCATAACTTTTAATTAGGATTGATAAAGACAAAATAAAGCTCCTTTTAATCATTTAAATCCAGATTTACTAAATCCTAAAGCAACAAAGCTACTTTTGCATATGGTTAAATCAAGATTTACTAGTTTGGTATCAGATAAAATAAACCTAATCTGATAAAATGAATCGATATTTAGATTATTGTAACTTGTTTGGTTGAAAACTCTATAAATACATGAAATTTTTTTTTTCTTGTTTGACAAAATAAATGTAATGTAATGTATTTTTTAGATTATCGGCCGCAGAAGGTCCGATGGCTGGGCGATAGAGGTCGGCCGTGGGCTGGTCTCAGGCAATGATGGCGATGGTCGGTGATAGATGGCGACGATGGCGGGCGACGACCGGCGGGTCGGCGACGCGGTGGTCGGGCGACGGAGGGCGGCTGGGGGTGGTTAGCGCCAAACACTTTACAGACAGATTTAATTGCCAAATCACAATTCCAAATATACCTAAAATAACCATTCTAATGCATTTCAAATATACTATAAATGCATTGAAATTTACTTTGCACCATACCAAATACTTAAAAAATTAAATTCTATTTACTTTGTACTCTAAATACAGGCAGCCACAAAGCTCCTAAATCCTAAAGCAGTAAAGCAACTTTTGCATGGTTAACTCCAGATTTACTAAATCCTATTGGTAGGTAGATTTATGGGATTTTTGTAATCCACTAAAGCTGCTTTCACATACTTAAATCAGGATTTACAAAAGTAAATCCTGTGGTAGTGGTAGATTAGGCGGATTTACAAGACTTAGACAAGCTGAAATGTGCAAAGGAGGGTGGGAGAAAAGATGTGGGAACTACTACGACCGAACAGGGGAGAATGTTGAGATAGCAAAACCTTTTTTTTTTAAAGTATAGTGGGCCAGTGGGGGCACGTGCCCCCAATTGGTATCTTCCCCTGCATATATGTAAGTACTTAGCTTCATTAAGCATAATATATGTGTGTATGCATGCATATATGTGTGGTATTTAAATTCTTAAGTTATCCTAACATAAAAAATATACATATGCATGCATGATTGAAACATTTTACTTATTAGGTTATAATCCATTCATACAAATGATTTTCAAATAAAATAAAGTATTTTATTAAATTATAAAATAATATAATACTTGAAAAGATGAGTGTTATGATGATAAAAAAGGATTAGATAAATGTCATGAGAAAATTCTTAGATTATCGCTTTAATCTTAATATGTGCCTTATGTAATTATAACATCACTTAAACTTGATTCGAACTTAGGATTTAATTAAAATTCAATGGTTCACTAAATTAATTAAAAGCCATAAAATTCATCATTTAGATTTTCATTAGGAGTAGGGTGTGGAAAGGAATGGGTTCCACCTCAAGTGGAATTCACCACTTTTTATGCTCTTTAAAACATTTAAATCAAAATCAAATTCATAATAAGAAATTCATCCTTAAGTTATTAATCACTTGAATTTAAATCACCTTTTATTAATAAACTAAATTATGCGCTTAAGTTTTAACTTAGATACCTAAAGCTTAGTTTTGACTTACTATACTAGTCTTCACAAACTCTATAGAATGATAGACCACATATACTAGAATTAAGTTAGGCTAGTGCTTTGTTGTGAGAAATTAATTTTCTATCTTGTAATATAATATTTTAAACTAGAAGTTAGAGTGAATGATCATAGATTGAATGTTAAGACAACCTTTATTAGACTAATGTTACTATCTGTAGGGGGTTGTGCTGAATCAAAAGATAATATTATAATAAATAAAACTCAAATAAAATTTACTTGCAAATGTTATTTTCTTTGAGCATAACCCATTATGACAGATGAGCTTGAACACCCACTGGTGTCACAAGCTCCACTATAAGGAATATAACTTGTTTGATCTGTATGTATGTTTTAATTATCCTTTATTTTGTAGGAATGGTTAAAATTTTATTTTAAAATTTTAAATATAATTGATAAATAGAACTAGGATAGAGCCGTGGGGAGGATGAGTAATAGCTAGAAATCATATACTTGAGAGGCCATGTGAAAGCTAGAGTGCTCACCCTTTGGGGGTGAAGACGAAGACTCCCATTAGCTTATTTGTTGTAATGCTTAATTTTAGGCAGGGTTATATAAGGGTAGGGGTCAATTATTGATTTTAATTCTTTTTTCTGGGTGTATCATAGAATCCGATCGCACCTGCCTCTTGTTATAATATATTGATTTGTTTAGTGTGCTTACATTGATTGCACAATAAAAATGACATACTTCTTATAGATTTTTTTCTATGATGTATTGTTGTTTGTACCCTGGATTGAGTCAGTTCTTATGAAATAAATTTTTTACCTAACTTAACTAAGCAACTCAAATTGAAGATAAAAAACTCATAATTTCATTCAATTAGAGCCTTGTGTATAAATACTAAAAGCAACTAAAAATTATTAAAACTTGTGATTCATGATTGCATATTTCTTCATCTCTCTTGAATTGAGCTCTTCTCATATTGCACAAAAAGGGGCAGAGTCCGACCATTATGGATAGCCACCTTTTAGGAGAAGTTTGCTCTCTATTTTAATTTAGCTCGCAACTCATCTCTAAATACATATCATTATAGGCATAATTGCATATCCAAGCCTTCAAGTAAATTTTGTATCTAGAATATTTAAAAGATGAAAAATTATTATATTAGCATAAAAACATTGTTCATGCTAGTCATGATTTTAGAATCTTAGGGAGTGAGTTTATGTTATTAGATACTTTCTTGATAAATAGCAGTCTAGCCATCTTGTATTACATAAAATTTGACCACATAATTTTGAAGTATAGGTGGCGTTAACTAGCACTTATTCAAAGCAGTTGTAAGTCCATAGTCAGTATAGGTTCACATTTCTTAGTAGGAGTGTGCCAATATATCCCATTTCCTTGATTAGAATATGTCAAGCTCTTAGCATATGTTGGAGCACTTTAGTTCTAAGCTCTATGGACACTTGTTTCTCTATTTGCTATGGGCTTAAGTTTTCACTTCTTAAGCATTTTTATAATCTTGTATTTTTTGAGATATAAGCTCTAGCATTTTAACCAATTATCAACTAAAAATAAATATAAATCTTAACTTCAAAAATATAAAGCCTCACAATATGGTAGATTGAAGTGTTTATTGAGTTTTTAATTATTGAAATACTTCCTACTTATCATTTTTTGGATCCCATTAATAAGCGTTTCTATTTCTCTATCTCATTTGATTTTTGAAGTTAAACTTATCTTTTGATTTAACCCATGAAACTCAAAAAATGCTGATCGACTACTTTAATCGAGAGTTCTCTCAAGATATCACTTTTCTTATGATGTAATTAACTATGGGGCTCTCGCCTTTAGGGACCTTGCAAACCAATATAAAATAAATCATAACTTATTTTATCCATGTAAAGCGAGAAAAAATCTCTAATATATGTAGACCTATCATCCTTAGGAGTCCTTATTGGATGATTGAATCCATTGAAGGGTGATATTTCTACTTTTAAAGGTAATATATTATTTCTTGGTATTGTATTCAATCACCTAGATAAATACCCCAAAATCTATGTGGTGTCCCCCCTCCTCTATATTTTTAAACACTATAATATTTATGCACAAAGGTTGGCTGCTTGCATTAATGACTGATTCAGTGGGAAATAAATATTTAGGATCATTTCACACAACACAATAGAAATTTGATTAGCTATAAAATTATTTTTGTTAGTCTAATTCATTAATCACACGCATATCATCCTTTTAGCTTGATGCTATACTTCTATCCAATTTTTATTACTTAGTCAATTCCTTGAATTATGTATCTTTACTTATTAGCCTATTTTCTTAGCTAGTGGCCCTTTAATCCTCTCATTTATTCCACTTGATTAAGAAAACTTTATAAATTCATTTATAATATAATTACATTCTTGTGGTTATATAAATCTTTCTTTTTTGTGAACTTGATCACCCATCAAATCAAATTCAGTTTGAATTTAAGAAATACCAATTTTTATAAAATTGTTACTCAAGTGAATCATTTTAGTTTGATGAAGTTATTTCATAGTTCAGTCATATACAATGATTGAACACTATTGGGTTCCAAGTTTGCAGCTATGCTATGCTCCATTCCTTCTCTTCTAGAATGGATAATTTCCATTCCATATGAGCATATGGTATTTTTTTTCTGTTTATTTAAAACTTATTTATTCTCGAGTGTTTATACCCCTCTTAAACACTTAAATCCTATACTTAGTAGTTGATGATTTCCACTAATTTTATCATATAGATGCATGTGCAAGCACATAAAGTGATGTTGGCACTTTAAGTTAGAATATATCATATTAGAACCATGTATTAACATTGATTATGATTAATCAGTTATTATTATTAGATATTGGCTCATTTAATAATAAAAATCTTTAAATCATATTTACATTTCTTATAATCAATTAATAAGCTTAATTAGCTTAAAGCATATCACTTTGACTCACTATATAAGTGGTGAGCCTTAGGATAATTAAATTACACAAATAATTTGCTTGTAAAGTCATTAGGTTATATGAGATAATCATAAATACATTGACTTTTACACACACTTAGGTATTGTGATAATTCACAATCCTATAGCTGCTTAGCATAGATAGGGTGTAGTTTGGTTAATTTGAAGCGTAAATTCTTTGATTGCTTGGGACAAGGTTGCCTGAGTGCAATTAGATTACAAGATTGATCGTTATATTTGTTTTTTGATTTGTTGTTTTGCTTGATTATTTTGCTACTTTTCATGTTGGTGCTCGATGTACAACTATTTCTTTATTTTGCTTTTATAGGGATCATGTGCCAATATATAAATATTGTTATTAATTATTGATGTTATTTTTTTCTCTATGATGTGATAATTTTGTTGTGCTGTGATGGCTCTATTTAGCTTAAAATCATTTAAACTTTTTTTAGAATTTTTATATGTAAAATAAAGTATATGTTAAGTTTTTTTTACTCAGTACAAGTTAACCCAAGCCTTGATTAAGAAACATACAATTTGAGCTAAAATATGGATTATGAGGAGAGAGAAACTAAATTTATACTTTATTATTGAAATTTGGTGAGCTACACCAGCTTATTATTTATTCTTTTATACCCATCACACCATAATGACTTATTTATGTTTGTTCAATTCGCTTGTTGTTTTTTGCTTTTTTATTGTATTATGACTGTTTGAGACTATAGATTCACATTAGACTCTTAAAAATAAATATTTTATATCAACTTTAATAAAATATTAAATAATCTTAAAATTTATTAAGAAAACATTTTTAAACTAAAATTAAGGCATTCTCTAGTTAAAAATTTAATTTATTGCTCTTTTACATCTCTTAGAGGAGATATAGAATAGAGCTAGGAAGCAATCAAACCTCCCAAGCGATGGTGCACATTCATAGCATAGCCAAGTTAAGTGTGCATTAGATGTCTTCACCTAAAGATAGATAACTTGCATATCATAACATATCATATGATAGATTCATATGTATGCAAGGTTTTAATTACACATAAGAAGTTTCAGCATGTTAGATAGTGACAACTTAACTTAGACAAGCTTATAAGTCCACAATTGAGTGGCTCTGGTTATGCATAACTAGGGTATCTCGCTTCCCTTCTTTCCATGGAAATTTTCTACCAGTATAAAGATTAAAAATCTTATATCTTTCCAAATTTTTTTTCCTAAAAGCTATCTATTTAAAAAATCTTTAATTTTATTTTCTAGTTTGAGGTCATAAGGCTAATTCTAGAAAATGAAATTCATAATTATTGATAAAGTGTTTTATAGATGAGTTGGGTCGACAACATTCCAAAGCTAAATGTTCTTGAGCTAGACAACTCGAAATGATGGATCCATGAAATATGAAGTTAAGTTGTTTCTAACTTTCAATTGATATCTTCCTCTTTACCCACTTACCACTTTGAGCTTATTGTACTTCTTATCCAGTCTTTGGTGCTTTAATAATTATTGTCACATAGGTCTTCTATATACTGAATTATCATCTCACTTAGTTATGATGATTTTCCTTCTGCCTTGTGAATTTACACATAGTACATAGATCATTCATATTGTTATAATAATTATTAAACCATGAGTCCTCATTGAAAAATATAGAAAAATCAAATTAAAATAAAATTTTATTTCCAATTATAAAAAGTTTCTCTTGCAAGTGTCTTGGAGTGTAATTATCTAAAGGGAGCCTAGTCCATCTTTGAGATTGGGCAACTCACATTCTCTTGATTTCTTTGATTAACTTGATGACATGTTGAATAAATATTTACCATGAGTTTAGATAACATATGGGAACCTAATTTGGATCATCTTTTCATCTCTTCTTATAAAATATTTCATTCAAAAACTATGTCATCCTAATAATACATCTTTTCTCACACCAAAATAACATGATAATTTCATAAGATTAATTCAAAGTATTCCTTACAATTATCAATTTTAGCAATTAATTTTTGATTAAAATTGAATATGAATTATGGTGTTCTAATGTTTAAAATTTGGTCACACTTTGAATTTTTATTTCATTATGAAAATTGAAGTGAGAGATATGATCGTTTAAGAAAAAATAAATCATATAATTTTAGAGATATTTTTAACTATAAATATCTCCATATATCACTATGGACTAAAGTAAAAGGATAGAAAGCTTTATTTGTTTGTTTGGGATAGAAAATATAAGTGTTTTTAACCACATAACAAATTTTATACTAAATCCTTTAAAATTTTATCAATGATTAGAGAATAAAATAGTTCTTTAAGATAAGCAAAAATTGAATGTCCAAGAATATAATGCAAAGCCGGACATCATAGTTATTATTTAACATGTTCTTAGAATTTAAAAGAGCGACTTTGGTATAACACAACTTATTATTTGAGCCCAAATCTTACTTGAGAGAGACTCTTTAAAAGGAAGATTTCGAAATACATCTCCATTGTGCAAACATTGCCCTTCAAGCTTAAGTTCTAAAAGTGAGAAATGTTGGATTTAAAATTAATAAATTAACTTTTATCTGAGTAAATTTTATATTTAAGAGTAAGTTGCAATATAAATATGGTACTAAAAGCATAGAGTTAACTGTTAAAATTTTTTTAAAGAGAATGATAAAATCTATTGTAATCACTTTTTGATAGTGACCCATATATCATATATATATTATAATTTTTATGACATGAGTTGTTATCATGAAAGATATTCTTATCATCTTTCATATAATCTAATACTCATAAGTATACTATCTAAATATTAATTTTCATCTTATTTGTAATGAGAGCATTTTAGAATTTACTTTTTTTTAAGCAACCAAGCTTTTCTTGTGATATTTTAGAATGAGCTTTTATTAGGATAATAGTTTGTTTTTCTATTTACTATCTATATAACTACTAAATAAAAAAGAGAGCCACCATGATCTATTTGAGTTATTGGTTCTCTCTAGAAGTTTCTAGTAGAATATGTTATATGGATTTTTCATTTTTTGAATTTACATTTTCTATTTTAAGGTTACTTTTCAGTGTTAGAGTTGCTAACTTCTTGATGGTTAAAGATTGATACATAATGTTAGTGAATGACACATAAGCTTGGAGAAGAGAGTTCTTATTGTAGGACCCATTACTCTCAAATGGAGTAAAACCTTAATATCTTTGATATCACAATGAAAAGATATTATATAATTAAATTTATTTCTTTATTCTAGAAGAAAAATAAGAAGAGGAAATGTGCATAAATAGGTAGAGAAAATAATTATTAAAGATATAGTAAATTTTGTTTTAACTCTTAAATCTAGAATCAATTACATACAAAAAAAAATGTTGTTTACCATGGATTGTTATATTGTTATAGAAAAAAAAAGGCTCTCTTTATGAATAATTAGATTGACATAGATAGAAAAAAAATCTTTCTTAGAATCAATGACTATTATACTTGTTTGTGTAATATTTGTTTATGTTCATTTATTTATAAAATTAAACAAGATGAATAAAATTTTAAAGCTAGTCATAAATGAAGAAGTTTGAAGAAAAATACAAAAAAAACTTATTTAATGATAATTTAATTTTTAATTTGATGACTTAATTTGAAATTATTATATTATTTTTATTTATTTATATTTAAAATAATAATAATAATATATTATTATTATTATTATTATTATTATTAGATGTATATGTATAATGAAATTATCAAATAAATAGCTAAATAAGTAGCTTTAAGAAATTTCAAATTAATATTTAAACTTCACCAAAATAATATTTAGCAAACAACTAATGAATTATTTTAGTTTTAATTAAACTTTATAAATCCAATTATGTTTAACAATTAGGTTACAATTTTAAGTTTTTAGCATTAAACACAAAATTAGTCATGTTTGATTATAACTCAAATTCAACTCAATCTTAATTAGAAAAGAAATAAATATGTTTGAACAATATTTTAAAACTCAGATTATGATCAAGCTCGACTAGAACTCAAATAAAAAGATAAATGAATGAACTTGACTAATGTAGTGTTCAGCTCGACATGACTCATTCACTGCCTTATCAATAAGCAAATCCAACCACCAATCCTCTTCCAATGAATAAGAAATAATAGTTGTTGCCACCATCCTTGTTACAAACAATTGAAATTTTATTGGAGGGAGGAACTATATTTTTGACTACTTGTATTCTTTGACTTTCTAACTTGAAACTCTAAAATCTCTACTTTCCACAATGCATTGTCTCTTAGCTCATTCTAACTCTTATGATTGACTAGTTGTTGTAATGCATCAAAGGCTATCGTGATGCATTGATAAAGACTCGTGACATGGATACTATCTAACATGACATGAATGCGGGACACACATGTTATTAAAAATACAGAATACTATCTCTTGAGACCCGCTTATTTATTCTAACATGTATAAAATCAATAATCTATTTAGATTTTTGGACATGACATAGTAATTTCTGTTAGAAATAATTACACATAATTGAATGATTTGAATTTAACTCATAGATTATTTAAACATTTTAAAATATTATAGTAATTTAATGATATTAGAATTAAGTTAGGCTTGTCAGATTTATTTTATTAAGATACTCATTTTGACTCTTAATTTTCTACTCAATAAAATTTAGAGTCATTTCCTCTATCATATGATCGTATTAAGTTTATAACTATACTCATAGCATTCTTATCTTGTTGGATTTATGCTATTAAGGTGCTCGCTCAGATTATTAATTTGGTGAAAATAGACTTGAAATGATTTCATTATTAAGGCTTGAAAACCTAGAGTAGAGTTTAAGTCTTTGCTTTGTGAGTCATCACACAGATATTTGAATTAATAAAGAAAACTGCAATTTTACAAAAAAATCTCGAGGAAAAAACAATGAGGCCAAGCCCAAGAAAATCTTCCACTAGGTATTTATTTTTTGCAAAAGTTTTACCGAACGACACAGATCAGATAGGAAGAGACAACGGAATCTCGAATTAGACAACATCTATATAGTCGCGTGATAGCTTGTTAGATCCACCGGTGACGCCGATTGACTATAAACACTCCACGCTAAGAAATATTTGTAGATTTAACTGATATCCCAAAGTTTCTCATGATATTTTAAGTGATTGATCTCGACTAGTTTCAACTGAAAATCATCTTACTTTTGACATCAAGATTCGTGCTTTGACTAGTAGTATTTTAAGTGCCATATCAATTATGAAACTTTTTTTTTTTAAAATATTCGTATGATGTGATATTTAAAATAACATATGGATACTAAATAATAATTCAATAAAGGGGGATTACATATATATATATATATATATATATATATATATAACACTCAAAATATTAGTTTTCATAAACTTGCACTTACTTACATCAAAATATAATTCTCAATATAGATAGATAGATAGATTTAGACAGTATTTATATAAATATTAAAAGTTAGGAATTAGAGATATAAATATCTAAGAATTAGGTGGTATGGGTGTAAATTACCAACATATAAATCAAATACCATTATAGCGCTTTCCCGCGCGGACCCCAGTAGCCAAGATGTTCCTCCTAACCGAGGAGCTTCCGTCTCACAACAAGCAAGCTCACAAGTTCCCATCGCTTTCGCTGCCCGCCTCCAAGGTGTTTGATCAAAGTTCAAAACCACCATCTACACCTTTTCTCTGTTCCTTATGCTTCCATCCTTTCATTTGCCAGCGACGTGCAGAGCAATCAATACCGTTCTCTCTCTCCCTCTCTACCTCCCTCCCTCCCTCCTTCTCTCCCCTACCACGTGTTCTAGTCTTCATCTCGTTTAATAAATTACAAACTGACTGTCGTCGAGAACATCACTCCATAATCACCGCGGTTAACTCCCTCCCTGTTTGTATTCTTCTGTGATAACCGAACAATGAGTAGCTTAGATTTCGAAGAGGTTTAGATTTATTAGTACATTTTTGAGACTTTTCATTTCGAAATATATTTCGATCAACATTCAGTAATTACTTTCGAAAATGCTGATGGTTTTCCAGCTATTCAACGCCTATAAACTTCTCTCCCTCCCTACTCATCTGTCCATTGACCGCCAAGACAAAAAGAGCCAATGACGGCTTCTTCTTTCGCTACTTTACTGTCTCTTTTTGTCGCAGTTAATGGATTGGCGGCAGCGGTAGCGGCAGTAACCACCACTTTGCCGCTACAGCAGGAGCTTGACCAGATCGATCGTCTCCCTGGCCAGCCCAGCGTGGAGTTCAACCAGTACTCGGGATATGTCACCGTGGACGCAAACGCTGGCCGAGCGCTCTTCTACTGGTTTGTTGAAGCTCCGGCTGCATTACAGCCTGCCCCGCTCGTTCTGTGGCTGAACGGCGGCCCAGGCTGTGTTCCATCGCCTATGGCGCGTCCGAAGAGCTGGGTCCTTTACATCCACCCCGATGGCAGGACTCTGTACCTTAACCCTTACGCGTGGAACAATGGTTGGTCTTAGAGAAGAGATCTGCTCAAATTTGACTCAAATCGATTTCTTTAGCCTTTAAATTTTCATCTTCTTGGTGTATTGGTGGTGGCAGTGGCTAACATTCTGTTTCTGGAGTCACCAGCGGGGGTTGGCTTCTCCTATTCCAATAGAACATCGGATCTATATACAGCTGGAGACCAGAGGACAGGTTGTCTGTGTTCCAAACTCTGCCCTTTAAAATTTGCTATTTGAGAATATTCCGGAATCCAATTTTCTCTTTTCTAAAGTTCTTCCTTTGATACAGCGTTGGATGCTTACACTTTTCTCGTGAAGTGGTTCGAAAGATTCCCCCAGTACAAGTTCAGGGATTTCTATATAGCAGGGGAAAGCTATGCAGGTGTACTGAAAAGGCCTCAGTCTTTTACTTCTCTCTGATTTAAATAATTCATGACCTGTGCTTTAGTCTCTTTACCACTTCTCTTCTTTCTCAGGTCACTATGTTCCTCAACTTTCTCAAATTGTCCACATAAATAATCAAGGAGTTCAGAGTCCTACCATTAATTTTAAGGGGTTCATGGTATTTGAATTTCAATACAGTCTTTCTTAACCTTGCTATTTAGTTGCAACTTGTACTGGAATGATTCCATATCTCTTATTAGTTATCATTATTTTAGGTGGGCAATGCGGTCACTGATGATGATAATGATTTTATTGGAACTTTTGAGTATTGGTGGACTCATGGGCTTATATCAGATACGACATATAATGGCCTGAAGGCTGCTTGCCCATCACAATCATCAGAGCACCCATCCGCAGACTGCTTAAAGCTACAAGAAACCGCTGAAGAAGAAATGGGAACCATTGATCCGTACAGCATCTACACTCCTAGTTGTAACACCTCTACTTCATCTCTCAAGCCGAAATTGAGAGGTCACTATGTTAGTTCTCACTTCTCAGCTCATAAATTCGAAGTTAAACCCTCCAAATATTTCATAGTTTCCACTTGATTTTGTTTTTCTCCTAGAATCTTTTTTTTGAAGCATACAAAATTTGATTTTTTTTTTGTATCCACTATTGTATCTGTTGTGATGGTGAATAAGAATTATTTTGTTTGTATTCATTTAATTTCTTGATCTCAGCCTTGGATGTCAAGAGCTTATGACCCCTGCACCGATAGATACGCTCAGGTGTATTACAACCACCCTGAAGTACAGAAAGCACTCCATGCCAATGTCACTGGCTTGAATTACCCTTGGAGAGACTGCAGGTTTGATGCTCAAGAGAATAGTATGTTGGAGTTTCTATTTTGGTTTGAATTCATTAAAATTTTCTTTTGCTTATTTGTATGTTATGACAGTGATATAGTTGGAGAGTATTGGGCTGATTCACCGAGGTCCATGCTGCCTATATACAAAGAACTTATTGCAGCTGGCCTACGGATTTGGGTTTTCAGGTATAAATACTCACTTTTCATCCCTTATCACAGTATCCATGCTTTAAATTTGTATGAGTAATCTAGATTTGTATAGATTCTATGCTGTGAAATGCACTAATAGTGAGTGTTGCAAGTGGGTATCATACCATTGTTGAAAACTAATCATCATCAAGAAAGACAACAAATTAATTATTTTAATACTGGGAGGTTTTTAAATAGACGGAATTGATGGACATGCTTTCTGTATCTCGGGATATAATTGGATGCGCAAAGTTTGCATTCTTAGATAGCATTGTGCTTTTTTTTCTGAAGGTATTGTACTCTTTCTAGCTCTTGCAGGGTTTCTTTGATAAACATAATAACCTAAAATTTAATTATGTATATTCAAGTAATGGAATCAGGAGAAATGCTGTATTGCCCCACTCATAGCCTCTCAAAAGTCTTGATGTGATGTACCTGAGTTGTCATAAAGAGATTCGGAGCAATAGAAACATGAGATTAGTTTATGAAAACGTGGAATTTCCTGTGTAATATGCGTATGGAAGGAGTTTTCACCTAAAAAAGCACAACTTGGTGGAAAGACATTCACACTCAACTGGAGAAATAAAGGGAACAATAGTGCAAAGAAAGAAATCAATGCCATGAGATGTCAAGATCATTTATTTGGTGTGGCATCCAGTTGTGTCTTTTCAAACCAAAACCTCTGTCAAAAGGGACATAAACAAATCAAGGAAGGTAGTGCTCAAAATGAAAGAAGTGCATCTTATATTATACTTTTGAGGCCAGAACACAAGCACCAAAACATGGATGCCAGTGGGAATCACCGATTAGAAGACATGAGATAAGAGAAATTGTCTTCTTACAAGAGAGATTTCAACTGAAAGTTACAGAGCACAAGAGAAGCAAATTATTGACCTCAATTGCCTTTAAATTGTTTGCCTAGGTTAAAGTCCAATCTGGGATGGGGTAAAGGGCACAGGGTATGGTAGGAATACATAAAATGGAAACAGGGAACTACCCAAGAATATACATAAACATTGCAATGTGAATCAGCATTAAGGTATAAACTGCATCCACTAGACTTGCTGATTAAGGGAACATTTTTATGTGTATTCAAGTAATGAAATCAGGAGAAATGCTATCTATGGTCTGGTGAATGGCCTTTCAACCCCGGTGACAAATATAGGATTTCAAATGAGATTGGACAAATGGGTGGCGGGTGGGTTAGGCGGGAGGTGTATGGTGGACGGGGGAGCTTCTATAATATGCATGATTGCAATTAGAGGGAAGTCCCAAATTATATTTAGCTACATAGAGTTTCAAATCTAGGGGATTCAAGAGCCATCCCCTTTAGGTTTCACCACTTCTTCCCACCCTACCCTCTTGCAGAAAATGCAGTTGCGGGATTAGACCCAGTGGACTAGTTTTACCACAAATGGAACTTCCACATTAATTATGGGTAATAAATATGCAGCATTCTTATCAAGAACTGACTGAGTTGAAATTTATAGCAGAAACTTCTGATTTCTTTTAATTAACATGGATTATTGCATTTGTTATCTTCTGTATTGCCTCTAACTTCAACACTTATTGCTACAGCGGTGACACAGATTCTGTGGTGCCATTGACTGCAACTAGATATTCAATCAATGCTCTTAACTTGACAACACTCACTGACTGGTATCCTTGGTATGATAATGGAAATGTAAGTCGACAAATTTAGCTCCTCTGAGCTATTTCAATGTTTAATTCACGAATTATTTTCTGATTATTTGATTCATTTATGAGATTTTAATCGATTGGTCTTGGTGATCTGTTAGGTTGGTGGATGGAGCCAAGTCTATAAGGGCTTGAACTTTGTGACCATCCGTGGAGCAGGTCATGAGGTCCCTCTGCATAAACCCCGCCAAGCTCTCATACTTTTTTGGCATTTCTTGAAGAATGAGCCCATGCCATCAGTGTAAATTTCTTATAAGACTGAAGATAGTATCACAATGTTCAATTATTACAAATAGTTGTCTGTAATTCTTCATTTGTATCTGTTCATATTTCCATTCTTCCAGCTATAGCAATCTAGGCTGGCAAGGAGTAATAAAGGCTTTGAAACCTTTTATTCCTGATTTCATTATATTCATATTTATAGACTGGATGGGCGAAACTGTATATTTACATTTTTATATGATTTAGAAAAATCATTTAGAAGATTTTCTTTGGTCTTGCTATCCATACCAACACAACCAAATGAATTTTGTTGTCAACATTTTGGTTTCTTCATGTTCTATAACTACTCATTATATATTTCTATATCAAGACACTCCCAATCTTGTACTGTTCAAGGAGCATCTAGAAAACTTACATGGCTTCTAGACCCGGCACATGCAACATCCATCATTGAAATAGAATGTCAAATAACTCAAAATGTATTTAGCTCCTATATGTTGGGCTTCATGTGTACATTCTTTTTCTCCTTTCGTTTACTAAAAGTTTGTGCAAGGTCTGAGTTAATTTTATTTTGTACAAGACTCTTATGATCTTAAGTTACACTTAGGCTTTCTTTGGATTGACGGAAATTAAAAAGAAATTTCAATAGCTTTTAAGTTGATTATGCATTTGTAAATATTGATGTAAACATTTTGATTTTTTTAGCATATCATCTATCTTTTAAAATCATAGCATCAGTATATCCTCAATGAGAAAGTAATTTAGCATTGGAGTGTTTTAGGAGAACAAAACTTTTTAAACAACCATGATATCTTTTGGCTGATTGAGGGAAATAAGTAATTTATACAAATATTGGTTCAATTCAGGGGAATTTCTTAATACTATTTGTAAACATCTATAAGAAGCCTACCACTTGGCATTATTTACAATTACATCATTAATTTGGCTTACTAAAGTACTATTGCATATGTGAGAATACGCCACCACATCAGAAAAGAAACATTAAATTTCTCATTAGCATTGCAAAGAATTGGAAAATGTTTAGAGAAATTTTCATTAAATAAATTTCCTTGGCTTTGAAAAAACTAATTTTTTTTAAAACTGAAGAAGGACGCCGGAGGGGGAGGGGGGTGGAATTTATATAATTAGGCAATCAGCCTTTGAGAGGAGGCGTGTGTATCTTTGAATATATCTTTAGATGGTACACACATATCCAAATATTTGTTAATCAATTAAGAGCATTTGAATGGGGTTAAGGATGAAGATTTAGATGGTTTGCATTATATGTTGGGGAATTCATATAATTAGGCAATCAGCCTTTAAGAGGAGACGCATGTATCGTTGAATATATCTTTAGATGGTACATGCATATTCAAATATTTGTTAATCAATTAAGAGCATTTGCATGGGGTTAAGGATGAAGATTTAGATGGTTTGCATTATATGTGGAGGAGGATCCACATGTTAATTTGTGGATACAATTACAACCCCACTTTAAAATCTAGCAACTTATGAAATATTAATTAAGGGTGCGTTTGGGAGAGTGGTAAGGTAGCCGTGCAGTGCAAAAACACACCACTGTATTGTTTGACAATTGTGTTCTAGTTGTCTTTTGAGAAATCTATGGTGGAAAAGTTGTATTTTTCAATCTAACCTGACCATCTGTGACCAGAATGCTGTGGTATGACTTTTGTTAAATAAAAAAATTTGTATACTCACTATGGCTTCTTCATACAACTGGTTCTTCTACAACAGCTCCACCACTGCTTTTTAAGATAGTTACAACTATCGTAAATGCATCCTGTGTTGTTATGAATGCTTTGGCTATTGATCCCACTACAATAAAATTACCCTCCTTTACTACATTTGATCAAATTTTTAGAAAATTATTCAAAAAATATATAGTAGAAGGAGCATGAAAAAGTACAGCAAAAATAATAAAATTATTTAAAAAAAGACATATATCGGTGTTATTTGTTGACCTTCAATCTATAAAGGAGTAAAATTCATTACTCTTTGTTCTGTTAATCAATAAGAGTAAGGAGAAGATGCGAAAAGACATAACATAATACTACTTTTATGATGGAAATTCAATATGTTTGCAAAATTTTTGCAATGCTTCACCAACTGGATTATCTATAATATCTCAAAAGGAATAAATTACCTTCTCATCTCCTTTTATTATGGCATCCTTTATAATGTTATGATTGCTGTAGGATTGATTCATGTCCTAACGATCAGAGCTAATCTAAATTTTTTTTTTTATACCACGAATGGTATGTCTACATGTCAGGTGAATTTTCAAGCAACAATTGCTCCCAATGGTGTCAACTTTGACTCCCTTTTGAAATTGTTGGTTTGATCTATCGACCTAAATCTAAACCTAATCCAATGTTGCCAAGTGGATTCAAAATAGTGGTTAACAAATATTTAGTTATTATTTTATTACAACATTCTATACTAAATTATTTTACCTTAGGAATCAGATTATGAAGGGAATTGTCAATCTAGTTGTCCACTTCGAAGAAGTCTATATGAAAAAGCTTCTCTCATAATTTGGGCATCAAATTATCGGGGTCATGAAATTATATTCATTGAAGTTTTAATGATTCATTTCTCATAGAAAATTATAAATAATGATGATTCCCATTTCACATCACTAATATCGGTGAGAATGATGCCAAAAGTTCATAGGCATGACCAGATCATCAATTATATATCATAATCATCAATTAGATATCATAAGATGAAGGTCAAGCTCCAAAAGTTAACTATTGGATCAAATTTCATATCATAGTTAGATACGATGATTTTAATTTTTTTTAACTGATATAGATAAATTTATATTTTATTTTAAATTTAAATTACTATAAGTTGTGTTATCGTTTTAGTTGAACTTACCTACTTTGTTATTATAGATAGGATTATCTCTTTTACTGGAATTTGTTCTTGAATTGATTAAATTCTATCCTATTCTTTAATTTTCTATTTAAAGTCCTTGATATATGCATTAAAATTAATTGGAAAATTTCTCCTAAAGCATGTCACCTTTCATCAAAAAAGATCTCGTCAATGAAAGAAGCATGTGTGTTCTTGTTACGATGGTAGAAAACTGAAGGCTTCTTCCTCACGAAACTTGTCTTGTTATCTCCTTAATGTGGCTTGTTGCTGCCTAGTTGAATTTGGATTATTGTTATTCTGTAAGTTACTAGTTACTATCTCTTCTTTCCCATTTATTGTTATTGTTGTTGATGGAGAAGCATAGAGAAAATAAAAAGGATCTACATATGATATTTATTGATTTAGAGAAAGCTTATGATAAAGTCTCAAGAGATTTTCTTGAGAGTTCTAGAACAAAAGAAGTTAATATTGGTTATATTCAAGTCATTAAGGATATGTATACTAGAGTCACTTGTGTCCAAACACAAGGAGGATTGACAAACTATTTTCCTATTTCGCTTGGATTACATCAAGGATCAACATTAAGCCCTTATCTTTTACTTTAGTTATGGATGTTCTTACGAGGCATTTACAAGAAGATGTACCGGTGTATGCTTTTGTCATGACATTCTTCTTGTTGATAAGACTAGAGGGAGTCCAAATGAAACTTGAATTATGGAGGTCAACTTTAGAGTCTAAAGGTTTTCGCTAAGCAGATCTAAAGCGAATATATGGAGTGTAATTTTAGTTGTAGAAATTTTAGTTGTGACTTTAGGATCAAGTCATTAATAAGAGTGAGCGATCTGATATTTAGGCTCTATTGTTCAAAATGATGGTGAAATAGATGGAGATATTATTAGTAGAATTCAAGTTGGATGGTTGAAGTGGAGGAATGCATCGACCTATTATGTGATAGAAAAGTTCCACTTAAACTTAAGGGAAAATTTTATAAGATGGTGGTAAGACCGCAATGACTTATAGTAATGTTGGCCAATAAAAAGAGAAACATAAGAGTAAGTTAAGTGTTACAGAGATGAGGATGCTCGTGGATGAGTGGCTTTACCCTTAGAGATAGAATGCAAAATGAGTATGTTCGGGAAAAAGTTGGAGTAGCTCCAAAGGATAGATAAGATTAGGGAGAGTTTAGATGGTTTGGCCACATAAAGCCCGTCCATGAACTGACAGGAGAGTAGATGCATTAGATTTTCCTTATGTTAAGAAAGGTAGAGTAGACCTAAAAGACTTGGTTAAGATGTATAAAAAATGATCTTAGTATACTAATTAAATGAGAATTTGACACATAATAGGACACAATGGAGACGAAGGATTCATGTAGCCGACCCCACCTAGTGGGATTAAGGCTTGTTGTTGTTGTTGTTGTTGTTGTTGTTGCCTTATAGGTGTTCCAACACTTCACCTGTAGCTATTATTTGATTGCTGCTGGTGTTTGTTGCATTGCTGATGATACTGCTGCTATTTTCAAATCAAAATTAGAGAAACAGATGTTTATGAATATCTAGAGGAGAAAATAATAACTTATTGTTGTTTTAGAGGGAAACAGTTGCAAAACAAAGATATGATCTATTATCTAGGAGAGAAAGAGGTGTAAAATAGGAGAAAAAAGTCATTTATTATGTGAAATAGCACTTGAGGTAGCTTTAATTGATTGCTAGATCAATAATAAACCTCCAAAAATATTCCTTGAACCTTTTATGCATTTGCTTTAGCCTTTATTGGCGTCTTGTACTATAACATTAAGAGCAAGGCTATGAATCAATTTAGTATCAGAGCATCATTTGTTGATATATTGTATAAACAAAAGGATGATATGAGGATATAAGAGAGATGTTTCTTATATAAAAAAAAAAAGGAGTGATGTTTCTTACTTCAGAGTTCTTCCCATAGATGATTGATGGAATAAGTGGTATAATTTGAGACAACACCAAGGGCAATTTATGTGGAATAAATCATAGGATTTTGATGCCAGTCAATCACCAAGGAGTAAATTTTAGAAATATATACAATTTAATAAAGTACATATCAAGGCTTCGTTTGTAAATTATAAATGAACTATGCCAATTTCCAATTGTTTTTATCAGTCAACCCAATCTATAGATGATGATATAAGAGCATAAGAATCATGGTAGAAATAGAAGACAATTGAATCATCCAAAAAATAATCCAGGTTCTCAAAGAGCAAAAATAAGGAACAAAGATGAGAAATGCTGTAAAGCATGCTTCCACCTCCTAGCACGACAACAACAACAACAATAAGCCCTTATTCCACTACTCATGGTCGATTACATGAATCCTTATTCTCCATTGTGTTCTATTAAGTGTCAAATTCTGACTTAATTCTATTAAAAGGTCATTTTTTATTCTTCTTAATCAAATCTTTTTATGTCTAAGTCTACCTTTCTTCACATAGGCCGAATCTAATACATCTACTCTCATCGGACGGTCGATGTTTTATATGACCAAACCATCTAAGGCGACTCTTTCTAATCTTATCTGCTATTGGAGCTACTCCAACTTTTTATGTATATATTTATTTCACATTTTATCTCTAAGTGTAAAGCCACTCATCCATCTGAGCATCCTCATCTCTATAACACTTAATTTTATGCTTCTCTTTTACTAGTCAACTTTCTGCGCCATAAAGCATTGCAGGTCTCACCATCATCTTATAAAATTTTCCTTTAAGTTTAAGTGGTACTTTTCTTCACATAATAGGCCTGATGCATTCCTCTACTTCAACCATCCGACTTGAATTCTACTAATAACATCCCCATCTATTTCACCATCACTTTGAACAATAGATTTGAGATAATTAAAATGTTCAGTCCTTTTAACAACATAATCCCCATTATTATAACCCCACGATTAGATCTTCTATAATTAAAATTACATTTCATGTGTTCAGTTTTATACCTACTCAAATGAAAGCCTTAAGACTCTAAGGTTGACCTCCATAATTCAACTCTCTCTTGAACTCCCTCTTTAGTCTTACCAACAAGAAGAATTTCATAGGAAAAAGCATACACCAAGGTTCATCCTCCTACATTCATAATTAAAGCAAAAAAGATATGGGCTTAAAGCTGATCTTTGAACTGAAATAGGAAAAATACTTTGTCAAACCTCCTTGTCTTTGAACACAAGTAATAGCTCCAAGTAGGTGTGTGAATGAGTTAAGCTGTCTTGAACTCGACTTGCTAATGAGCTTATCAAACTTTGAGCTCAAGTTCGAGTTTGTAATCCAGCTCGTATATTATACGAGCTTGGATCATGAGCTTGTCAACTCGGCTCGTTGGTTTATCGAGCTACTCATTAATATAGGGGTTTTAAGTTAAACTCTTCTCGTAGGCAGACTGAACCGGTCTGTCCATTACACATTTATGTTTTTACTCACTGGTTGTGGGTCGCAGTGCAGCATTCCTTCGAAGCCTCTTAAGTCGAAAGTCAAAACTGTATTTTCTTCTCCTTTCGGTGCAGTACTCTCCTCTTCTTACGACAGCCGCCAATGCCAGTCCGCTCTCGCCATCCCATGCTCTCCATCTCTGGCTCTCCAAACCCAAGTGTCCGTCTCCTCTTCAACTCTATTTGGATGGACACTTCCTGTCATTGTTGGTTAGTAGCTTTTCCTCACCTCGACTATAAATGACCGGTAATGTGGTAATATTAAGTTGGCACATATTTTTACCTTCTCTATAGTTATTTTCGCTATGAGTAGAGACTATCGTGGTGTAATCTAGTGGATTCTATGGAGATTGTTCTTCTCACCTTCTACTCACCTTTTCTTATTGTCATTAGACACAACTGAAAGTAAGAGCTAATGCCTTATACACATCTCCTTTTTCTAGAGACATATTCGATTTCATATAGTGTGAATCGTGTGATGTTCTGGGTGAGGCCAAATGTTCGATTTGTAATGAACAACTAATTGTTGCGAGTTTTCATTGTTCAATTTTGTTTCTTGTAGCACTTGTTGACGATTTTTCTTTTCGTTTATTTTCAAGTGTTATTCAGTTAATTTTGTGGAGTTTTATTGTGAAGCCGTGATTGTCAACTTGTTTGCTTTGGTATGAGTTTCAATTTTCTTGTTATCTCATTGATATGTAAGCTTCATACTCAAACATGTTTGTTTTCTTTAATGTAATGCATTTTATTGCTATTAGATGTTGGTTTGTGGAGTGTTGTCTTTTAAAAACAGATTTTTTGCTAAGAATTTTTACTCTGATTTTCTCTATGGTAGATATTTTTTAGTCTATTAAAAATTAACATTTTCAGTACCACAATTGAGCTTAACTTGAACTTGGAAAGTGAGCTCGAGTTTCACAATCGAGCTTGAGCTCGAGCCTTCAATTTATTTCATGAGTCGAGAGTTCGAGCTAGTCGGTTGAGCTTGAGGTGAGCTCTCTAAAAAATAAGCGAGCTGAGCTCAATAAGTTTATGACTTTAGCTCAACTCAACTTGATTACACTCCTAACTCCAAGTGTTGTAAGAAAATTTGTAATTATTGTTAGGCACTTAGCCATGCCAGAGAAAAATGATAGAAGGCATACCTTAACTCTTTCCTAGAAAATGAAAGAAAGATGAGAAAGGAAAAATAATTGCAACTGTTGTGTACAAAACTGTAATTAATCTTATTGATGTGACATGCACATCTCTAGTCCTAATCATCATGTTGAATGGTACAGTGGTAATCCTATAAATAGACATACTAAAATAATTATTCACTATAATGATTCATGTTAAATAAATTATAATGAATGCCATAATCAACATCAATAACCAAAAGAATCTCATTTCTACCAATTCGGTGCAGACATATAGGTTAAACACTATACCCCCACACCAATCCTTAACTTTTAGATTAGAATCGAAAGGAGCCAAAAATGAAGATTAATTGTTCATATTTCTTAAAGTTTGCAATCGCCAAGGATTACATCGATGAGATTATATGCAAGATACTTGGCATCTATCATGTCATATGCGGTGGCTCATTCCTTCATGACAGGTATGCAGTATTGTATCAACAATATCAGTGTTGGCTCATGAATAAAGAAAGACCTGTTGAAAAAAATATTATGATGTGACAATAAAAAATATAGTAATAATATAGCAAGAAAAGTTATCAATACATGATAAAATTTTCTATCAATGGTCCACCTTATTAAAGAAGAAATTAGAAGTCATGCTCTCTCTCTATCTTGAGTAAAGGTGACATGCTGATGCAAAGCGGATTGAGGGGAAAGACATATAACCCATGCCAACACAACACTGCTAAATACATCGATGTACCAAACTCAGTCATCAATATTGACTCCATCAAAATAAAAGCATTCAAGGAATTTTCAAGATCAGATACAGTTATACAATGATGAACATTGAACTGCATAAAGCTATCAAAAAAGAAAAAGAAGCATGTCTTCCAAAAGAATAATGGGGTAAGAGCTGGCACAAGTGGAGAGAGATTTTTTACAAATGAAGCAGCTTGAAGTGCTACCTTCTTGCCATTTGAAGCAAAAAAACAAAAAAACAAAAAAAATATAAGAAATGTGTCTCATTGATTTTGGCAAGCTCAAAAGTGGGGATATTATCATTAATAAAGATCACATCAAGCAATAGACTTAAGACATGGACACTGTGGAAGACTTTTAAAGATAAGAAGCTATTCAATCTTTTTGAATTTGGAAGTTTTCTGAAGAAGTTTTTAAGATGTCCTAAAACCTTCTTGAAAGATCAATTGTAAGCAAAATTAAGTACTACATCAGGGAAGTTAGATAAGTAGTTTTTCTTCTTCTAAAGATCTAAAATTCAGAGTGAATTTCTCTTAAAAGTGGGATTGTAATCCATGAATTAGATTAGAAAAGGGATGGTTAATCTGGCCACCCACTCCATTGAAGTTTATAAGGAAAAGAACTTATCATATTTTGGGCTTCAGACCATGGAGGGTTAAGATATCATTTTTGCTTAAGTTTTAATGGTTCAATTTCATTAAAAAATAATCGACAATGTTAATTCATAGATCATATCATTGAAATCAAAGAGAATGTCACCAAAGCATGTTGGCATGGTTAGATTGCTAATCGAACATCATATGAGAGAAATCAATGCTCCAAAAGCTGGATCACTAGATCATTTTTTTTAATTACAATAGGATCAGGATGAATTTGAATTTTTGTATTTTTTTTGAATAAGTTTGTATTTGAATTTAAATTCAAAATAATATAAATTCTACTAAAATGATCATGTACTTTGAACTTATATAATTTATTATTATAGAAAAGATTTTCTATTCTAGTGAAATTTGCTTTAGAAAATAATTAGATTTTATCCTATGTTGTAATTTTCTTTTCAAAAGCCTTTTATTCCTGCAAGGAAATCAATCGTAAAAAAATATATCTCCCAAAGCCTTCCAGTTCCTTATATTGATTTGTCTTTTCCTCCATCAGAAATCGTTTACGTCTATCAAATAAAGAAGCTGCAGGCCTGCTTCTCTGGCAATTGTAGTAGAAAGCAGGTGGTTACTGTCTCTCTGAATTTGGCTTGTTGCTGCCTGCTAAAGTTGGATTGTTGTTGCTCTCCTGTTGCCGGCCTACTTCTTTATGTTGTTTCCTTCTTGCCGCTGTAGTTCTTCACCTATGGTTGTTGCTTGCTTGCTGCTAGTGTTTATGGCTTTCATTGCTGCTGTTGCTAGTGATTCCTAGTCATGATCAGAGAAACATGTTGTTGGTAGCAATCTGAAGGAGATAACACAACTTATGGCTGTTCTGGAGATAAAGAAACGGAGTCCTGCCTTGCAGAGGAAATTGGTGCAAGAAAAGCATGCAATAGTGCTAAGTTACATTTAATATATTGATAGACCTATAGAAAACCTCCAGAACAATTTCTAAAATTCTGTTTGAATCAGTTCTAGTCTCTTATTGGGAACTTTGTCATAATGTTAGGAAGCTTGCCATGGAGCATTTTTGAATAATAGATACCTCCTGAAGTCTAAGAAAATCTAGAGGTACTTTGACCTCCCTCTGCTTGGGGGCATGACAACAACTGACCTGAATTATAAGGATGGCCACAACAAACAAGTTTAAGCTTTGCAAAGTTTTTAGTAACCTCCATAAATAATTAGGAGGTGTCACATTGAGTTAACATCCACTAGTAAATACAACAAGATTTAGTCTCCAAATAAGATTGTTTAAGTAAAGCCCATTTTTGGATATGCACAAAATTCAGATAATAATCATGTATGATCACATCACAAATTTTATGCTGCTGAATCTATTTTTATTCGTGAGTCAAGTTAAATTTATTTCATGTTTTTGTTATAACAAACTCAGATTATATGTCAATAAGATTGAGTTCAAAAATTAATTTCGCATTTGTTCCGCCACCTTAATCAGGTTTACAAATAGTAAAGGTGAGAGAGTTGAATGATGTATGTGTCATGAAGTAAAATGGAGAGAAATATCAGTTATCCGTATGGTAGTGACAAAACACATCATGTTGATGTGATAGATATAATCAAGATATTTTAATATTAACTACTCCAAATTTCTTACTTGTACATTATTCTTCTTCTTCTTGCAATTATATTTAGAGAAGTGTGTGGAAGAGACTGTTATCATTCTCCATTATAATAGGATATTTTCTTTGCACTATTGTGCATATAAGGAGTGTGGACTTGAAAGTTCACATCCAGCCTCTTGGCAGGAGAGTTTGGATTTGCACCTAGTGAATTTTTTAAAAGGCAGATGATGATTGATAGATAAGACACTACCCAGATATTTCACCCTCATTTTAGGAGAACTTAAGATCTAGTTCCAAGTTTCTTATAGGCTCAGACACATTGCTAAGTATTTTTCTCAATAATGAGAGAGAATTTTCGATTAAGGCTAGTCATTAGTTTGTAATTTCTTAGCATATAGTCGCACTAAATGAAGTTTTAAAATTTTAAGGAAATTCATCATTTGTAAACTTAAAGCATATGGTCTGGGGATATGATGACGCTACCATCAAGATCCCATGATTCTCATATCCCGAAGCCGTATTCTTAGTTTAGTCGATTCACCAAACCGAGGAACATTATCAAAGAACCATAGGTTGTATCGTTCAAGGGAATCTTATAGACCTGAGTTGATATTTATCTAAGGAGACAACTTTAAGTCCACCATAATTAACAGTGGGCTTTGTGCCCTATCAAGTATACTGATGATTTACAACTCAAAGGGGAGAGCTATTGAGAACATGGCTACAATCATGATCGTAATATAGTGGGGTAATTAAGGAGTCAAACCACCTGATCAGAAGATTCTAATCACAACTACTACTATATGTGACACCATTTAGTAATGAAATCATGCGGATAGAGGGCACAGACTACGTTCTTATTGGCATGTGATTATTTGAGTTTGAACATAATGATATACTTGATTTGATATAAACTCTTTTATGAGCTAGAGTTTTCTTAATTTGTCATTTCCGACAAACAGTTGTGAAAGATGATTGAGTGGATGGATGATGTTTGCTTCAAGTTGTTAAAGAGTAAATTTTTTTTTTTTTAATTTGAACTTATCAAATTTGTATGTCATTTGAATTTGATCTCATAATAACTTGATTTGAAATTTAAGATATATTTTGATGGTGATATTCTCTCTGATTGAAATTTTCATTCAACATAGTCATCATCGGGTGTGTAGATTGATTGTCGTTCTACTATTTAAACCTTGTCAACTCTACTTATTTACTAGCAAAGGATCGGGTCTATAACTTATATATAGTCTAAATTCTTTAGGAGATTGATCATTTAACAAACATTCTCAACTATATTACAAACATTGAGGATTGGGTCTATAGTCAAACACATATGATTGTATTTGTTAATATTATAGTTGGGAGTTTGCACTTTAAATAAAAAATTTATTTATCATCATCATTGATAGATATAAGCAAGCCTAAGATGAAATCTCTTGTTTAAGAATGAATGTTCAATCTTAAGATCAGTCCTATCAACTCCCTTCTTGTGATGGGGAAAATCAGACCACTCAAATGGAACTTACAACTTCCATAATACAGGTGGAGAGGTCGTTTAGGAAAATATATGATTGATGGGTATAAATTTAGTTTTGAACATGAAAAGCTTATATCATTATAGAAAGAGTGGTTATTGATCATTCATGACACATACATAACTTCCAAAATGAGATTGAATTTGGATTAGTATTGATTTCAGCCTGTGCAATATTCTCAGACCTTATGATTAATTGTTTAATACATTGGTAGGAGCATATTAAGCAATTCAAATTTATTTGAACCTGCTCAACATCCTCAAACACCGAATTTAGGTATTTAGTTTTGTTAGGGCTCATGTGAGTGTATATTTTAGATGCTTATGTGAATATTGGAGAGTTTACTCGTCTCTTAAATCACTTACATGCATTTGATATAATGAGATTGAATGTAAAATCGATTTATAATGCATGTAAGTGTTTCATTCATCTCTTTAGAAGCTTACATGAATTTTCAAGCACTTGAATAGGATGTAAGATCATTCTGAAATTCATGCAAGGAATTCATTTCATTTAAATATTTGTACGTATTTCATAATGAATGAATAATTGCTTCATAATGTGTAGTGGTTCATTCAATTAAACATTTGCATGCTATTTGAAACATCCAAGTTGAATAAAGACTTGCTCCGCATGAAGTTTGTTTCATTTGAGTGTTTACATGAAATTCAAAAAAGCCCAAGATGGATGAAGCAAGTGCTTTATGATGCTTGCATAATTTATTTAGAACTCAAATCAATGTCTTCTGCTACTGTAAGTGTATTATAGATCTAGCGGCATTAAGCTTTGTAATCTTTATAATCAATTCTCAATTTCACTGAGTTTTGAATGTTATAATTTGAGCTAATTGATGTATTGTCAAGCTCATAAGTTCTCTTGATTGTCTTCAATCATTCGATTCAAATTATGATATTATCTAATCACCCATTGAGAAGTTTGATTTATGTTCTTCAACAAGTTAATTGGTTCATTTCATTTGTAGAGTAGTGCTTAAATATTTTGTAAACTCTCGTATGCTCTAGTTTTATGTCACTTAAAATCTTCTTAATTGTCTTAACATTAATTGTAGGACCAAAATTTCAATGAGAGTTATTAGATATAATGTAAGTCCCTTGTAAGTCTTATTTGAATTGCCTTCATATTTGAAGATTAGATCTCAATCTCATTACAAGTTTTAGATGTCCTAGTTATATATTTAGATGGGTTCATTTTCAGATCATTTGTAGTGAAATATTATAAAGTTATATTCATGCTCTTTACTAAGCATTTAGTTCATTTCAATTCCACTCTAGTACGAATTTTTGCATGTATGTTACTTGCAAAATTTGATGAATTTAAATCCAATTCAATATCAATTTATCTTTTAATTAAATTCAAATTTTATTTAAATTAATTTATTTTGAGTCCCTTGTTATTGTGCAATTCGATAGTATTTCAAAGAATATCTGCCGTCCCTGATGAGCTACTACAGATTGTCTACCACGACACCAAAAAAAGTGTATGTAGTGTAAAACCACGGTCGAATGCATCATTCCACTATGCTAAGAAAAACATTTATGGGTCTTTAAGTATCTGCAAGAAAATATAAATTTCTCCAAAGAGAGGCATGTACGAGTACTTATATACCTACAATTTTAGTTTATATTTGATTTTAGGCTTAAATATCATTTTATATCAAGTTATTTAAGCTCCCCGTTAGTGCGAAATCTTGTAGCATTTCGACATCATCTTGGCGTCATCTCTATTTAGAGGGTCGGTTTGGGTATGCTAGGCCTGTCTATCATGTCAAAAAAGACATGTATGAGTGGTGTAAATACTACGACGAAATGCGTCATCTCACCTTACTAAGAAAGGTGTGTATGGATCTTTAAGTACTTGTAAGAAAATATATATTTCCTTGCCATGTCAAGAGAAGCGTGTACTGGTACTTATATATTTGCAATTTTAGTTTAGATTTTGATTTTAGGGTTAAAATTTATTTTATATTAAGTTATTTAAGATCTCCATTAGTGCAAAATCTGACAACATTTTGACAGCATCCTGGTGTCATCCCTATATAAGGCACTACTAGTTTGCTCAACACGCAAAAAAGATGTGTATAGGTTTTGTAAACACCACAGTCGAATGCGTCATCTCACTATGCCATGAAATGTGTGTATGAGTCTTTAAGTACCTGCTAGAAAACATATATTTCCCCGCTACGCTAAAAGAGGTGTATACGGGCACTAATATACCTACAATTTTAGTTTAGATTTTGATTTTAGACTTAAAATTTGTTTTATATTAAGTTGTTTAGGCTCCTCGTTAGTGCAAAATCTAATAATATTTTGATAGTATCTCGATGTCATCCCCGTATAGGGGGTTGTTTCGGATATGCTAAACCTGCCCACCAAGCCAAAAAAAATGTGTATGGGTGGTGTAAACACTATGATCGAATGCATCATCTCATCATGTCAATAATGACGTGTATGAATTTTTAGGTACTTATAGGAAAATATAAATTTTCCGCTACACCAAAAGAGGCATATTCCAGTACTTCTATACATCCAATTTTAGTTTAGATTTTGATTTTAGGATTAAAATTCATTTTATATCAAGTTATTTAGGCTCTTCGTTAGTACAAAATCTTACAAGATTTAGCAAGATCTTGACGTTGTCAGAGGGGTCGTCACCTGGAATGCAACATCCCACCACAGTAAGAAAAATGTGTAAAACTTTTTGTACCTACATGAAAACATAAATTTTTACGCCACTCCAAGAAAGATGTGTATGGGCACTTATGTACCTACAAGCAAACACAATCTTTCCCTACCACGTCAAGAAAGGACATGTACGAGTACTTATTTTAGTAGTTGAAAGTCTTCCCCACCATGCCAAGAAAGACATGTATGTAGTCATCACCGACATGAAAAAAATGACAATCATAGGATTTTTCCTGCTACGCCAAGAAAAGCGTATACCGGTACTTTTTTTTTTGCATTAAGAATTATTGTTAAAGAGATGACTTGCTAGCAATGGTATTGGTGATTGATTTGTTGGTAAATGTTTGAGTGAAAATCTAAAACAAGCTTAACTAAATTCTCTCAAACACCAAAAGAAATGTGATAACTATAAATTTCACATGACTCTAATGGTGAGTTTTGCATGACGTTGTCAGATACATACAAGGCTGCCATTTGGAATCTGTCCATCGTGTTTTGAAGAATCGTGAGCCGAAAATTGTGTTTTGAACTTTACTCCAACCTACATATGCCGAAAGCTGCAGTTAAATTTTTTTTTTTAAAAAAAATTGTTAGCCCCACCTTAACTTTTTAAACAACATATTCTTTTGTAACACCTCCACCACAATTTTTTCAAACAGCTGCAGCTATCCCAAATAGACCCTAAACTTAATCTCTCTTTCAATTTGCTTCAAAAAGGATACTAACTTTGATGGCTATACTTGAATTGGATTTAACTCAAACTATGTCAAATGATGTTAATGACCAAATTAAATCTTAGAGGATTGGGCACATCCTACTCTAATCATGAAATTACTATTTGGAAGAAATGAGTCAGATTTCTACCTACAACAAAAATGACATTTTCTATTCTCACATGTTTTGTCTGAAATCTTGAATATGAAGGAATGGGCTAAATCTGCTTTTCCTAGCCCACTAACTCTCTTGAGCATTGTACAACAAGTAGAAGAAAGAAAAGGTTATGAAGGATGTGTAAATGGGGAGAACGAAGGTGTTTGGCTCGGTTGAGATCGGGATACCTAGGTTTACGAGTTCAATTTTGTGTGTATCGAGATAGGATAGGGAGCTTGGGAGATCGGGATAATGGGAAGGGCAAGAAGATGGACGGTCGGTTGTTTGGCCAATGGGATTGGGGAGGCTGTGGTGTGGAGGTCAGCGACTGGATTTGGGACAAACGGGTTAGGGTTGTAGGGAGGCGAACGAGGTCAGATTTGTTGAGGTTTCCAGAGAAGCGATTTCGGTTGCTAGATGAAAAGAAATGACGATAAGTAGAGGGATGTTTGGCTTGTGAGTGTTAATCTACAAGAATTTGGAGGCAGCTTGTGTAGGTCATGAGATGGGATCGATCCTGAGCAGTGGCTTTAAGGTCAAGGAGTAGTCGACCCGACAGAGAAGAGAATGGTTTATTTGGACAATTAAAGGATTTAAACGCACTAATTAGTTTCCATGAAAAAATAAAGGGGATTTCAAAAGAAGAAATTTTTAAAAATAATGCCATTATTATTATAATTAACAAAAATGATGTGAAAAAAAATTTTAAAAACAACATTTTCGATGGGGTCTAATCTATTTTTTCTGTTAATTAGTAATGTTATATTATAAATTATAATATATATTATAAATATATCATAAGTATTAATATTACAATTATATAGTTTAGTTAGCGTTATTATAAATAATAAAGTATAATGTTTAGAAATTTAATTATTATTTAATTTTTTTATAACCTATTTAATGAATTTCATAAAAAAATAAATTTAATGATATTAAGAATTTTAAATTAAAATGAAATAAAATAATTAGTTTATTATATTTATTTATCTTTTTGTGAGTGCTCAAATTTAAAAATTTGATTATATTAGATGATTTAAACAAATAACATAAAGTTAAAATATCTTATTTGAAATAATTTTTTTATAATGTTAATAATGTTTAAAAATTGTAATGAGTAAATATTTCTAAATATTAGTATGAGTTTTAATTTTTATATTCTATTTTTATGAAATATTTATAAATGTTAATCTGAATATTATATTTAAAGTTATTATTTATTTTATAAGTTTCCAAAAGATAGTATTTAAGAAAAATGATAGAAAAAAACTCTAATTACTAAAATTGAAATCATAATCACATATAAAGGTTTATTAATTAAAACTAATGTCTAATACAACATAATGAAACATGTAAAAAAATAAAAAAGTACATATATTATGTAGCTAAAGTCCTACTATTGCCTACGTCGATGTTTTGGTGGTATGGCTCCACTATTAGGAGTATAATGGTTAGGTGTACGATGTGATCTATCTTATAGGTCATGATGAAGTGGCTCCTCTAGGTGCTCCAGTTGGGTATCCTCTGCTGTTGTTGTAAATGTAAGTCATAAACCGCTGCTCTTGTGATAGTGAACAAATGGAAGCTCCCCAAAACTGTTATCCATAAGATGGTGGAGTGGCAATGAGTATCCAATATTGTGACACCTGTGGTGCCATAGATGGGTCCCTGCCTGGTGTCACCCAAGATGGTCCTGGTCCGAAGAATACTAAAGGAGTAAATGGTAACTACCATAGATGCTACCCTATGATTCTCCCTACTAAAAATCATATAGTGTCCATGTGGGGTATGTAGGAGGTGGTAGTTTTGTGTACATAGGAGAACCAGAAACATTAAAGGTGGATGGTATATCACATGACTTAGAGCTGCAACTCCTACATCCTCAGGTGTGTCATCTGCTTTAGATGGTGCATCGAAGATGTACACTTAACGTCGCATCCTTGTGTATAACTCCTCGAACCAATCGATAGTTCTCTACTTCGAACTATCATCCTGATCCCTAAAGTATGACTGGAACACATCATCTGCCTCGAAAATTCACTCGCATTGCAAAAGCAAATTTGATTAAAATTAACAAAGTATTTAATAATAAGTTAAGCTAGTATTTATAAATAGAAAAAATTACGAATATAACATAAATTATTTGGCGGGTGACCTCGGGTAATATGTATCAGACGGATCTGTAGGAGCTTGAATCAAGTATAAAGTTGCCCATAATCGATATCACCGCATATACTATGCTACTGTCCTCTCAACATCTACACCTCAGTCATCATGAGCAACAATATATGCATCCCTATCATTCCAAATCTAAATGTATTGTTAGTGGTAGTCGGCCTAATCAGCACCACTCTTCCAACGACCATCAACACTGGAAATTTGCCTCCATCGGCTCCAAGTCTACTCTGGGCACTCGACCAACTGTCTGGCAACTCTCCACTTGGTGCTATTCCACTCAATGCTAACATATCAATGACACTCTAGCTTTTCAAACACTTGACTCAGAAGTGCACAAATCTGCAACTCGTAGTCATATCTGATGACCACATGGCTGCCATGCAACCTAAATAAATAAATAATTAACAAATTAATAGAAGTAAGTAGAAGTACAACTAATAAATTGAAAGAAAATATAAAACAAATCTGATTCTGTCGTAAACCATCAAACTCATCTCTGTACACCCGCACATGACTAATTGATTGCTCATGTACATGTTGCTCATTCTACCTGCAATTGAAGGAAAAATTAACATATTAGAGATGAAAGTTAATAAAAAAATTAAAATATTAAATTAAAAATATACCTGAAACCAACACACTACAAAAAAATTGCATATTAATGGTGGATCAATCCTGGTGAGTAGCGAAAATCGGTCGGTAATAAACTTTTCTTAAGGATTTTTGACAAATATCAGTTAGATGGTAAAAACCTGGCTTGATATAATTTTTGACGGACCGAACATCTGACAAAAAATGTATTCCATTGAAAACTTTTTCAAGAAGAATCGACGGAAATACTTGGAAACGTTTTTCTGACTGGATAGTTTCCAATGGCAATGCTGGCGGATTGATCTGCTAAAAATTTCTAACGGAGGTGGTCCACCGAAAATCCATCGACAAGAGTCTTGTTGGAAATTTTTCGGTGGTTGTTTGTTTATTGACACTTCATATCAAGGTTATCGACAGAAACTCCGTCGGTAGCCTGTCGAAAACCAGTAAAGAAATGAAAAAAAAAATCAGAGCTTCACTCATGCTTTGATTTTTTACACTTGCAGAAGATTCACAAACAACTAATCTCAAGAATACACTCAACATTCACAAAAGAATAAGAAACAACTAATCTCAAGCATTTTTTCATAAGTTCTAGTATTTTGAAAACCATTATAATGAACTAATAGTTTCAAAACATTTAAATGAAACAGTCTAAAATATGAAAATCTGAACAAACTATTTACATATGCAAATAAAGTACAAATGAGGCTACTTCTCATCAGTCTCCTTATCATCTTGCTCCTCCTCCTCCTCATCCGTCTCCACTCATGGCTCCTTTTCCTTGTGGCTATCTCTGCATCTTCTTCATTCTTGCCTCCATTTCAGCCATCCGGGCTTCCATCTATGTAGTTATCCTGGCTTCCATCTCCTCGACTATCATAGTGAGTCGTCTCTGAATACATCATATGCTACTCCCTGTGAGCCTAGGCCGTAAATTCGTCCCTTCTTCTTCCCCCCAACAGCCTCCTTCCATATATCATATTTCGACTGCTCAGGCTATCCACTAGAATTGTCTGCACTAGTGGAGCCTTGACTAGCAACGTCATTTATCCGCATGTAATCGTCCTATGAGTAATTAGAATATAAGTTATCCATAATAGATTATTAACTTAATTACATTTCAAAAAAAAATTAATGTTAGTTTATAGTCTTCGTGAATGAACTTCAACCCATTGTTGGTCAGTCTAATGCTGATGTGTCCTATTATGCAAGTCAGCAGTAGTAGGCTCTTGGCTAAAAACTTTAGCCTATAAATAGTATAACAAAATTATTTAACCATAATTATAGGTTCAATTAATAAAATTAATAAATGACTTGCCATCTTTCGTTGGTACTAGGTGTGCGGTACTGAACCTCCAGTGTGCAAAGAGGTGCCCATGCCACCACAATTAGAAGCGCTATTTTGCTTCGCTTGCTCCCTCTTACAAACATAATCTGGGGAGGTCTATATTCTGTAGAGGTCAACCCACATATCCTCTCCAATCCAAAGAGGTCTTCGCTCAGACTTGCGTATGTCTGTGAACATATAGCGCAGGTGAGTAGCCCCTCTAACTTAAAGTTTCTTCTAATATTCTGGTTGTGCTCTGACAACCAGTTGAAATCCTTTTATAATATCAAACAAATAAATGCTAATTAATAATTCTTCAAGATCAACTAATGCATTAAAATATTTGTAAATAGTTTAGGCAATACTTCAAACTCCCTAAACTATATGTCCCAACCTTAATTATGACATTTTTCCATGATACATATGGAGCATCGTACTTGCTCTTTATTATGTGCCTAATTTTATGAATAGCTTCTCTAGATGGATTGAACCTGAAAATTGTAATTCATATTATAAGCATAATTTGCCAAAAGTATAACTTTAAAAATATGCTTACGTGTCGCCCTCTGACTCAATAAAAATGCGTGTTGTTGATGGCTCAATGGGCATAGAAGTATCGGGCTAATTAGAGTGTGTATGCTAAAACTTGGGCTCTGTGAAATCTGTGGGTGGCTGATATGGGTAGAACAGAGTAGTGTCTGCAAGCTCTGGAGAATGGTAGACACATATACCGGCTACTCTAAATGTTCGAGGTGGTGAAATCGAAATGGAGGTCGAGATAGTGACTATTGTGGTAGTCTAAATAATGGGTTGACTCGCGACCTTCTTTCGCCTGAAAATGCTAGTAAATGAGTGTCGTGGCATATTATCACCATCACCTGATGTCATCTGTAAGGAACAAAAATTAAAATGATTAAATCAATCATAAATAAAATTATTTAAAAAACTTAATAAAAATAATATAAAATTATAATAAGAATTACACATTTAATCTACAGTTTACAAAAATGACATATAAAAATTAAGTACACAATGTTAATTGTAGCATACAAAGACAATATATAAAAACAATATTTAGAAGGAAAACAAGTGAATTATATTACTCAGGTATATTATGTAAAAGAAGCATGCAAAAATTAAGTACAGAAAGTGAATTAGAGTATGTAGGTAAATGCGCGTACAATATATAGAAAAATATGTAAAGTGGATATATATATAGTATATGAGACAATTATTTTGTAGTTAAAGTATGTGAAAAAATTAATTTGTATATCCAGACTATTATTTTTAAGGCATATAGACAAGAAAAATGTGCAAGTACTTTTAATGCAAGTGTGAGATCTTTTACTCTGATGAATTAGTAGAAAATTAATTTTATAGTGTCTTTTTCGCCATCATCCTCATTGCTCTCTTCTTCAGACTAAATAACTTATTCATAATCAACATTAGTATCAATCAAGCTTACATCTACTTTTACATCATCAACTGGAAGTTCAAAACTTATCATCTCATCCTCTTGATAAACAATTTTAATGTTATTTTTAACTTTCACTCTTCCTTTGAGTTCGATTTTTTAACTACCATAACTCATTCTATTTTCTCTCTTATTCTTCCTAGATATCTTAAGTAATACACTTGTGTTGTTTGATGTGCAAGGATAAATGGGTCATACTTAGCATATTTTTGTGTCAATTTTACCTCAGTAATCCCATATGACTTATGCTTTCTTATTCTTCTATTATGCACAAGATCAAACCAATCACAATTGAATAGAACGACATTCCTCTTATTTGATCTAGGATACTGTACATGTACAATTTCTTATAGAACTCCATAACAGTCAATCTCATCATCTGAATGTGGTTTCCTTGAATACATGCATCAGAGTTATATGCTATTTTTTTCTTCAGATTAAGAACTTGTGTTGAATTTATAACTATTGATATCATAAATATGTAATGTATTTATGATTCACTTTGCCCAAGTGAGGTCATGAAGGTCTTGATTCTGCTCTTCGTTTCTCTAAGCATGAACCTAGCAAATTCAGAAGTAGAGACTAAGCTGTGCAATTAACATAGAAACTATATTAAAGTGTTAGTGATGATTGCTCATATGTAATCTAAATTATGTTAAAAATTTATCTTGGCTTTCTTATTAATAGTGGCAGCGTCATCTAAGTTTAATGAGTTCACAAATAACCTGAACTCAAAAATCAAATTGACAAATTAGGTAAGTACTATGTTTGATTAAAAATCAAAATGAGATATTGTGTCATTGATGCGCTTACTCAAGAAAAGGTTAAACCTCATCACAGTTTATCAAAATAGTAATTGTCACCGCCCTAAGCTCCTTATCATTTAAATATCGAGATGTACTTTTACCCAATGCTTTTCTAGATGGTTGGAAAGTAGATAACACATTTTGTGATGATCCAACACCATCAGTATTATTTGAACATACATGTGACTCAAAATAGTAAGAGCAAAAATTTGTAGTCTCCTAAGTCAAATAAGTTTCACATATTGAGCCTTCGGGGTGTGCTTTATTCTTCACAGTCAAGAACCTGCATGAATTTTATAAAATAATTAGACATAAATTGAATGTTAATTAATATTAATACTATCAATAGATAGATATCTCTCAAATGAGTACATCCAATGATAATGCACTGGACCTCCTACTCTAGCTTCATATGGTAGATATATAAGCATGCGCTCTATGGAGTAAAAAAAGCGGTGTTAGGGGAATATCTTCTAGAGCTTACAGATAATGACTGGAATATTTACTTCAAGTTGTTTTACAACTTTTACATTTAATCGAGCCGAGGATAGTTCCATAAAAAAGAGATTAAGCTCGATAAAAAAATAGTATTTGCTTTAGTAAAGTACTGAATGCAACTGGAAGCATTAGCAGTCATGGCTCAAGTTTGAATAAGTTATATTAAAATGCTTCTACACTTCTCTGTTTGATAGATGACTCAAGATATGTGATGCACTTGCTCTATTGTGATGCCATCGCATGTGCTGAGCTGAATGCATGAAAGCGTACAATCTCTGCAAATGTGGAGTTAGCGGCTAGTAAAATAGACGCTTGTGTGGTATATCTTTTTGCTTGTGTTGTTTTCTACTGTGTGGCTTCAACCTCGGTCGCAAAATTTACATTCAATATTTTGTGTGATATTCTTATAATATAGCATACAATCATTCACACAGCGATCAATTTTTTATAAGATTAGTCCTAACTTTGACACCAATTTCTTTGTTCTATAGAGGTCTTCGAGAACTAAGTTTTGTCGTGAGTTTATTTCTTTTAATAACCTTGCAAATTGGTTTAAGTATTCATGTGACATTAAATTCAATTTTAATACTTAGCATTCTTACAGTCACAGATAACTCAGTGTGGTTTGTGCATCCTTCCCACAATGATCGTTTTGCTGCCTTTAGTAGGTCATAAAACTTTTGAGCTTTTTTATTAGGTGACTCATCCTCTGCAGGATACTCTACTCTAGTAGCATCATAGATAATTTCTTCATAAGTTCGGCTAGAAACATATTCACCTGAGGGACATGCATGACTCGTTGAGTACTACCGTGAACATGTGACTCGAACATACCATGTGAAGTCTTGAAACAATAATTTGGTTGAAAATCCCTGTGATACAATTCTACTTTGACTTTATCGACGTTAAGAAAGTCTGATTCTTATGCCTCGCATGTGGACATCGAAACTTTCTTTCAGAAATGTAAGAAAGAAGTTGAGATACCATGTGTATGAAGTGCTCAACGGATGCAATCTATTATGCATCCATGATCGCTCACAACGGATATCCATAATCTGGATAAACTGGAAAAATATGAGAATTCAATTAACATTTTATCTTAGGAATACAAGTAGTAATAGTTGCATAATAAATGACTAATTTCATGTGACACTCTAAGTATTTAAAACATTCGCAATGAATAAAATTTTTACAACTGAAATCGTTGTAGCCCATAATCACAAAATACTTTTTTTTACAAAATTGAAATTGACACATATTGTAAAATTTAAATAAAAGCATTCAAAATTTATAAATCATATAATTAAAAATTTTATACATTAAATGACATTGATGATTAAGTAGGCTTAAATTCCTAAATCTAATTTTACAAAATATACAAAATCTAATATGTGCAACTAAAGATCTACACACAAATAGATATTCCAATGTATTATTTAACAAATTTAAATAAATTTAGAGAAGATTTAACATAAAATCCATTAACATACCTTAAAATTTTAAATCCCTATTTCTCTCAAATCAACAAATGAAATTATAAAAATATTGTAATAGAAGAAAGAGATAGAGGTATATCATTGATTCTACGGAGAAAATATATACGTTTTGGATGCGAATTGGTGCGCCATAGGTTTTGTTCTTTTGTTGGGAGAGAGAGAGAGAGAGAGAGGAATGAGGGTTGGGTTCAGGGTGGCGGTGTGGGTTTTGTTTATAATGATGGTTTCCGGTAGAAAATCCGTTGGAAACTTACGACTGCATAATCCGTCGAAAATTTAGTCGAGTTTAAGTGATTCGATCTCGACGTCCTCCTTAGTCGAAATTTTCATCGGAAATATTTTCGGTTGATGGTTTCGTAGATTATTCAGCCGATAATTTTTGACGGAAAATGTCCTCGGAAATGCCATCTGAAAGTTATAATTTTTCTGTAGTGACACTCTTTCCATCGATGTCAATTGGATATGAGACTCATAGTAAGTTTGCCAACATGAAAGCTCTCCCAACACCACACTTACAGCAAATATAAATGTCTAACCATTTTCACTCGTCTAGGCTTCGTTGCATCCTTCAACTCCCTATGCAAATTTCTTGGTATTGTTGCTCTAATAGATTACTATGAAAAAATTGTAAGTCCTCCATGATAAGTAAAGAACTAAGTGAATCTCTAAACTTGATATGTCCAAAATGAAGAAAGAACTAAGTAGAGATAGTATATATGCCCATACATGCCTCCAGAAAGTGATCTCATCCAACTCTTCATTCGACTCTCGTCTAAAAGTCTATCTAAGCCATATAAGTGGTACACATATCTGTGTCTTCGACTGACCCATACGAAATATCGTACTGACTGTACGGTCATCAGGATGATAGTATATTCTATCTGGGATAAGGTGGGTGCCTAATAAATCATCACAACAATCTAACCATAACTCCAACTTTTTTCCTACACCTACTATTATGGGTCCAACAAGTGCTAGGTCCTCTACTTTAATCCCTAGAATCATAACTACATCTTGTAATATGACAGTCATCTCACCTATAGGCAAATGGAATGCGTTGGTCTGTGATGACCAATGCTCAGCTAGTGCAGTTAAGAGGTGATGGTCGAATTTAATATACTATAAGTGTTTAACACAATCTAAACCTATGACTCGAAGAGCCTCTATCAACTGTGGACAAGTATAAGGCTAGTTCCTAACCACGAGCATGTGTGAACTCGTCTCTAGTATAGTATCATGTTCAAACAAAATTATATTATTACATATAAAATTATATAAGCATGAATTTAAAAATAAATTGTGTACCTCATCCGGATGTGCGGTTCTATGCGACCCTCGTAGCGAAGTTATGCTGGGGTGTACCTTGGGTGGTGTTAGCCCTAGGTCAACCTCTTGGTTGCTCATTATGAATGGCAATGTCGTCTACCTTGCTCGTTTGCATAAAAAAAAAAAAAACTTATGTTAGGAATATGTTGATCTTAAAAAAACTACAATCCAGTTAATTTAACTTGTGATTTTAGGATTCAAAGGACTAGATCTATTATGTCCTACATTATGACATAAGCTATAAATCTGATGACTTCATGTGACTTATTCATCCATTGTATATGTGTATCTTTTATTCGTAGCTACCAATCTTACGTTTGAAATTTTGTGGCATTAGTTCAATAACTCCAAAACTTGTATTGAAGTCAGGCCATATTGATCGTTTAGGGATGACATGAAACTCAACTGCATAAGTGTTCTTAAAGCTCTCGATGGAATAATACTGGGAAACATATAGAAGTTGATCAACATATCATAGACCTAATGTATGACCAATGAACATGACTTATGGTATGCTTGTAGTTTGCTAGAAGCACATTCACAACTCCCATCTGGCAACAATAATGATAATATTTACAACATAAAAATATAAAAACAATAATAACACATACAAAATAATAACATTATTATTAATTACAATAACAACAATAAGTACATAATAATAATGATAATAATGATAATGATAATAAGAATAATAATTAAATTAAATAAGTAATAAACTTACTAAGAATTATTATTATTACGATAACAATAGTGATAAAAAACAAATACATAACAAAAAAATGGACATAAAAAATTAAAATAATGAAAATAAATAATTTCTTAAATAATAAGTGTAATAAAAAAATAAATATACAAAAATTAAGAAAAATAATATTAGAAAAAATACATTATTAAAAACATAGATTATTATTCTCCTACTCATTCAAAATTCAACATTAAGTAAAATAAAATAGATTTTCTACATAGCATAGCCTAAACATTGTAAAAATAAAAACCTTTATTGAACAAAATCATAAGCAATAAAATAGTTCTTCATTTTTTTAAAAAAAAAACTCTACATAACTCAACACAAAAAATATAAACTAAAAAATTTGTTTAACTTGGTAATGTCGAAGTCCTTAGAATACCTTGACTAATCGACACTAAAAAATAGGACAATAACAACAAATTGACAACTTTTCTCAGATTATAGACCGATGTTGCAAGAAATAAGCTTATAAATTAGAGAAATGTGAAATATTGTAAGAAGAGAGCTTAGGAGATGATAGGTATTCATTTTTATTCACTTGAGGGGTTTAAATAGCCAAATCTCACCTCATAAATGAGCTCAACATCTACCTCAGTTGCCCGTTGGGCGACAACTTTTTAAAAAAATTAAATAAATGATTGTCAACTGGCTTACTGTTGACAAGGTGCCAACATGGCATATTGTCAACGGCTTAGTCTTCGACAACACGCCACATTGGCATCTTATTGATGATGAGCCTGTCGACAATGTCGTTTTAAAAAAAATATTTCGCGTCATTTTTGTTAATTAAAATCATAATCGCATCATTTTTGAAAATTTCTTCGATTTTAAAATTTTAGAACATAATTAAAAGCCGTTTTGAAAAGCATTTGCATCCAATCAGTGGCCTACTTTATAGGTATGCTCTTTTAAATTGAATATGAAATAATTCAACTATTTAAATTGGATTTGATTGTATAAAAATAGATTTTTGATTTTTTTTGTGTACCAATTTATGTGATGTCGCCTCGAAATTTGCAACATCGTATCAAAATTCACATATATTTTGTCGAAATTAAATTCATATAATTAGATGTAGTTCCTAGGTAAACTTAATATTTTTGAATGCAACAACATAGCCTATTTCGTGCTCAGTCATTTAGCAATCTCGAGGTCGATCGAGGCCAATTCAAGCTTAATTCGCATGTTTTCACATTTTGAGATTTGCCACTCGCTCCACACTCGACCAAATCAATTACGAAAGGTCTCATTTGATATTTTCAACATTTCGACGACATCAGCATTGTGCGCTTCACGAAAGGAGATTGTTTAGATGACGTCAAGGCCTCTCGACCCTGATATGTGCAAAACTATATTTGTTATTTATTTGTCTTCATCGAAGGATAATTATATGTAGGAGTTATTTTTAGTCAATTTCAATGATCTGAACGCATCGTTGGAATAAATTTTGCGACCGGAGAATATTTCAATTGATTTCCTGCCACAATTGAGACATTTCAAACTTAATATTATGAATTGTCACATCTGACATCTATCAATATATTGTTTATGCTTGATTTAGCTTATCAACTACTTGTGTAGGTCAACAACGAAAGCATCTTATTGTTTTGTTTTAAATGATATGAGAAAACCCTTTTGTTCTAAATATATTAATGAAGCATGTATTTTATGTTAATGAAAAAAAATACAATCGGCTAGTTGTGCAACGAGTGAATAAGGCATTTATGGTATTCCCAAAATGCTGTAAATTGAATATTTTAATGCGGAAAAAGATCATTTGGATGAATACCAAAAAGATGAGCCTTCTTTGTTTGATTGGAATGCTGAAATTGAGGAGCCTAGAATGCAACAATTACTTAGAGATGATGTTGATCCATTTATTGGTGAAGAACTTGCCATTCATAAAATAGAGGAAGAGTTAAATGACACAAAACTGTGATGCAAGTGAAGAGGAAGATGAAAAATTATTACATTACTGTGATAGTGAAAGTGAATAAAGTTAAATAAAACTATGATGCTAAATGATCAAAGAACCAGATGACGATGAGATATTTCTTTTTCTTTGATGTTATTTTCATTTCATTAGCATCTAACCATCATTATCATTTCTTGTAAGGACGTGCCCTCTTCCATAAATAGAAGAGCACGGCTTTTAATTGAGTTGAATATTAAAATAAACTAATGCAGCCAATTCTCCCTGTTGAGATTCACCCTCCCTTACTAGACTAATGTTTAAATTTTAGATTCATATTTCATTTTATTCATATTTTTCGACACTTAATAGGACACAATGGAGAAAAAGGATTAATGTAGCCAACCCCACGTTTTGGGATAAAGGCTTGTTATTGTTGTTGTATTTCAGTGGATTACTGAGTTCCCAATTCAGTTTCTTGATCCCAGCAGTTTGCCACTCTTCAGCATTGGCTTGATAGACAATGATCCTATTTGCAATATCTAAACGGGTGAGCTTCAAGATGAAATCCATATTTCAATGGTTGTGCTTCACTAATAATCAAGAAGGATCATGACATACGAGTTTTTCTCCTTACTAAAATAGGCATTTTTTTACTCCAGCATTAATGAATGCTAAACTTTTAGAAGGTTTTATGGTGATATTCATTATCTCTAAAGTTTGAATGGTATTCACATCATTTGTTCCTGCAATAACTTGGTACTTGATGCCAATTTCGTATTCAATTTATTATCTACTATGGAGTTAGTCTGTATGAATTTGTTAGTTGCTGTTAATTCATCATCTGTTGAATCATTGGTTCATATGCTAGTTGTATAAATTGTCTGCTGATTCTTATTAACCTGCCTGCTGATTTAAAGAGAGCACTAATGAGCTTTGGACAAGGATTCAACTCGTTTAAAGCGCTTCAGAGCTTCATTCCTTGGTGAAAAAATGTTCAGAGCCGAAGGTTATAGGATTCTGATGGAAAATCTGCAGAGCAGACGTTGCAAAATAAAATAAAATAAAAAAGAATGAAAATTCATTTCACTATGAGATTTTTACTGTTTAGCAATTTTTTGTTCATAAAATTAGATCATAAACAGCAGTACAATAAATCCTGGAATTTTTTCCCCCATTGCCAGTCTCACATGGACGACGACAGATAGTCTGATGTTTTTTAGGCGTCTTATTTCTAAGAGGGGCAATATTCTGCTTGAAATTTTATTTTTGGTAAGCTCTTATTTTATTTTTATACATATAAGCTTACTTTTAATTTTGTATTTCTGCGTAGATATTCCCATTATAATGGCACTGGAGCATCTGCTTCAATATTTACAGATACACCTATAACTACACCATCAGGTAGTTCGCCATCTTTCTCCTCCAGTAATTTAATTTTCTGAAATTATCATAGTGATTTTTATAAATGTCTCAACAACATTTTTATTGATATTCTAAATTCATAAAGATTGGCTTCATCATTTCTTAAGCTTATATATATGAATGTTTCACTTTTACATGTAGAATCAAATGCTAGAATTACAAAATCAAACTAATGAAGATAGATTGCAACTATATACTCCTGATCAAATTTGTGATAAGGTTCTTCGTCAATGGCCAGGGTTTGGAATAAAATGAGGGCTTTAGAGTCTCACAACAAAGAGACACAACAAGTGGAAACACCACAACGTGAATTAATTCATTCAATCAGTGCAAGTGTGACAACCAGAGTTGGAGTAGTTGAAGAGTTTGGTTTTGTTGTCAAATAAAGCAGTTCCTTCTGCTCCATTTGCTCTATGGTAAGCATAATGCATAAACTATAAATGCCCAAAAAGATATACTTTATTTATATCAGTTATCTCGTGGAAATAATGCTTTTTAAGAAATAGGTTCCTGTATTTTATCTCTCAACTCCTGCTCCATTTGAAACTTGTTAATCATCTGTATTTTATCCAATAAAAATATATTTTATTTGACATTTAGTGATTAGCAAACTAATTAACTATCCGCTGCTTCATCTCTGAGATGCTGTTTGATCTTTGATCTCCTACTGCATTCCAAGCAAACTAAGTTGCCATTTGATAAATGCACTGAATTACCACTGTTGCTGCATGCAGCTTATTACTGAAGCATGTCTTAGCCTGCTATCTAGAAGCTATATATATATAAAAGAAAAGAAACCTAAATCTTTTCAGATGTTTCTTGGAAGTTTTGACATGTAGTACTTCACTTCAAAATCAAATCAGTTAAGGCAAAGGTTATATTTTGCAAGAAAATTCACCTGAAGGAGTAAAAGATTCGCTCTGAAATCCATCGTAGTGTGTGTTTTTTGGTAGCTTGGTTGAATAGAAACCCCTGGCCTAAAGTGAATAAAAAGGGAAAATACACCTTCTTGTTCCTGCAACTGAACACGATAGATGATTCTTGGGTTCCATTTCTGAAAAAATTTAAAAATAATGAGTATGATTTGATTTGATTAAGTTTTAGTGTAATTTTTGTTGCACCACTGCTTTTCTCTCTTATTATTTTTCCGTATCACTTTGCTTGCCATTGTTGGTACAAGTTGTTTAGTAAATTTGAACTTATGTTCTTCAATTAGTTGTGCAAAGATTTAGTAAATGATTTTAACATGTTTGCCGTTGAGGCCTTTAGAAATCCTTTGACCATTAGATAAAACTTTATTTTAGCTATCAATGCATTATCTCAATTAAGTTATGGATGGCAGAATTTGTTTGGATTTTATGTTTTTTGTTAACAGATACTCACTGACATTTTTTATTATCTTAATGTGATCTAATATTTACTCTTAATAGCTTTTTATATAATGCTTGATTATTGAAAAATGAAGCTTTTTTTACTATTGTCAGAAGTTTTCTGCTGAAATAAAAATGTTTTGGTGGTGATTGAAATTCATGATGAAAACTATTAAACACTTGGCCGCAAAAGAAAAAAAAAAATACTTTAGTATCATTTGAGCTCTTGTATGCTATTCATTAATGAGCTGTCATTTGAAGAATATGATAACTAATATGGAGAATTGGAAGTTTCTCATGAGGGAGAGATTATTAAGGAACATGTGAATATCAAGTTGTCATATTTTGAACAGTTGAAATATATATTATATAAAATATCAAGTGTTTGGCTAATAGTCAAATGTTGACCTCCTCATATGTGTCATAAATCAAGATAAGCCCACAACTTAAATTCAACGGATTTGAGGTGGCAATGGGGCTCAAAATCTGACGTCCGAAGAGGTCGAACGACTCGGCAAACGCGACTGTTCGTTGCGTTAAAATCAATCAATCATATAAATATTGCAAAATCTAACGATCAATCGATTAAGTCTTTTATCAATGCCGCATGTCGAGTCGAGTTCTGATGATGTGACGTCCGTTCGTGAAATTGATCATCGTTAGTTTAACATCAAAATCTATCAAATGAGATTATCCTAAATTGGACGGTATGCATTGACGCCGAGTGGTAAGAAATAATATCGCGTTTTTGAAATGATCCATTCCGAAATCTCAAACGACCTCGTTCTAAAGATTTGCGTCGTTGCATCCAAGACATCCAAATTATTTAACATAATTACTTATATTGCCTTAGATTATTGCACAAGAAAATTCACTAAAATTTATAAAGAATAATTTAAGAAAGCAAAAAAATGATAAATAAAAAAAATATGAGTTTATACATATATAATTTTAAGATATAGAATTATGTCACTCATTCTAAAATTATTATATACATATATAATTTAATTTAATATCAAAGTAAATTACGTAAGAATGAATCTATATTAGTAAGGTGAGGATTTATATTAAGATAAAAAAATTTATAATAATTATCATCATATACTAAGATTAGTATTAATCTTAATATATATATTAAGACATCCACTTAACCTTACGGCTAATTGCTCCTCATCCAAGCATTTTTATGTATGGAGTATATAAAATATTATCTCCATAATTATATGGATATGTATTTGTCAAATCTTCAATCCTGCCCATCCCTTTGCTGCCATCTCCAACCAATAGCAAGCCACCTTGCTTTCTTTTCCCATGCTTGGAACGTGAAATGGAAGGATGGATAATATTATTAGTTGAGACATGAAAGTAGCACATTTTTTTTCTCCTTTTTACTCATAATCGTGCAAGCAGCAGAAGCTCGGAGGCCCTCATCCCCTCTTGCTCTCCTTCTCGTCCTCCCAATCCAAAGGCAGAAATGAACACATCTCACCTCCCTCTACTTCGTCTTAGAGGTAGATCAAGCTCAGCACGTAGCTTTTCTGGAGCGAAAGGTCCTATGAAACTTCCCATCCGCCTTCTCTCTCTCTCGTGCGACTCCCGTTGGACGCATGCGAGCCCAGCCAAGCCGAGCAGCTCCTTGTCTCCCTCCCGTTCGCCCGTCCATCGCGGCTGCAAATCGAACGGATAGAAAAAAAAAGACACGCGACTGTTCTTTCTCCTGTCGAGCGGCGCAACCTCCCATTCTATCTTAGCCGAAGCTCCCTCCCTCTCCCATTGATCAAGCTTCCACGGCTGACATACTGCAGCAATACATAGCGGCAACCGGCGGGCAGGCTGCGTTAATGTCGGTGCATAGCATGTACGCGGTGGGGAAGGTGCGGATGAGCGTCGGAATTCCACACGGGCAACTACAACTCCGCTCTACCTATCCTGCGCCGTCTCTCTCCGCCCTATAATTGCGCACCGAGCTGATCTGTTCGTCCTTCTAGAGCCTTGCGTGGATTCTTCATTGGATTTGAGGGTGCTAAACTTCTTATTTTGTATCTGGTGCGGGCAATACAGGCTGAAAGAAACGAGGATAGAGCGGTTTCGTTCTCGCTGTTGAGATTTCGTTACTTTTTTAAACTCGCTCTTTGATCGCGGGGATCTAGAGGTCTATGGAGGCTACTTCGGCGCTGAGCTATCAGTCCTGTTGTTGGATCGGTTCCGAGAAATGTGGAAGGAGGACAGGAGGTGGTTTAAAGATTTCACGAGGATTCGTGGTTGATAGGAGGCAGCACCAGAGCTCTTACCTGCAAGTTTCACAAATAGGCATGCTCATTGATTCATCAGAGATGTAAGGATTTCTCTCCTAGCTTGATTCAGGGCCTTCTGAAAGTTTTTTTTTTCCCTGGAAAAAGTGTAGATGATTTGGAGGCTGATAAAAGTCTGAAAGCAATGAAGAAGAGGAGCACTCTGAAACTTCTTATAGAACTTTTTTTGTTGGTGTTGTCGAGGATGCTAGCATTTTTTTTTGAACATTATTAAAGACCTTACAGGCTTAGAGCAATTGAAGGACCGGGATGCAACTCAAACAAACTTGTCTTTTCTTACTAGTTTTGCTCGGCAAGGAAAGTTTTTTTCTTGTGTTTGCATCGGCCTGGACAAGAAGTTGATGAGGAGTTCTATTAGGGCCTCAATGTGTCTGTAAAAATTTTTTTTTTTCAAGAAAGCATTACACTCATACTATGATGCTGTCACTGAACTACTGCAAGCGGAGCATAATGTTGTTAAATGCTCGAGGGGAGCTTAGTGAAGATAATGTGACTGCATATGAAAAGCTTTGTAAATCTTATGATCATTTATTTCGTGGTGTATCATCACTTGCTGAGGCCCTGGACATGCAACCTCCATTGATGCTTGACGATGGACATACAAGTAGGGTCACCAGCGGAGCAGTGAGTCTTCTACTTCTAGAAAGGAGTCGCTACCTGAACCTATTTAGGATGATGATGATACGAGGGCCTTCTACCAATCCTTATATGATCTCAGGTGTTTGAAGACATTGTTATCTTGGTAAGGCGGCGTTAGAAAGCCGGCCAAATGTCGCAAAACTATTATCTCGTAGAAAGTGGAATGATCGAATACTCCGTCACGACATGCGAAAGACGCCGAAAATTCGTGATAGATGATCTAATTAATTCAATACAAAATAAATTCTAAGCCTAAAATTAAAATATGAATTGAAATTGCAGGTGTTTGAAGATCCTATTACGTCGAGAGGCGATTAGAAGATTGGCCGAAGTAGTGTCATGAAGCAGCGATCGTTATGTTCAAGAAAGGTTTAAGGTCTTTGCAACTCCCTCCATGGGGATGATGCCAGGAGATTGTCAATTTTTGATGAGAGACTTAAACAAGAATAAATAAAAGCATTAATAAGCTTAAATTGAGCTTGTTTGAAAATGATAAATTAAAGACTAAACTTATATATAAAATTTTAAAAGTCTTTAAATAAGAATTATCTTCGAGGATTTGATGACTTGTTGAAAATAAATAAGACTTTAATGAACTTGAGGGTTTGTCTCAACAAGAATAATATTCAAGTAAAGCCTTGTGATCTTGATAGTTACTCTGAGTTTCTCAGTGATCACAAGTTAAGCTCCATTAAAACTTAAAGAGCTCAATAAGCTATGAACTAAATGCATACAAATAAATATTAATTTAAATAATTAAACAAGAGTAACATCTTACCGGATTAAATCATCTCAAACAAAATGTGTTAATTAAGACATTCTTAGATACACCTGCATGTGCTCGGATATAAAGATTTAAAGTAGAAATTTTAATATCTAAAAGGTTGCACAAGCTAAATTGGAATCAATTAAATATTAATGAAAAAATCTAAGATATTAGATCAATTTATAACATCTTCTACACCGGATTATGACATAAACAATGCGAGCGTTAATTAAGACATTCTTAGATACACTGCGTGTGCTACATAAAGAATTAAAGTACAAATTTTAATGTCAAAAATAAATAAGTGGAATCAATTAAATATTAATCGAAAATTAATAAGATATTAGATCAATCTATAACATCTTTTTGCACCCGGATCTATTTCGCGAGATAAGACGTTGACTTAAATTCTAAATAACTTCAAATATATTAATCTTGCATAAATTATGGAGCAACTATCACTCAATTCAAGTGCTTCAGTACGATTTGATATTTCTAAATTAGTACAAGTATTCTAAATAACCACCCGCATGGGCCACGATATTATGCTGAATGCTTAAATTTAATGTCTGAAGATGCTGTGCGGGTTGATTCCCAGTTTAGTCTTATGACTTGGGCCGGGTCAACAAAACGTAAAAATATATTATGAGAATTCCTACTTAGTAAAATATCTGAGAAAATTTAATTGATCGTGTGGCCGATATCGATCCGTTAGTTAAGAGAGTTAACAGATCTAAAGTTCAAATATATTTGATTGATCAATTAACCAGATGATGGTTGAATGAAGATTTCAACCGGAGGATAATTACCATCAAAATATGCTTGCAGGCTCAAATCAAATTAATCAAATCCAAATATCAATACAAGCATGAAATCATGTAAATCACTAAGTTATAAAATGTCAAAATGAAATTCAATATTAAAACTTAAAGCAAAAAATTCAACCGTCATGATAGTTTGTTAAAGGTGACAAATTAAGAAAATTCATGAAAGGAGCCAGTCAAATCAAGATTATGTTTACTCTCAAATAATCTCATGAGGGCGTGACGTGTCCTCCATTGCGTGGTTTGGCCAAGATCATGCATTATCGATTCGTGAGTTCTCGTCGAGATTGTAAATGGAACCAATTACCATCGATCTATAGCCTATGCTCTATGACTGGAGTTGTGGATCATGGGTATCTTGATAGGACAAATAACCTTCATAGGTAGGTGACTTAAGCTCTATCTCCTGTAACACCACCCCAAGTCTACAATGATTTTTTTGGACGACGTAACCATGTTAATGAGGATCCTTCGTGTTGTGTTCACTACCTCCTCAGAGTGTGCATTCGGTTGGATTGGACGGGTCGGTTTTTTAATTTGCTAATCCGTTCAGTTTGAAATTCATAATCCAAAAATTCGATCCGTATAAGATTTAATATAATCCGAACCAATCCAATCCGAAAAAAATTTTGAATTTTCGGTTCAGTTTTTAAAAAATCGAAAATATATAACATAATTAAAATTTAAAAATATCTAAATATTTAAATGAGCAATAATAATGCTATGATTATCAAATTACTAGTAATTAAAATGCTTAAATATTTATAAGATTGGTTTAAGATAAAGTAACTTTTAAAAGTAAAAACCAACTGCAACAGGCCAACAGCTAACGAATCAGAAGGTACAAAGTATCGATCAACCTTCTTATGAATAGATAAATTGAATTATATTAACAAACATAATTTATGGAGTCTTACAAAGTCAATTTAAAATCGTCAATACCAACGGGAAGGTATTTTAAACATTGGGCAACATTGAGACATAAAATATTTGAACTCATATCCTTCAATATGTTTGAATGGTAATTCATCTATAATTACCATGGCTGCTAAAGCTTTTCTAACAACTTCTTGATCAAACCTCCAAGTTTTATGACCTCCAGTAATTTGTTCACCTTTCTACTTGTTGCTTAGTAGAGTTTGACTTTTCTCCATGTTATGAGGATTCTTCCGACATACGTAAAAGATGTGGTAAAGTTGTAGTACCATTAAGCTTTGTATCACTATGATATGTCTTCCCATAATAGTTATATTTACTCATCTTTTTTCCATCGGAACTGTTAAATTTAGTAAAATGATCCCAGACATCAGATCTTGATCAAACTGTCTTTCTTGTCCTCTTATCAAAAGATGACTTGCTACTTGAAGTACTTGCAACACAATGAATATTATCTTGGTTGATAGGTTTTTGATTTTGGGAAGAACCAATCATGTTAGAACTCTCTCCACAATGAGACATCTAATCAAAGTATAAAAAAATCAACATAAAATAAGCCAAATGGAATGAGAGTGGAAAAAACTAAAAATAGAAATAGAATCAGATATATCCAACTAAACAAAAATATTATGTACCACATAAGAGATATTTTCATTACAACTAAAACAAAATCTGACCAAGTTGATCATATGAAGTTATGAACATCTAATCCTCAAGTTTTTAATGATGATTTTTCAAAATATCAAGTTGCTAAATTCTAAAGTAAACAAGTTGAATTCTCAAAGCACAAAAGAGATGTCAGATGTGAATCCTATGGTTCCTTCAGCATAAAAAAAAAAAAGATAAATCCACAAAACAGAAACTCTAGTATGAAGTCTCAAAACATTCATTAATCATCATTAGAAGACCCTAGACACAATAATAATAATCTTATGCAAAACTACAAAGATTCCATTAAACAAAAAAGTACCAAACTACCCATTTATATACAAAACTGATCATTTAATTTTAAATGGGAGATGATCTTGAGTAAAAGACTTAAGCAAAATACATTAGGCCAATGGACTATCCTAAATATACATAATACATTCCACAAATTGATTCATTTCAGCCAAATACATAGGACCATGATTATGCCTCTTGAACTTTTCAACAATCCAAAAGCATAGGGTTGTGCATTATTTTTTCCATAAGGATAATTTAAAAATAAAAACCGGGAATCAGCTGCTCGTTCAAGAGCTAGGATTTAAGGCAACAGACGGATCTTTTTCCACAGAGTTAATGATGTCAATTGTCAAATGCCAATGGACATTTCTATATATACATAACACATTCCACAAATTGATTCAAGGCGTAAAACAAAACACTAACCAACGGTCCAAAAAATAATCCATGAGAATCGAGACAAAACGTATTGCTCAATGGCGAATGTTATTACGAGCAGAACCGACCACCAAAATTCTTTTATTGTTAACGAGAATAGATCGTGAGACCCAGATGGCGGAGAGCGAGAAGAGAAGTCAAGTAAGAATAGATGAATCGTGAACAGAAGTACTGAAGTACAGAACAAAAAAGTCGTCGATAACTACAAGTCTACAACCAAAAGTCGAATAGAATTACAGAATGTCGAAATTCAAATTGTCGAACTGTCGAAGAGAACTAGAGATTCAGAGAAGTAGAGAACATCATGTACCACTTCCTCTGGGTAGAGCTGAGAACTAGAAAGGATTCAAAGGATGAAAGGAATGGGATTATGGGAATACCGATCAGAATACCCTAAACTCAAAGGGGAATTGCTTTTTTGCCTTTTGGGGCTTTGCGACTTTCGGCTTTGCCCGCCTCCCTTTCACCGATTACTCGATCGATGAATCATCATTCATGAATGGAAATCTGGAATCGCTTTTAGGTTTGCCGTTTGCCCAATTATAATAGCCACTCTAATCACGCTAGCGAACAAGCGCTACTGCTAGGGGCCTTATGTCGTGTGCATAACGCAATCGAAATCGACACTTGGGTCCCTGGGATCGTCAAGAAATAATAAGTGTGGATTTTCGGTTTTTTGGATTACAAATTGTTAAATCCAATCTATAATCCAAAAACCGAATTTAGCTAAAATTAAATCCAAAATAAAATTAAAAAACCGATCCAAATAAAAAATTTCGGTTCGGTTTTAATCGCTTAAACCAAATTATGCACACACCTCTAACTAAGTAGTGAGTATAGCGGGATGGCGAACCATGAGATCTAGATGGGGTATTCCCCAACCATCCTTTTTAAGTTAAATATAATGAATTTTATAAACCTAAATTCTAAAACTCCATATGCTACTATTATACGCTACACATTAAGTGACTTAACAACTAGCCTTTCAAAGTTTTTCTCAGAGGGGTAATTATAAGTCTTTGCCTATAGAAACCTGAACTGGATCTAAAGTCCTCAAAAAATGAGGGCGAAATCTCTGGGTAGTGTCTTATCTACTATTTCATCTACTTTCTGAAAATTCTATCGACACTTTAAATCACTCTCTTCATCGAAGAGGTCAGTAGTGAATTTTCAGAGCCCACATCAAACACTTTATCGTTTTGGTTAAAAATTAATTTATCCATTAGTGTCTCAATTAAGATTGTAAGTGAGTCAAGTTGATTCATGAGCTGACTCAAATTTGGCTTATTAGCCAAGCTTGATGACTTAACAAACTAAGATCAAGTTTATCTCAATCCAACTCATTAGCTTACAGTATAGATCATTTAATAAATATTAATTTAAATATATTTAAAGTATATTAGAATTTAATAATTTAAGTATAAAATAATTAAAAATATTTAGAGATTATGTATCATTTTTCTTATATCAATTAATTATAACTTTTTTATAAATATATAAATATTTTTTTAAAATATTCATACTTAAAACATACTGTGTTCCTCAAGGATTTGTGCAAATCATAAAAATTGACTTTTATATATTTACAAACAAATTTCATAATTATTTTGTCCTGTTTTGATAAAATAGAAGTTCATGATTTGCTTGAGAACAAAATTTTTTTTTTCTTGGATTTTTTGAGTGTTTTAAAAATGATTTGGTTTGTTTTTAAAATAAAAAAAATAAAATAAAATATTTATGAAATGAACATTTTTTTATAAATATTGTTAAACTATAAATAAAATTGATTCCAAATTAGTAAATGCAAAATAGATATGCGAACCAAGTAATAATGAGAATCAGTTGTCTTCATGGAACCAAAAAGGTTCATTAAATTGCTTATCTTTTGACAGCTTAAAGAGTGTGATAAAAATCGATCTGCCCATAAGAAGTATAGAGGAGGGAGTGAGGCAACAAGATAAGATGATGAGTAGCTTTCTGAAAAGTAAACCTTTGATGAATATTTATTATTTAGGAGCTTGCTAGAAGAGCTTTATGATATTGGCCACATAAGAGGTGAGACTTGGCCTACCTCCTTGCATCTTTTTTGCATTATTTTATGACTAAGATTTAAAAAATTAGAAGAATTTGATATATGAAGAGTGACTTTAAAATTAGTAGGAATGTATAGGATGGTATAGACTATAGCCCATCTTAGTCTACTAGTTGTGAGATTATAATCTCGATGATGAGGAGATCGCGAGTTTAAGATCTTATATATCAGTTAATGATTAAATCTATTTAATGACGAAAAAAATTTACTCATAAAAATTATTGTGAAAATATCATCGATGTTATGTTGACTATTGGTGAAGCTTTTATTATTATTATTATTTTTAATTTTTTATTTTATGTGACTAAAGTATGATAGGAAGAGCTAAAAAAATAATTAAAATATAAAATTATAAAAATTATAAAGATATAAAATAACTATAATATAAAAAAAATAGTATAAATAAATTTTGATTTAAGCAATTTTTATAATAAAATGATTAAAAATTTTAAAAAATAGAAAATAATAAATAATTTTAATATAAAAAAGAGATCAAACTTTTAAATGTTTTTATAACAATAGTATAAGTAAATTATTGAATTCTATTATATTTCAAATATATTTTATGTTAATTTTTTTAACCAGCTCTTTAACGAGTTGATTAATAGTTATCTCAAATTTGATTTGTTAGCTCATCCAATTTGACTCACGAGCTATTTAATAAATCTAGCTCAAGCTGGCTCATCAATTTGACTCACTAATACTCTAAGAGCAGTAAGTAAAGCACAATCATTTTATTACGACTAAATGAAATGTATGAATAATTAGTTAATATTACAAAAATGTTTTTTATTTATTTATTTATTTTTACTGAAAAATTAAACTGTATGCATGGGTCCAATATGAACCGTTGGAGATTTGGTTTTAACCTGGTTCAATTTTGCGTTGGGAGTAGACAACATCACGCACTTATAAACAAAGGAAAGTAAAAGTTAATGATGGGGAGACAATCGTCTCCACCACGCAGGTGAAGGAATGGCTCACAAGGCTCAATAATTGCCTTTAGAAAAGCTTGAGAGTATGTACAGCTATAAACAGTGCAGAAAAGTAGTATTAACATGTTACAACCATCTAATTCTTATTCCTATCATACTTTGCCATGATACAACCATTTAGAGGGGCCTTTCAAATAATTATACATGCTTCGTGCTAAAATTTTTGGATGGAAGTGAAATCAAGATTTGTTAGAGCTTATAAGAAAACATTTCTGATATCCATGTACTTTTAATGGATTGGTGATTCTAGCATGCTTTTGAGGACTTCGTATTCTTACATTTTGTACAATATTTTGCCTTTTGTGTTCACACTAGGGATTTGTTGACTACTGCATTCATTCTACTGTGTAAATGAGTCGAGCCGAGCTCGAGCCATCTTTAGCTTGAGCTTGTGCTTGATTAATTTATTGAGTTTGAGCTTGAGCTCGAACTTTATTGTGCGAGTTCAAGCTGGCTCGTGAGTTGGCTCATTTAGTATGAAAGAGATAAAATAATTATTATGATACAACCATTTAGAGGGGCCTTTCAAATGATTATACATGCTTCGTGCTAAAAATTTTGCATGAAAGTGAAATCAAGATTTGTTAGAGCTTATAAGAAAATATTTATGATATCCATGTACTTTTAATGGATTGGTGATTCTAGCATGCTTTTGAGGACTTCGTATTCTTACATTTTGTACAATATTTTGCCTTTTGTGTTCACACTAGGGATTTGTTGACTACTGCATTCATTCTGTAAATGAGTCGAGCCAGTCAAACCATCTTTAGCTTGAGCTTGTGCTTGATTAATTTATTGAGCTTGAGCTCGAACTTTATTGTGAATTGGCTCGTGTGGTTCTCATTTAGTAAAGAGATAAAATAATTATTATGATACAACCATTTAGAGGGCCTTTCAAATGATTTATACGTGCTAAAATTTTGCATGAAAGTGAAATCAAGATTTGTTAGAGCTTATAAGAAAATATTTATGATATCCATGTACTTTTAATGGATTGGTGATTCTAGCATGCTTTTGAGGACTTCGTATTCTTACATTTTGTACAATATTTTGCCTTTTGTGTTCACACTAGGGATTTGTTGACTACTGCATTCATTCTACTGTGTAAATAAGTCGAGCCGAGCTCGAGCTATCCTTAGCTTGAGCTTGTGCTTGATTAATTTATTGAGTTTGAGCTTAAGCTCGAACTTTATTGTGCGAGTTCAAGCTGGCTCGTGAGTTGGCTCATTTAGTATGAAAGAGATAAAATAATTATTATGATAAAAATTTAAGAAATTAGAATTAAAAAAAAAAAATTAATTGATTTAAGAGAATGAGATAAAATATTAAATATTGTTAACAAATTTATATTAAAATTATTAAATTTTAATATATTTTAAGTATATTTTATATTAATATTTATTAAAAGAGTTAGTTTGCAAACTAATGAGTTGAGCTGACTTGCACTTAACTTATTAGCTCATTAAATTCATTAAATTTAACTTATGAGTCATTTATTTAGTCAAATTTAAGCCGGCACATGAATAATTAGGCGATCAATAATATTATTTGTCAAATAAATTATTAAATATTCTTTTCATTTTAATTGATACATTTAAGGAAAGTGTGCCGCCAAATAGTATTGTGTAGGCCATTTTGATTTACATGAATCATTTTTTGTATTTTTATTTTATTTAAATGGTAGAATCACGAAACTAAATATTCAGATATATTTAGAGCGTGACGATCGTTTGTTCATGATGTTTGGCTCGTTTTAAATAAAAATTATATTATGTTATATTATTATTATTATTGTTTATTACTATTATTATTATTATTATTATTTTATTACTATTATTATTATTATTATTATTTTATTACTATTATTTTTTTATTTATTACTATTATTTATTACTATTATTATTATTATTATTATTATTATTATTATTATTATATATAATTTAAAACATTTATATATCATAAAATCTGAAGCGTACAGTGGTTAAAAAACTTTTGTTATCGAAATTGAAATATTAATCTCCCTCCATTATGAAAAGCTCGTTGTTCTGACATTTCGCGTTCAACTCGTTTAGTTCGTTTAACTAAACGAGTCAAACAAATATTTAGCTCTATATAAATGGCAACACGACAAATAACAAACGAATGAACAACGAGTTCGTTCGCTCAATCACTCGTTTACACCTAAGGTGCTATATATATATATATATAAAGAGAGAGAGAGAGAGAGAGAGAGAGAGAGAGAGGAAGGCCAAAATTATGAATGAGCGGCGTTCAACATGCTACTATTCGGTCGATTAGAATCGTTTATATTTGTTCATTTAATTGACGAGCGACACTTTTGTAAATACTCGATTCTTGATAAAACATAGTTGTTATTCAGGTTCGTTTATGTTCGAACATATCATTTAAAATGAACAAGCTTGTTAAGCTCGATAATGGCTGATTAAGCTTGTTATAAATGATCTTGTATAAGATTATTAATGATACTGTATAAGGCTCGATTAAGGCTCGTTTATTTCATTAAGCAGCTAAACATTAATAGGCTCGATAACTTCTGAAGAAGCTGGCCGGCTCGAACATGATTTTTTTAAACGAACTCGAGCTTGAACACCATCCTAAAAGCTCGAATCCAGCTCGAGCTGAGCTCGAGCTCAATAATGACAAATGAGCTTGAACTCGAATAAGCTACTGCTCGACTCGACTGGATTCGTTTGAAGTCCTAGCCAAAATGGTCTCTCAACTGCCTATGAATGACTAAATTAATATAAGACTACTTAAAAGGGCTAATTTAGTCTTTCAGTTATTTTTGAAGAGACAAAATCACTTATTTCGTCTTAACTAATGAAAATTTAGAATTTGGACTTTTGAGTATTAAAAATATGAGTGTTTTGAAGTGGCATTATGAACAATTATAATTTTTTATTATTTTTATTTTCTTGTATACAACGGATACAATCAAATTCAATAAAAAATAAGATTACGAAGTTTTTTAAGCGAATTATTTTTAGTTATTTTGATTTCATTTAATAAAACATATTATTTTTTTAGAGTACTAAAATTATATAATTGTTATATTAATTTTATTGATATTATTATTTTATAAGAATAATAAATTATTATTTTTGATTTTTAATTATTTTTATTAATTTAATAAATGAAGTTTTAAAAAAATAGAAGTGTATATAAAAATTAGAGTTACTTAAAAAAATTAATAAAAATATATATACCTTTTATGAAAATTAGAGGTAATCAACTCTGATAGAGTTAGTTGTAGCATGAGTAATTGGTGGACACGTGTATGGATGGGATAGCAGTAAGGAGGACTGCGCATGTTTGCTCCACTATCAGGTACACTTAGCTGGTTCACTATCATCCCCCTCAAATTGATGAGCCGAAGGTGTCATTAATTTGCTGCAAAGGAGCTGAAATCTGGAGTTTGAGGAGAGGATTGGTCAAGACGTCAGCTAGCTAGCGGTCGTTGGAATGAATTGGAGTTTAATTTTGTTGAATTTAAGACAGACCTGAAGGAAATGACAATCAATATCGATATGTTTTGTGTATGTTTTGTGCGAGGATGGAATGCTACATTGTGGAGAAAATATTATATGCGGAGTCTGGACGTCAACCAGATCTCAACACGTATCCACTAATAAAATATAATATATATATTTTTACTTTATAACACGGTAACGATATGGTTAACGTTATTCGAACAGCCAGACCGTTAAAACAGGGAGAAAGCTTAGGGGCTGAACAACACCATTGAATACAAGAAATTTAAAAGTAATATATAAATAGATTTAGGACATAATATGATTTTTCTTTTCAGAGGAATTGAGCTCAGGGAAGAGAAACAAAAAAAAATCTCATTTCAATTTTCAAGAAAAACTGTGAAGATGGAGAACGAATTTGAATTATATGCGATAATTTAACATACGATGTCTTAAATATAAATACATCTTAATTTTCTCATTATATATATACGCTTACTTTGAAATAGTCATTGATATTCTTGAAATTCTTTCTAATATATATATTTCCTACAATGTTCAAGTTCTTCAGAAAAGAAGACTGATAATTTTTGGAGCTATTTTTTATGTGTACATTATGTATACTCATGAGTGTACGTACATCTCTTTTCTCAATTTTTTTAACTGTGAGGCTTGTCATATATTTTGTACATGCTATTGTAAACTGTTTGAAGATGTTTCTTGGAGAACTTAGCAATTTTTAGAGCTGTTTTTCATGTGTACTATACACTCATGAGTGTACACCATTTTTTCAAATTTTTTTAACCGTAGGGCTTGACATATGTTTAGTATATTCTAAAATTAGCTGTTTCGAGTTTAGCCCTGGAGATTTTAGGGGGTTTTTGGTGCTGGTTTTGAAATGTACACTTTGTACTCTTATGCGTGTACACCTCATTTTTAAATTTTTTTAATTATGAGGCTTGCCATATATTTTGTATATGCTATTGTAAGCTATTTGGAGTTTAGTCATAGTGAATTTGGTGATTTTTGAAGCTGTTTTCTATGTGTACACTCTATACTCTTAAGAGTGTACACTATTTTATTAATTTTTTTAACCGCTTACATATATGTTTGGAGTTTAGTACATTATATTGTAAGATGTTCGGAGTTTAGTCCTGGAGAATTTGGGGGTTTTTTTGGAGTTATTTTTTATATGTACACTCTGTACTCTCATGAGTATACACCTTATTTTTTTCAATTTTTTTTCAACTGTGAGGCTTATCATATATTTTTTACATGCTATTGTAATTTGTTTGGAGTTTAGTTCTAGGAAATTTGATAATTTTTCAAGCTATTTTTCATGTGTACACTCTGTACTCTCATAAGTGTACCTCATTTTTTCAAAAAATTTTCAACTATGGGGCTTGCCATATGTTTAGTACATTCTATTGTAAGAGGTTTGGAGTTTAGTCGTGGATAATTTGGAAGATTTTGGAGCTATTTTTTATGTGTACACTTTATACTCTCATGAGTGTACACCTCATTTTTTCAATTTTTTTAAACTGTGGGGCTTGTCATATATTTTGTACATGCTATTGTAAGGTGCTTGGAGTTTAGTCATGTGAAATTTGGTAGTTTTTGAAGCCATTTTCCAGGTGTATACTCTGTACTCTCATGAGTGTACACCCTATTTTTTCAAAAATTTTCAACTGTGGGGCTTGTCATATGTTTAGTACATTATATTATAAGATGTTTGGAGTTTAGTCCTGGAGAATTTGGAGATTTTTGGAGTTATTTTTAATGTGTACTCTCTGTACACTCATAAGTATTCACCCATTTTTTTAAATTTTTTTAACTGTGGGGCTTATCATATGTTTAGTACATTTCATTATAAACTTTTTGGAGATGTTTCCTGAAGAATTTGAGAATTTTTGGAACTATTTTTGAAGTAGTTTTTCATGTGTACTCCTAAAACATATTTCTGTCTGAGCAGGTGAATGAGGTTGATTAACGGTGCGAAGATGAAGCCGTTATGTCTCATAAACCAATTGTAGGTAAACTCCTTGGCACCACTATTTACAATGAAATGGAGGCATATGAATTGTACTGTGATTATGCACATCAAACTGGATTCAGTATTAGGAAGGATCATACTAGTTATTGGCCAAACTCGAAGAATTTGAAATCAAAAGATTTTTTATGTGCAAAAGCAGGTCTGAAGAAAGATGTCAATCTAAACTGCTTAGTCAAATTTCAAAAAATAGAAACGAGGAGTGGTTTTCCGGCCATGATTAGATTTTTTATTGATTTAGATGGGAATTGGAAGGTTAAAAATATATAGAAAGTCATAATCATTCATTGGAAAAGTTTGGTGACCTACATCTTCTCAGATCATACAGAGGCATCAATGATGAGAAGGTGACCGTGTTGAAGTCAATGATAGAGGCTGGAATTAGAGCAACTGATGCATTTAGCTATCTTAGTGAGGAAGTTGGCGTGGAGAATATTGACTTTACAAAAAGAGATGCTTTCAATTACATCCAAAAAAAAAGAATATCAAGGATTGCGAATGACGATAGTAATGCATTAATACAACTATTTGAGGAAAGGCAAACGGAGGATGCAATGTTTGCATGGGATGTCCAAGTTGATAAGTCGAACAGCTTGGTCAAATTTTTTTGGAGCAATAACATGTCAAGGATAAAATATGATTGTTTCGAAGATGTCATAATTTTTTATACAAGTTATCGACTCAATAAATGTGATTTACATTTGCTTATAATGTACACATGTCAAGTATTATTTTATTTTCATGATTCATATGTATGTTTACATGTGCTTGAATATTAGTAAGTATATGGTCAGGACATCCCGATAATATGAGACTTTAAGTAGCCCCAAGGAGGTCTTATATTATCTCACTTCCCTAGTTTAACAACAACATGCACTTACTTAATTTCATTCATATGTTTACATATATTAGAATTTGGATAAAGCTTTACTTTACATGAATAAATAAATTTACTAACATACAATCTTTTTCATGATTTTTATTCTTATGCTTATGTATATGTTTATGTGTATTTAAGATAGTAAGTATATAGTCTGGATACCCCGGGAATATATGATTTTAAGTAGCCCCAAGGAGGTCTTAGATTACCTCACTTCCCTAATTTTACAATACACGTACCTGCTTAAATATTTAATACATATGTATATACTTAGCTAAGAAATGAATTTTTTTCTACCAAAATTATATGCATTCACAATCATTTAAGTGTGCCAAAAATACATTGTATGTATAGGTATTTAAGTTCAAAATCATATGCATGCTATTGATGTTGAAAAGGAGTGATGGAATGTTAGCCACATGATAGTAATTCAATCTCATTAATCTTAAGATGCCTTTCATGATTGATTATGACTCTTTAAGATTAACCCAAACTTATGATTAATAAAATATTTAATAAATCATTCATTAAAAGAAACCAAACTATAATAACATGCTTTAGAAAATGACTTAGATAGGGATGAATAGGATCAAACCCCATTTTCCCTCTTTACAATAAATTAAATGTTGAATAAGTATTGAATGAAACAAAAAGAAAATACAAATTCAAATTCAAAATCCTCTTAATCACTCGAAATGAAATCACCCCTCATGATTAACTTCAACAATTTCAAATTTAGATGATCATAATTCTAAAGTCTAGTTAAGACATACCACACTAAGCCTTAGCACACACATTAGAATAATAAGTCACCACTTCTAGCTCTAAGTTAGGATGATGTATGTTGTGATGTTGTGTTTTGTTTCCTGATGTAATATTTTAGACTATATATTAGGATTACTTATCCATAGGTTGGATATTAGGCCATTATTATCCTAATAATATTTTCTACAAAGGATTATGTTAAAGGGGTCGTTGTAATAATAAATATAAATACCTTTGCTTGTAGGTTGCTTATGCCCCTTTGCATAATCCACATTAGGATAGGTGAACTTGGTTACCCATATGTAGGGTGCTGAGTCCAAACTTATGGAATATAAACTGCTTGGGTTTGTAGGGTTGTTTAACTAACATCTGTTTTATAGGTGTAGTTAGATTTTACTATCCATAAAAATGTAATTTTTGTAAATAAGATTAGGATTAGTGCTATGGGGTTTAGGATGAGGAGTGGCTAGAAGGCAAAGTCCTGGGCAAGGCCTGTGAAGCTTTGGAGCCAAACCAAATCAAGGGGAAAAGAAGAAAAATAAAGTATGAAGACCCCTATAGCATTCATTCAATTGTAATTGTAAAATTTTATTGTAATCTGAATTGTATAAGAGTTGAGCTCGGCTACCCAACTTCTTTCTTTATTTTATACAGATCCCATGACCTCTTATTCTTTTACGAAAATCCATGAAATGTTTGATTATTATATTTATCTTGTGCAATAGAAATTACATATTTTTTCATAGGTTTCTTAAGCTTGATGTTTGAATGTGTGGCCTGGATGCAGTAGGCTCTTTAGGATAAAATTAATTTTTTTACCCCTATTAATAACTCATAAATAAATTTTAAATATAACTCATAACCTCACTTTAAAGTTTAGGTTATAATCAAGATAATTAAAAGATTTAGCAACCCTTTAGCTGAATAAAATATATGACAACAATCATGCATGACATCTTGCTTCACTCTTGAATAAGAATGTCTCCACTCTTGCTGATTTTAGCCAACAATCTAATTTCATCATGCATTTAGGCATAATTGTCCAAAGCCTTTGTCCAAACAAATGTGTCAAAATGATATAAAAACTTATAAAATTTTACATTTAGTCTAAGTCATATCTTCATATCGGTCATGATCTAGTCTCTTAGAGTGAATTTATGACTATAGTCTCTTTCCTAATTAAATAACAGCCTAGCTATCTTGCACTTACATAAGACTGGCCTACATGGTTTTGAAGCGTAGGAGGTATTAGTGGCCAGTCCAGGCGGTTGTAAGTCCAGAAGAGTCGGGATGTGTTTATTCTCTCTTGTGGAGGTAAACTATTATATTCCATTATCACTTATATTTACGTTATGCTTTTAGCTTGTGCTAAAGTAACATAAATTTAGGTTCCGAGGTCTCTTGTTTCCTTTGGGCTATAAGTATAATTCTTCACCTCTTAGGCATTTTCATAATCTTATGTTGATGGATTTTAAGCCCTAACATTCTAATAAAATTATAATTCAAATGAAAATAAACTATCTCTTTCTAAATATATAAAGCCTCATTATATGGTAGACTAGATCACTTACTATGCCTCTAGTATCATGGGTGCTCCCTACTCATCTTCATTTAGAATATGAAAATAAGTCTTTCAAATTGAACCTTCCCAATTGATTTTCAAAACTACCCAATCCTTTGATAGTCTAACATTGAAATCTTTGGAGATATTTATTGACTACTTTAATCAAAAGTATTATTAAGAAATTCCTATTTCTTAAGATGTAATTAACTATGGGATCTTAGTTCCATAGGGAACTAAGGAACTCGATATAAAATAAACTCAGCTTTAATATTCCATATAAAGTAGGAATAAGATATTTGATATATACGAAGACCCATCTATCTTAGGAGTCCTTATTAGGTGATTAGGTCTATTGTAGGGTGATATTTCCATCTTTCAAGATGGTACATAATACCCCGATGTCGCACCTGATCACTTCAGTAAGTACCACCTAAAATCTGTGTGGTGTCTCCAATGACTCCCAAATTAAAACACCATAGATTTTTCTAGTGAATCCAGTGGGGAGTGTTCCTCTCTCCATCTTTAGTAGTAAATCATTATCTCCAAGCATCGATAGTGGACTTATATATATATAAGTCCAAGACTATCATTCTTTCCATTGGACACCTTGCTTATTTCATCCTTAAGCAAGGGTGGCCAACATAATTTAGGTTTTAGGACCTCACTCCAAATAGGTCTTAAAACACCTATTGGACCTGAGGGAGGTAAAAGAAAACCAATCAAAAGAAATTACCCAAAAATAAATCAAGCAAAATCAAGAACCTCTTACCACTAGCTTGGTAAAGTAAGGTTCATCCAACACTCTTCAACATTCTAATGAAGTTCAAAAGAAAACAAAAGATTCTTCTCCAAAAGTTTCAAATATCTCCAACATACATATGAACCCATTTAACATAATCAAATTTATTGAATGAGGGTTCCAATTCAAAGTCAAAAGTTAAATCAAATAACAACAATTAACAACAAAGTCTAATATACACCCTTCTTTTTTCTTACAATGAAGAAGAAACCCCAGTTCTCTTTTCCTCCAAGCCATTAGTCATCACCATGACATCTAGAAAGCTCATTTTCTTTTGCCTCTAGTGTGAATTTGGCATTTGATCAGACCGTACTCACCTCTACCCCTATCATCAAGTTTGACCTTGGCTTTAAGCACTTCAAAGTCATACGAGGGACCTGCCCTCACCACTATCATCAGAGAGGAGGTGACAGAAAAGAAGCCACTTCTACAATTTGATTTTCATTATGATACTAAGTTCCCCTCATTGAAGAGGAAGGCTTTAGAGGTTCCCTTGCCACAAATGCCAGCTGTACCACAATTTCAATCAGGACTAGTACCTCCTCAACATTTGTCCCAGTCTTTAAGGGGAAGTCTGTCTTAGCTTTTGAGATAGTCTCTCCCACATTTGAGGTCAATTTTAGTCATGTCCTACTTTATTAACTAAGACCCAATGTCATAACAAGAACATAAAGAATAATAAAATTAAGCATGGCTAAAGAGGTTGAGGAAGCCTCCCATGTGGTTGAGAGGGATCCCCTCGTGAGACCTCTCCCTTCTTGGTGGCAATAGGTTTCACCCCATTTCAGCTGTAGAGGGAGAAGAGGACATCAGGAAGATTGCTACATCACCCTCACGATCTACAGAGTATGAGACACCAGATAGGGAGTGGAGGAAGCCCTATGTTGGTCTGAGGTCTGTGCTGAGAGTTAGGAGATCCCACGGATGCTCCGAGTCTGCCACTTTGCATGACTTGAGGAGAGTGATTCCTAGAAGTGTTAGAGATTAGATCCATAGAGAGACGACCATGAAGGCCAAAGTTACAACCCAAGTGGACAAGTGGGATAGAAGGAGGTTCATCAGACAATTAACCTCCACTTGACCCATTCGATGAAGTCATATAACCCATCATTCGATAGAATAGTACTAGTTCCAACAATAGGAGGAGATCTTCGACAGAGAGGTAGTCAGTGTCACCCCTATTACACCCCTCCACTCGCCGACCACCATTGCTCGTTCATGTTCCACCATTTAAAGTTTCTACGAAGAATCACAATCAAGTATTTTGAGATAGAGCGTCCCCCTTGGTGATACAACTACATCCCAAAGACCACACTTCATTCACTCCATCTATTGAGGTGAGGTCGAGCTCCCCTGCTCAACCTCTCGTCCCAATAATGGAGAGGAAGGAATGACAGCCCAAGAGCATCGTAGTCACTCCACCGCCACAACAAAGGAGAAGGAAGGAGGGGATATCGAGGTGACCCTTATGATTATTGAGCTTGTTAGAGCTAATACTCTACCTGTTCAGAACATCCGCATCACCTCATCAAAGCACAACCTAGTTGTGAGTCACCATTCATCTTATGTCCTAGTAGCACCGGGTCAAGTGGATGATCCATCTTTGGATGAGATTTTAGAAGACTATCATGTCATGGTGAGGCAGATAGTAGGGGACGATCGGTCCAACCAAGAGGATGGTATGGTAGATTTTAATGTTGATGAAGATGACTTGTTGGATGATATTGTAGAAGTCCACATGGTAGATACGATCCTCGCGATTTTATCGAAGCCATTGTATGAGAGGAAGGTGAGGTACCAGACTCAACTCAATGCCTCCAACAAATTAAACTAAAAGATGATCAGATTGATAGATGGAGAGAAGGGTAGAAGAGTTGATGGCAGTGGTCTTAGCATTGCAGAACCAAGTACCTATCTCACAACCCATTTCTATGGAGGCCGATAGATTAGAGCTAGTACATACCCTAGATCACCCCAAGAGCACTACTCCCATGGATGAGGATGCAGGTAGTTCGTATAGAAAGGTGACTGAGAACACTTTCATGCATGTAAATAATATCAAGCAGATGGTTGAGCAACAGGTGAAGGAAGCATTGACGCAAGCCCAAGGGAGCTCATCGGTTCCAAAGGCTAGACCTACCCAGAGGAATTTGATGTAGTTCAATACCCCAAGGGTTTTGTGTCACCATCCTTCAAGGTATTTGATGGCAATGAGAACTAAGGTAGCATATAGCACACTTCAGGGCCAGCCGTTGTAATGTCGGTGGTAGTGACGCATTACTTTTTTGATAGTTTGTCAGTAGCCTTTCTAGAGTTACATTTTATTGGGACGTCAAATTGCACAATAGTTTGAAGTCCTGTAAGTTAGAGTTTGTTCATCAAAAGATTCATAGGAGCTCAGCAAATGGTAATTGTAGGAGACCTCATTGTAAAAAAGCAAAAGCCAAATGTGTCTCTTATTGATTATATTCTTAGATGGCACAACCTTGGCATGAAATGTGAACCACAGCAACAAGAGTAGCATGCCATTGAGATTCTTCTTAAGAATATCCATGGCCTGGTTGCGTTCATGCTCAAAGGTTTTACCATAAAAATATTTGAGAAATTAATCAGTAAGGAGGCTAACCTATAAGAGGAAGCCAAACATTTACCCTTCTCAGACCAACCATTTAAGCCCAAGCCTCAAAAATTATTTGAGAAGAAGCTAGTTATAGTAGTGATAGTAAACAAGGTGAAGCATCCAGTGAGAGCACAGTTTGAGAGGCCTAGAGTTCAACACCTCCACTCTCGCCTCTTCCACTCCTCACCACAAACACACACATAAGTATCATTATCCACCAATAGCTATTTTCCACATACTCTTACCAACAAACTCAACAAGCCATACTCATTCAAGAGAGAAGTATTCAGGAAGATCTTCAAGAACCTTCTTAAGAAGCCTGATTTCCAACTACCTAAGCCTAGAAAGTAAGTGGGTAGGAGTGATGATCCTAACTACTGCCCTACCACCACATGCTAGACCATGTCTTAGAGGATTGTTTTACCTTCAAGGATTGTCTTGACCATAGCTACAAGTCAGGAGCCATAGTTATCCCTAAAGAATACTTAGTAAAACAACATTCTAGTTCTATTAAAGTAATCTTTGGGTATACATTTGATCCTCTTAAGACAAAAGAAGATTGAGATATCTCTTTATCATATACCTCTTAAAAAATAATTTCTAAAATTAGAAAACTTTCTGCAGGTGCTTGACTTAGCTCAAGCCTCCAACATCAAGGAAGGTCTGCTAGTTGTGAGGGACAACTCGAGGAGGGTGGAAGCCCAATAGCAGCAGCAGCAGCAACCATCACTTGCCTGGGATAGTTCCATTATGCAACCACCATCCGAGGCTAGCATTCCTTCTTTTACAATTATAGCTACCACATCTACCAACTCCATCACCATAAGTATGAGCATTGTATCTATGGATGAGGGCATCAAACCGCTCATACCGCTTACTTTACTTGATGTTTATCATTTATCACCTCCAAAATTAAACAAATCAATGAAAAAGAATAACTCCATGTGCATTCTGTCTACATGTGATGATCGAAGAGATTTCATTTCAATCGATAGCTCTCCAAGTCATAGCAATAATAATCTAAATAACTCCGATCAATTTCACTCCAGTTCAAAAATAGATTTCCCTTTTCTAAATCATCAGGGTTCATCACTAAAGATTGATTTGGAGTCATCCCACTGAATGATCCTTTAGAGAAGATGTAGGTACCCGATGAGCAGGTTGAACTTTTCACAAACTCATCATCAAGAAGTCGCTAAAGTCAACATCCTTATGGCAAAGTTCTACCTTCTAAAGTAGCACCTCAAGATAAGGTAAGTCATTGGTTCCAATGAGCAGATAATCCCTCCACAAAATGCTCCACCCTTGGATATGCTTGTGGAGGACCAGCCCAGAGTTGACTATAATGTCCTGACATATCTTAGAAAGTTGCCAACTAAGTTAAGCATATATGATGCCTTTGTTTTATCCAAAGAGATGAGGGAGTCACTTGTCAAAGCATTTCTTGACTAAATATGCCAGCTTTGCCGCCTACTAGAGAATGCATGTTTCTCAAAAGAAGTCCTAAGAGTCACATTCATTGATGAAGATCTACTTCTAGGGATGATAGAGCACAACCTCTATATTATATGATTGGCGGTTGATGTCTAGAGTGTTGGTTGATCCAGGTGCATGTGAATATTATGAGTCTAAAAACCCTTGCCTACTTGAGGATAGATATCTCTAAACTCAAACAGAGAGGATGATGTTGAAAGGATTCAATGAACAAGGCGAGATGCTTTAGGCTCCATAATATTGCTTTTTGAGATAGAATCTTGGAAGACAGAAGCCAAGTTTTACATAATAGATTCTGATACATCCTTCAATGCTTTGATTAGGCAACCTTGGATACATGAGAACAACATAGTTCTATTCTCCTTACATCAATGCATTAAGTTCCTAAGGGGTGGAATCGAGTATTATGTCAAATGAGATCTCAAGCCATTCACAGTTCATGAGGTCAAGATTTATGAGGATGCGACCTATTATCTCCATAAGAAACAAATTATCTTCTCTTATGAACTTCAACAAAATGAAAAAAAAAAGAAAAAGAAAAAAGAAAAGAAAGAAAAGAATGCAAAGAAAAAGAAAATAAAATGAAAAGGAAAAGAAAAGGGAATTAGAAGATCTTAGGGAGGATGTAGAACCTAAGATTAGATTCCACCCAGTTTGTTACTCCATTCGAACAAGTGGAGAGGATGACTTGACCTCCACTAGGATGAGGAAGAGGCAAGTCTAGAGGGAGTCCTAGGGGTGGAAGGTCTCCATACCTACCACCTACCAGAGATTCATTCCATCATCCATGAGTACACCTACTATCTACATAGACTTAGAATCTAGTTCAGATGGTGAGCCCTATGTAGTTTGCACACCAGCCAGCTCTTCTCGACAGCATACCCCATAGGAGGTAACACTCGAGTCCGATAGTGATGAAGACCAGATCTCTAAGCAAAGCATGAGTGTATCCAAATCTTCCTTATGTGAAACTATTAGACGACATGTGGGTACCTTAGCTCTAACCCCACTTTCCTTAAAAAAAATGAGAGTTTGGTAGTTAATGAAGCCCCCAAATCATGTCCAAACACTAAGATCCAAAGGTTATATCCAGGAGTAACATCCTCAAGTCAAGAAGTTGATGTACAACATGAGGATGAATCTTTTAAAGAATTAATGGAATTGCCTTTTGATTGATACTCTCCCTGTGTTCTTAACTTAGCAAATAAATGTTTAATTCCACATACATGGTCTAAGCATAGTCATAGTATTTTGAAAGATTATGGGACAACAAATGCAAGAATTTTTAATCAAAACTCAGACTAGGCTTTGGTATAAGTAGTCTGGTGGATGATGATGATTATTGTCTAGTCATCACAAATCATTTAGAACTTGATAGGTTCTTCTCAAATCACATTAACTCATATGTGTGCTTAGAAACTTCAGATGATCGAGATGATCTCCAAGTCAAATATGCACCCCTAAAATTTGAAGAAGAAATCAAGTCAACTATCGACGAGCTCAAAGAAATCAACTTGGGGACTGAAGATAATGCACCCAATGTACATTAATTTCTTATTGAGTGAATTTGAAACCAATGACTTAGTTAGGCTACTCACTGAGTTTAAGGACTACTTTGCATAAAGTTATGAAGAAATGTCCAGATTAGCTCTGAGATAGCAGTTCATAAGCTAGCAATATAGTTTGATGCTAACCCCATCAAGCAAGCTTCTAGATGCATGCGATTAGACATTAAACAACAAGTCATTTTTGAAGTCAAGAAACTGATCAATGTTGGTTTCATCCGGGAAGAAAAATACCCCACCTGTTGGCTAATGTCATTCTAAGAAAAAGAATGACTAAATTATATGGCCAATTTTAGGGATCTCAATAAGGTATGTCCAAAAGACAAATTTCCACTACCGATACGAGAACTGATGATGGACAATGCCTCATCTCATGCAATCTTCTCTTTCATGGATGGTTCATATGGTTATAACCAAATAAATATGGCACCTAAAGATGAAAAGAACACTGCTTTTAGAGCCCTGATCGAAATATATTATTATAAGGTCATGCCTTTTGGCCTTAAAAATGCTGGCACCACATACCAGTGGGCCATGACTCGAATATTCGATGAACTCATTCATCACCAAGTTGAATGTTACATTGATGATCTCATGGTCAAAAATAAAGAAAAGGAAGACCACCTCTTTGACTTTAGAGTAGTTTCCGAGCGATTATGACAATACAATCTTAAAATGAACCATCTGAAGTGTGCGTTTGGAGTATCTCCAGGAAAGTTTTTTGGGTTCATTGTCTGGCATCATGAAATTGAAATCAACCCAGAGAAGATTAAAACAATATTAGAAATATCACCCCCTAAAAGTATTACTCAACTCAAATCATTCCAAGGGAGGTTAGCATATCTAAGATGCTTTATATCCAACCTATCAAGAAGATGTCAACCATTATCAGCACTACTCAAAAAGGATGCTAAGTTCAAGTGGGATGATAAATGTCAACATGCCTTTAAGAACATCAAGTAGTACCTCATGACACTGCTAGTCTTAGCTGCCCCTATCCTAGGAAAACCTCTGATACTCTACACTACTGCATTGGATGACTCCCTTGGTGCTTTGTTGGCCTATGCCAATGATGAGGAAAAAGAGAATGCACTCTACTATCTCAGCCATCGTCTAATACCTGCTGAGGCAAACTATCTACCCATTGAGAAACATTACCTAGCTTTAATCTTCATAGCTCAGAAGCTACGACATTATATGTTATCTCATAAAGTAAACTTAATTTCTAGAATCAATCTACTACAATATCTCTTGATAAGGCCGATGCTATTCGACTGATAACGATGGTTCATGATTTCCATTCATACCGTGCGGTGAAAGGATACGCACTTATGGATTTCATAGCGACACATCTACTTCAAGGGGATTCCTCGCTCAGTGATGATCTCCCTAATGAACAAATCATGAACTTAGGGGATACAAGCATTCACCACTAGGAGATGCATTTTGATGGTGTGACTTCCTTTCAAAGAGGAGAAGAACCACAATCCATTCTCCCGGGCAAGGCATGGGTAGGGATAATCCTCCTAATGTTAAACCATGATATGATGAGATTCTCATATCACCTATCTAAGACTTGCACCAATAAAAAGCCAAATATGAGGCTTTGATCATCGGTCTGGAAATAACCATTTTACTAGGCATTCAAAATATCAACATCTTTGGAGATTCACAGCTAGTTATCAACCAGATCGTCGGGTCCTACAAAGTCTTGAAGCCCAAACTCCATCACTACCATAAGTATACCATGGAGTTATTAGCTCAAATCCTAGAGGTTGCAATCTACAAGATTCCTTCAGGAGAAAACATCATGGCTGATGCTTTAGACAAACTTGCAAAGGAGTTGACATGTACTGAAGATGAGTGCATATCGATAGAGGTCTATAATAGACAAGTTCTGACTCTTATTGATGTTGAACTCATCGATAAATGCTATCTTTAAGGGGATGTTGTCGTTGCCAAAAAGGATGAAGAACTCGATTAGAGGAAACCCTTCATTGATTACTTAAATAAAGGAAAACTACCTCAAGAGAAATCTCAAGCACGTTAGGTGAAGTAAAGGGCACTCTTCTATGCACTCGTGGATGGTGTCTTATACTGACGGTCCTTCGATCATATATGGTTACACTATTTAGAAAAATAAGAAGCTCGTAAGATCATGACCGAGGTACACTCAGGACTATGTAGGGCTCATCAATCCGGTCCTAAGATGAAAGCCAAAATTAAAAGACTTGCGTATTATTGGCCAACGATGATTACAGATTGCATATGTGTAGCAAAGCGATGCCACCAATGACAAGTATGTGGAGTGATCCTGTACCAACCGCCCAATATTTTACATCCAACATTGGCCTCATGGCCATTCGAGTGTTGGGGGCACCGACATAGTGGATTTGATTGATCCTTCGTCATCCAAGGGTCACCGATTCATTCTAGCTGATATGGATTACTTTTTCAAGTGGGTGGAGGTGATTTCGCTCAAGGAGGTCAAAGCTCAGCATGTGCTCTTATTCTTTAAGAACCATATCATTTATAGATTTGGGACACCCCGCAGAATCATATCTGATAGAAGTATCGCCTTTAAGAGCATCAAAATCAACAATTTTTCCCAGATACACAATATAAATTGGAGATATTCTACCATCTACTACCCATGAGTGAACGGTTTAGCAGAAGCTTTCAACAAAAATCTCATCCAAATACTTAAGAAGACGCTCAATGATAATAAATGATAATAGCATGAGCAATTGATTGAAGCCTTATGAGCTTACCGTGCTACCTACAGAACTCCAACACAGTCTACCCCATTTTTCTTAATGTATAGGTCTGAAGTTGTTATACCATATAAGTTCAACTCTCATCACTACGGATAGCTGCGTGTAGTAAAATCACAACCGAATAGTATGCCAAGCTGCGATTAGACGAACTCGAAGGTTTAGAAGAAAGATGCTTACAAGCATTCTAGAACCTCGAGTTATATAAAGCAAAGATGGTTCAAGCTCATAACAAATTGGTTCGCCATAGAGCTTTTCAAGTAGGAGAACTTATTTTAGTTCTAAGGAGACCAATTGTTGCTCATCGCAAGGTGAGATGCAAGTTTGAACCTACTTGGGAAGGCCCTTAGAAAATGCCCACCAAGGTAGATCTTACCAATTTGTCAATCACAAGGCGAATGCCCAATGCTTCCTATAAATGGGCTTTACTTAAATAAATATTATGCATAAATAATATTGAAAATAATTTTTCATCAATAAAATTCTATTTTAATCAAACTTCTCTCCAAATTGAAATGTTTCCCATTTACCAAATTATTTTCACAATGCATTATGGTGGGTGTAAGGGAACCCAAGTGTCATCATATCCCTCATTAGTACATCACAAGCACAACATTACACACAAACATAATCAAATCAAACACAAATCCAATTGCTTTGGACTACCTTGAGTTGAGATAAGACCCCCAATGACCCTCACTCAATAGTTGCTTTAGGTCGGCCTCGATCCACTACTTAGCTAGTGTGTCTCCTTGGTTAGTTTTTTTTTCTTAGGAGGATGTGAGTCCCCATGCTTTCTTCTTAGCATAACCACTGTAAATCGATGAGCTCCTTGTTAATGTGGTATGTTGCATGATCAGTAAGCTACCTTGATGTTAGCTTTGTTTAAGAAGATGTGAGTCCCTGAGCTTTCTTCTTGAACTAGCCACCGTATACTAACTGAGTTTGAGTTTATATCTGAGGATTAGGGTAAGACACCTAGTGGCTCCTCTTCTTCCTAACTACTTTAAGCTTTGGATTCTTCTTCTTGTGACTACCCACTTGGGTCGCCTAGTCGAATAGTAGTGCCTAGCCAATAGACTATTCTCAGACGCTTTCTTAGGAAGATGTGAGTCCCCGATGCTTTCTTCCTAAATTGATCATCACAAACCTATGGGAACCTTAGGTTGGCTAGTGTTCACTTTGCTGATAGGAACCCACTTGGTGGATAACGCTGCTCAGGCTGATGTGAGTCCACGTGCTTTCTCCCTAAGTCGTCCATAGTATACTTATAGGATTTATATTTCAGGGATTAGGATGAGACCCACAGAGGCACCTTCCCTATGGGCATTCTATTTGTATTCCATCTTTATGACCCCATCTAGACAAGACTTAGGTTACTACCAGATCAAATAGTTTCCCTTTCTTAGTAGCCACCACTATGGTTGGAACCTTTATATTGCGAATGTACAGACTATCCCATGGGCTAGTAAATCTGAGATAGGCCAAAGCCCCCGTGGCTCCTTCTTTGCGTGGCCCATCATAAACTAATTGGGTCCAGGCTAAATAAACAAAAAACAAAATAAAATCTCTTATGGATTAGGATAAGACTCCCAGAGACACCTCTTCCCATGTAGGCATCCTATCTTTTGGACAGTGTTAGGAAAACTCCCTACAGGAATCTCTTGTGGATTAAGATAAGACCTCTAGAGACTCCTCTTCCCAGGTAGGCATCCTATCTTTTGGATAGTGTTAGCAAAATTCCCTATAGGAAATGCCTTGACTATGTGGGTTGAGATAAGACCCCTAAAGGCACTCAATCAGTAGTCACCCTAGGTCAAGTTTGACTTGTTGTGCCATCAGTAGGTCACCCCAATGGCTGATTCTAATTTTGAAGATGTGAGTCCTTGAGCTTTCTTCTTGGTGTAGCTATTGCAAACCGATGGACAACCCTTAGGTTGAATAGTCTCCACTATACGGCTGGTAGACTACCACTTTGGACTGATAAATTTAAGGCAAGCCTAGGCTATTGTAGCTCATCCTTAGTGCCGTCTATCACAAACTGATAGACTCCACACTTATTCAACAAACAAAATCAAAATCAACACAAATCATCAAGCTCAAACAAAATCAACCAACAAAATTAAAATCAACATGAATCATCAAACTCAAACAAAATCAATCAATAAAATCCAAATCAAAATAAATTAACAAACTCAATTCAATCACTAAACATAATCAAATCAACATAAAACCTAAGCTCAAATCAAAATAAATTAATCAATTCTAATCAAATCTCAATCCCCAATGGATCCCCTTTATGCCTTTGCATAAATCAATCTCCAATCAATCAAATTATCATGTGCATGAAATCTCTTGGGATCTCTTTATCCTTGGCATGAAATCAATTCTTATCAAATTAAACCAAACTCACTCATCTCTCCCATGCCTTCGGCATAAAATGAGTCACATCACACCAAGACTATAATTCCATTTACCTCTCCACTTAGGTATGGATAGCCTTCATTAGTGCTTGTGATCTTCTGAGATGCTATTGATCATCTCGGTCAACGCCAATACACGTGGTGTGTTTTATCAGTTATACCACACCTTTTGGGGGTCCTTTCGTTAACCTCACTTTTGGAGTGAGGACTAATCCTTCCCATCTTAGACTTAGGAGTCTTCTAAGCACTAGGATCTCCTGAGTCATAAGACACTTCTAGTGATTAAGGGAACATTAAACCCAAGCCTCAAGACTTAGGGAGAAATACCTTAAGCTTAGGTTATGACGTAGGACAAATAGGTTCTACCTATCCTATGATCTAAACCAAAACATAAGCTTATCCACTTATCCAAACCAACCTCAAGCCAACATAACCAACCCCAAATTGAATTTATTTCCTATCCAAGCTCCAAGCCAAATTAACTTAACCCTTAACATAAATCAATTCTACAATCATCCCATGATCCTATGATTCAAGCCTATTCAATTGAATCTAATCCAATTGATTTTCACAAAAATAGTTTAACCATTCAATACTCTATTTCAAACTCTCCTAAGACTTACAATCAAAGCAACTGAATCAAATGAATCCAATTAACCCAAGTTAGCCCATTTGACCTAAAAGGTCTAAATGAGTCAAAATCAAATCAAACCCAAATCAATTACAATCAAAGCCATCAATCAACTCTAAATCCATCATCAAACTCTTCTTAACACCTAATTCAATCCAATTCAACCCATTTGGTCCACTTGACCCAATGTGGTCTAAATGACCAAATTGATTCAAACTTCAATCCAACCTAAATTGGATTGAATCAACCCATCCAATCTCCTCTATGTTGATTGTTGATCATCCTTGATTGTCCAATTGAATCAATTGGGTCAAACCAAGCCAATTTCATCAGTTGATCCAAGCTGGCCTAATTAGCCCATATGGACCAAAATAAACTATATCTTATTTAAACTAAATTGATTGAAACTAATATTTATAATCAATCACAATTTGATTATTGAACATGATCTAACACCCAATTGAATAGAAGTTGATTAAACCAACCCAGTTGACCCATTTAACCTAAATTGACCTAAAGGGTTCAATTGAACCAAGCACTTCCTTAATCCAAACTAATTCAAACTCAAATGATCAATTGAACCTAAACCAACCCTTCACCCAAGCCAATTTGGCTAATTTGACCATATTGGTCAAGTTATCCCATTTGACTCATATGAACCCATTTGAGCCAAATTCAAATCCACTTCAAATTAAATAAAACAAATTGAACTAAAATATTCCAAATCATCATTTGAATACTTTTAAACCCTTGGGTTAACCCAATTTGACCAATTAGTCAACCTAATCTAATTGACCCATTTGACCAACATGGGTTAAATTGAGCCAAACCTAACCAAACTTGGCATGACCCATCCCTAGGTCACCATGGGCCAGCCCAAGTGGACCCAATCTATGGTGAACCCAATTAGGGTCAAAACCCATGAATCAACCCACTAAAATGGGACAAAATTCCTATTAGGATGGTCTCACTACTCTCAAAGCCATGACAGTCACCCTTTATTTATTTTGGACCATAAGACCACTGACCCAACTTGACCCAAGGTCGTTGAGTTCAACCTTGAGTCATGAGAGTGTCAGTTTACCCTTAGCCCACCATGGTTTACTTGGAGGAGGAGATATACCCCTTGCCAGCCCATACTACTGGCTCAACCTCTCAAGACCCTCCACCTCAGTAGTCCACTGCCATCTACAGCCACATACCTCTGGAAGACGCCAAAGGTCTATCTTGTTCACTTGGGGAGGAGAGTATACTCCTCTTCATCCATTCAAAGTTCACACAAAGCTTCCCTAGATGATTTTGAGCAGTCCTAGAGCTTTTCCCAATCCCCTAGTGCACCCCATTGCTGGAGAGACCAACTCCCATTTGAAGTCGAGAGCCCCATCCATCCAACCTCACCTAAACTTCACCAAACTTAAATTAACTTCCACACCTTCCCCAAGCTCAGGCAAGTTGAAAGAATTAATTCCCAATTGATTCGATCACCAAAAAGCACTCTAAGACCAACTCTGGTGAGCTTAGCATCGACGCTTGGTCCATTGAGACGACGGCAGGGAGGTAGCTCAAGATCTTCTCAACAAGGCTTTCTTTCTTCAAGATGAAGTTATCTTAGTTGACGGACCGCCGATCTCTGGCTCCGGTGAGGTAAAACTCTGGCAAACTGTAGAAAGTTCATTAAGTATTGGTCTTTTATGAAGTAAAGTATAATTCCATGAATTTTTTCATCATAAGATCTCCTTAGATCTCCTCCCCACACATTTTGGAGTTGATCTCGACATCCAAGCGAGCTTAGATCAAGGAAGGTGGAGGTCCATCTTCTCAGGGATGAGATCAATGGTTGTCTACTCTACATGATTATAATGGACTGACGTGATTTAATTTGCTAGAAATTTTGATTTAATCCAATAAGGATCATGAGATTAATCTCTACCATTCATTTCGAGATTGTACAATATGAACAAAATCGCATCCGCCATCAGACTCAAGCCACGGGACGCGTAAGCCTATCTTGTGGCCACGCGTGGAAAGCGCCATCACGCCGCTCTGCATGGCTGATGTGTTAAGGGATTAATTAAGTGTTAAAAATATAATTAATTAGTCATAACTTCAAAAATTCATAACTAATTGTAGAAAATTCCAAAAAATATGAATGAACTCATATTGGAAAGGGTACACATATGAGAGTTTTATAAAAAATAAAATCCTCAAGGTTTCGTGAATGAATAATGCTTAATTAGGGTTTGAAGCCTAGGATAATTATTTTAATTAAGGCTAATGGCCAATTGATAATAATTGGTGGATTAATCCTTGATGTCCTATGCCTCCCATAATTTTCATGGGATTTATTGTCCATGTAATTTAAAGAAATGCCAAATCTTAATTACCCTCTTTAAGTAATTTAATAATTATTTTTAGATAATTTAAGTTGAATTAATGGGTTTTTCTTTATGTGTTTAAAGAACCTTAAGGAACATATGGTTAACCGATGAGTGTGGGAAAATCATATAAGTACTTGATTAGATTCTTTTTTAATCTAATTAACCCTTAAGCATGAGCCTCATTGCATTAGGTTAGTTTAAGTGCATTGTAAATTTTAATTACTCATTAGAATATCATTAGAGGCTCATGGTTAAAGTGGTAATTAAATTAAAGAAGTTTAGGAAAGGGAAATTGAATTAATTGATTAATAATTTGAACTTAATTAATTCATAAAATTCACTTAATTATTTTTTCTTAAACACATTAACTCACTAATGTGGGATGGGGCAAAATAGCAAATACTATTTTGCCTCTTTAAGTTTAATAATTCAAATCCAAAATCCAAATTCATAAGAACTTTGGTTGATCTTGTTGATCTCACTTTGGAGTGAGCTCTCAACTTCTCCATCTTAGACATAGACTCCTCAGACACTAAGAGTTCCTTAGTCTTGATACTTCTAGTGATTAGGTGAACACTTAACCTAATCTTAGAGACTTAGAAGGGTTTTAAGATTAGTATTAGGGATTTAAGGCAACCACTTACCCTATAGCTCAAATCAGCCCATGTACACTCCTTCAAACCAATCCAAATCAAATCTCAAATCAATTATAACTCAATTGATTTTACCAAATCTCAAATCAATCCCAACTCAATTGAGTTTCTCAAATCCAAAATCAACTCCAAATTCAATTCTAATCCCAAATGATTCAAATTCAAAATCAATTCCAAACTAATTCCAGATGATTGAAACCCATGATCAAATTCCAAATCAAAACCTTCCTAAGCCTTATGAATCACATCCATAAGTTTTAGCCAAACCCTTCAAATCAACCCAAAGCCAAGTGATTTCTTTATAAATCACTTATTCCATCATTTATTCACAACTATAAATGAAATTGGCATCCAAATCATCTAAATCAAACCAAATCAAAAACCCCTTTTCAAACTTTTTGACCTACCTTAGCCAAATTCACAATCAAATCACTCCTAATTCACTTGATTCTCTTCATGGATCATTTATATTCTCATTTATCTTCACAAATATAAATGAAATATAAATTCAAATACCAAAATCAAATCAAATCAATATAAAAACTCAAATGCAAACCCAATTTATATCCTTTAAGCCTTTCTTGATAAATCATTCTCAAATCAATTCAAACCTTTGAATTTTCTCTTCAAACAATCACTCTTCAATCACATGCTCAAATATAAACATAAACTACAATCACCAAGTAAAATCAAACTAACCAAGTCAAACCCATGTTCATCCTTTTGACTTGAAATTGTCAAATGAACCAAAACCCATTTGACTCCAAACCACTTTCAATTGGATTTAGATTTTCCATCATAAGTCCATATGTGAGTTCAACCAAACTTGAATCAAGCCATGATCAAGCTAATTCACACTTTTAGATCCACTTGACCCAAAGTAGCCTAAAGACTCTTTTTGAACCAAGTTCTAATCCAACCTGAATTGGGTTGAATCAAGGCCACCCAAGCCTCACATTATGATCAACAATCATCCTAGAATGATCAATCACTCAAATTGGGTCAAACCAAGTCAAACCAACTTTTGACCAAGTCAACACTTAGCCCAAATGAGACCTAAACAAGCTAAAATTCACTATGAGTCATATTGATTGAAACCATTGATCTAAATCAATCCATAATCAATTATTAAACATGACCAAGCCCTCACTTGAGCTAGACCAAACCCAATCGACCCTCCTAGCCCAAGTTGACCCAAATTGACCTAAAAGCTAAAATGGGTCAAATCTTGATATAAGCCAAATTGATTGCAACCAATGTGTCAAATTCATTCTAAATTGATTGTTGAACTTGACCAAAGCTTCAATTGACCAAATAGACTCAACCTAGCCCAATTGACCATGAACCCAACTTGACCCAAAAGGTCAAATCAACTTGAAATCAAACCAAATCAAAATTGATTGAAACCAAAGCTTGCAATATATTTCAAATGATCAACCAAGCCTAAACCAACCCATGACACTAGGGTCAAATGGGTCAAATTGGTCAACTTGACCCATTTGACCAAATGAACCTAAATGAACCAAAACCAAATCTAAACCAAATTAAACCAAACCAATGATACCCATAGGCTCCAAATGATCATTAGAACTTGACCTAACCCATGATTTGACCCAATTTGACCAATTAGTCAACCTAATCTAATTTGACCCAACTTGATCCAAATGGATCAAATTGAGCCAAATCAAATCAAATGAACTCCAAATCACTTGAAATTTGGCCCAACCCATTTTTAAATCATTTCAAATCTGTCCAAATCAAACTCATAGCCAAATGATCACTTTGCCCTTAGGTCAAAGGGTATCCCATGACCAAATTCACTTGGAATTTGGTGATTTCCTTCCCAAGGCCACTTGGCACCCATCTATTGGTCCACATGGGCACCAAGGAGCGTGGTCAACATGACCCAATGAGCTTGGGTTGGCCATGACCTAAGGGGAGGACAAATTGACCTCCCTAATCAACCTTGGACACTTGGCTCACCAAATTCACTAACGAATCACATGGGCAACCTCCCTCCCTCACTTCTCCACCCAAAATGACCCATGTGAGACATTTTCTAGCTCAAAATGATCAGTCAATCCAAGCCATTGAGCCAAAATAGTAATCATCCATCCACCGTCTAATCCAAGGAGGGGAAGATATACCTAGAGCTTTCCTCTTCCCAAAGCTCCTTTGATTCATTTCTCCTCAAAAGAGAAATAGAGCACCCCATTCAACAATACCCCTCCTCACTTCACCAAACCCTTCTTTTACCCACACCTCACCACACCGTGAGCTCAATAAACCATTTCCCAAGCCTCAAGAAATGAAGTCACTTGATCAAAACCAATTGCCATTGAAGAGGAGCTTGGCCGACCGAACAACCCACTTCAAATCAAGACTGGATTCCTTCAACAAGGTTTCGTCTCTACTAGATTAAGCTACCTCTTTCGTTGGAAGCGCCAGTAATAGCCTTCGGCTAGGTAATTATTCAAAATCATAGCTATAAGGGATTTTTAGTTGGTCTTTTTCAAAGGGAATTATCATCCCATGCAATTTTGACCGTTGGATATGCATCCCCCCTCCTTCCGAAGGTGTGGGATTGTTTTGATCCTAATCCTACGAGCTCGGGTAAGCTCATATTGAATGAGGAAAGATGAACGGTGTTTGTCTTTCATCGCTCATGAAGGAGAAGGATCATACGTCATCCGTTTCGTATGATTGAAATGGACAATTGTGATCAAATCATGCTAGATCCGCTATAATTCTTAGCCTAAATCACAGGATTAATCTCGACCGTCCGATCTTAGATCGGCCCGAAGAAAGTGCTATACCACCACCGACTCGATGGATGTGATAACTTAAATAACCAATCTCCGAGCCATGTAGAAAGCACACGCGCTAGCCACATGGCCATGGGATTAGAGTTTAATTAGGCTTAATCAATATGATTTTAATGGTGAAACCTCCAAAATTCATAACTAATTATAGAAAAATTCAAAAACAAAAATACAAATAAATGTTCATTTTAAAGGTAATTCAGAGGAGAATAATAAAAAATTAAAATTAATTAACTTTGAAGAGTGATTTTGAGTTAATTAGATTTTATTAGAAATGTAATTAAGCTAATTACTCTTATGAGATTGATTAGTGGGATGATCTCTTCCTCCCATGATTTTCTTGGAATTTATTGCTTGATTAATTAGGGAATGCTTTTATTTTAATCACTCTTAATTAATTAAATTAATGTTAAACAGGATGAAATTCATTAATTAAACTTGCTAATCATTATGAAATAGTGAATGGATATAGGAATGAGACCTCTTTTCCAATTTTTCCCTAAGTTTATTTCATTTGGATAACACTTAATCAATTTGCAACTAATTAATGGATTAATCACTTCATTAAATAGTTTAATTAATCAAACTCAAAACCAAATCATTCTAACTCAATCATTCAATTCTTGGGATTCTTAGGTGTTCAATAACTAAGAGAATTCATAAGGAAATTATAATCAAACTAAATGTGTAGGAGGGTTATAAAAGTACTTAATCAAACCCTTTAGCTTAATTAATCAATAATTATGAGCCAATTGCATTAGACCCCTTCATTTCTTAGGTGCATTGCTGATTTAATTTCCATGTGGTTGCATATCATATGTTGACTCATAATTATTTGGATAATTATGTTAAAGTGGTGTAGGAAAGGGATAATTAATGGATTTAATTTATATAATAATTTAATCAAATCATAAAATCAACTTAATTATCTTTGCATTAAACCAAATTGAATCACAAACATGGGAATTGTTTAGGACTAGCAAAGATATTCTCATATTTCCTAAACCAAATCAAATATAATTAAAATTGACTTTAACAATGCTTGCCCTTTAAATCCTTTTATTAATGTGTTTGCACTTAGAAGTAATTTAATTGAAAGAAATTATTCTTGTGTTCATTTATTTCTTTCCACCACATTAAATTATTGAATGATATTTGATCATGCATACATACTTTACAAAATTAATTAACAAGTGTTTCTTTATGTCAAGCTTGCATGATTTAAATTTAATATATGTGTGGCTATTATCACTACTAAATAAAATCTATTTTCAAAACTTATAAACAAAAGATTATAAAGAATACTAGTTATAAATACATATTATGTGATTATTAGAATGTATGAATGGAATTTATTTCCTTATCCATGTATTGATTTGTATAAGAATATTAATGGGGTATATAGTTTGGACATAATCTTTATAGAAGGAGGTCATTATTATCCATTTTCTTGGTTTAATAATGACACATATATTTGATTCAATCTTATATATATATATATATATATATATATATATATATATATATATATATATATATATCAATATAAGGGTTTAGAAAAAATTTCAATTCATGCATGTAAGCCATTCAATCAAATTATAATTTATATTTGATTTCATTCTCCAAATTATGAATACATACATATATATATATATAAGAAAAATTGCATATAACATCTGTGTGTGTAAGGCTTAATCATTATCTCATTAACAATGACATGTACTTGTTATGTCTTTAATACATACATATGTGTATTTGATTAGAGAATATAATATCTTTCTATTAAAATGCATATTGGAAATTATTTAAATGGTTATTAATTCATAGTTTATCCTCTTACACTCTTACAAGAAGACTTCAAGTTAACTTAAAACTAATAATAATATATATATATATATATATATATATATATATATATATATATATATATATATATATCATATATATATATATATGGAAAAGATTTCAATCATACATACTCATATGCATCATTTTGTTACCAAAACATATTGTATGTGTAGGTATGTTTTAGACTTAATCATGTGCATGTTACATGTGTTGAAAAGGAATAAATTAATGTGTTATGTGATAGTATTTCAATTGAATTAATCTTAAGAAGTCTTTCACATTAAATGGAATCATTTAAAGAGAACCCAAACTTAGGACCAATTAAAACACATAATAAATCATTCATTAAAGAGAATTTAATTAATGAATCTACCTTAAAATACTTTAAGGTAGGGATGAAAGAGAGTACTCTCTTTTCTTCTCTTCACAATATTTAGTCACTAAGTGTAGGTTCATTCAAACCAAATAAATCATCAACTAAAATTGACAAGTCAACTAAATATCACTTAAAATGAAACCACCATCTAAATTGAATCTTTCACACTTGAAAATTTTAACCTTAAAGCCTAGCTAAGACATGCCACACAAGCCTTAAATGACAATACATTAGGCTAAGTCAACTCTATGTTAGGGGTGCATGGTTTGATGCATGATTTTATTTTATGGTGTAATATTTTTGACTGGATGTTAGGGTGTATGTGCGTAGACTGGATGATAAAGCGATCTTAGCCTAATCATGTCTCCTGGAGGGGATTATGCTGGCCACTGTAATAAAATTAAAAAGAATATAAATACTTTTATTATGCAGGTTTCTTAGCCCCTCAGCATAGTCTAAATTATGATAGGTGCACTTGGTTACCCATGTGCAAGGTGCTAAGTCTAGATTATTAATATAACTGCTTGGATTGTGCGATATGTTTAGCTAATCTTTATTTTACAAATTTAGTTAGATTTACCTTTCCCATTTTGATGTAAATTTTACAATTAGAATTTTGAATGAATATTATGGGGATTAGGATGAACATTTGTTAACAAGTTCAGGTCCTTTTTGTACCATGTCATTCTTTGGAGTGAACCAAATCAAAGAAGAAAATGGAGGAAAGAAAGCTTGAAGAAATGAAGACCTCCCCATAACATGAATTCCTTTTAATTGTATTATTCATTTATAGGTTGTATAAGGGTAGAGCTCTACCCATTTTCTTTTTTGAGTTGCAAAACCCACCACATCGCCTCTTATTCTTTTTTTTTATAAATTGATTGATGTTATGTTTATGATTGCAATTAGGATGACATGATTTTCTAGTTTCTTAATTGTTTGATAATTATGAATGGCGGATGCGATTAGGTTCTTAGAAAAATAAATGTTCTATCCAATTAATCAATTCAAAGTTAAACTAAATAATTCATAACCTCACCTAAAGCCTGGGACATAAATCAAGATAATAAAAGCAACCCCTTAACTAGATGTTGTATGTCTTATATCATGCATAAATCATATTATCTCACTCTTGCCAATAGAGGGTTTCTACCTTTGCTAGAGAAAATGGCTTGACCTTTGAGGGCCATGGTGGAAACACACCTCATTCTCTCTAATTTTGGCCTATAACTAATTTTCTCATGCATTAGGCATATAAAATTTCATACCCGTGTCAAATAAAATGTCCAAAAGCAAATTAAAACTTACAAAATGTGCATTAGATTTAGGCCATTATTCATGTCCTTCATGATATAGTCTCTTAGGGTGTGAGTTTAAGGACTTAGTTTCTCTTCTAAGTAAATAATGACCTAACCATCTTGCAAAGAATATGACTTGCCTATGTATTTAAAATCATAGGAGGAGTTATTTGGAGGCCACCCCAAGCAGTTGTAAGTCCAACGGTTGGGTGGTTTATCCTCTCTTACGGAGGTAAACAATACGCCCATTTTGTCGCTTAGATTTAGGTCGCGCTTTGGCTTATGTTGAAGCTCCCTAAATTTAGGATCTGAGGTTATTTTTTTTGACTATAAGCATAAATCCTCACCTCTTGCATTTCTATGATCTTGTATTGTGGAATTGTAAGTCTATATTTCTAAAAAATTCAACTCAAACATATAATTCTCCTCAATTTCAAAATATAAAGCCCAACCATAGGATAGTTTGGGATGCTCACTAGGTTTCTAATATGAGCATCCCCTACTCATCTCCCTTTGGTGATAATAACTCTCTCCTTTTGATCACACTTGATTTTCTAAAAATAACTAATTGATTGATAGTCCTATTTTTAAAAATATTTCAAAATAATGATCATTTACCTTAATCGAGAGTTAAGGAACCTCCTTCATTATGATATAATTAACTATGAGGGCTTGCCTCCATAGGGAACTTAATGAACTCAACTTAAAATAAACCCTACTTTACTTTTCCATGTAAAGTAGGGGAAAGATCTCGTTACATTCAAGACTCATTTTATTAGGTGATTTGGTCCATTATATGATGTTGACTTCTCTTGAGATAGTACATCATTCCTTAATGCATCATCACCAATAAGTACCCCTTAAGATCTATGTGGTGTCTCTATAAAACACCACATCTTAAATGATTTTATTTAACTTGATTGTTCTTAAGAAGTAATGTTATTGAATGTATGAATATTTAATTATATTTTCAATCATTATAAATTATATATCATTTTATATTATTTTCCAAATACAAGAATCAATTGAATTTGATTATGTATGTGTTTAGATTAATCCTACTATACATGTGGTTATCATAATAAATTTCAAAATTTTCAAATTATAAATTAATAATGAAGACTTAAATTGATCATTAAATATTATATGTGATTTACATTTGCTTATATACACAAGTCAATATTATTTTATTTTCATGATTCATATGTATGTTTACATGTTAATAAACAAAGTATATCATTGACATCTAATATAATTTTAAGTATTATCTAAATTACATCATTACCTATTTAAGCTAATTATTAATTTCATATTCATATTTACAGTGCATTAGAATTTATAACTTTACTTTTATATGAATAAATAAATTTAATATACAATCTTTGGATGATTTTTTATTCTTTTGCTTATGTATGTGCATTTAAGATAGAAGTATATAGTCTAGACATCCAATAGATTTTATATAGTACAAATAAGATCATTATCACCGGTTTTAACAACACATGTACTTACTTAATTTCATTCATATGTTTGCATGCATTAGAATTTGGAGAAAGCTTTACTTTACATGAATAAATAAATTTGCTAATATACAATCTTTTGGATATTTTTTATTCTTATTCTTATGTATATGTGTATGTATATTTAAGATAGTAAGCATATAGTATGGACATCTTGGGAATACGCAGCTTTAAGTAGCCCTAAGGAGGTCTTAGATTACCTCACTTCCCTAGTTTAACAATGACACGTACTTGCTTAAATCTTTAATACATATGTATGTATACATAGCTAAGGATGAAATATCTCTTTCTACCAAAAATATATGAATTCACAATCATTTAAGTGTGCCAAAAATACATTGTATGTATAGGTATTTAAGTTCAAAATCATATGCATGCTATTGATGTTGAAAAGGAGTGATGGAATGTTAGCCACGTGATAGTAATTCAATCTCATTAATCTTAAGACGTCTTTCATGATTGAATAGGACACTTTAAGATTAACACAAACTTAGGATTAATAAAATATTTAACAAATCATTCACTAAATGAAACCAAACTATAATAACATGCTTTAGAAAATGACTTATGATAGGGATGAATAGGGTTAAACCCTATTTCCTCTCTTTACAATAAATTAGATGTTGAGTAAGTATTGAATGAAACAAAAGAAAATACAAATTAAAATTTACCAATTATCTTAATCACTTGAAATGAAACAACCCCTAATGATTAACTTAAACATTCTCAAATTTAGATGATCATAATTCTAAAGCCTAACTAAGACATACCACACTAAGCCTTAGCACATACATTAGAATACTAAATCACCACTTATAGCTCTCAATTATGACAGTGTATATTGCGATGTTGTGTTTTATTTTGTGATGTAATGTTTTAGAGTAGATGTTAGGATTACCTATGTATAGACTGGATGTTAGGCCGTTATTACCCTAATGATATTTTATGTTGGGGATTATGTTAAAGGGGCCACTGTAATAATAAATATAAATGCTTTTGCTTGTAGGTTTCTCATGCCCCTTTGCATAATCCACATTAATATAGGTGGACTTGGTTACCCATCTTTAGAGTGCTAAGTCAAACTTATGGAATATAAACTGCTTGGGTTTATATGGTTATTTAACTAACATATATTTTTCAGGTGTAGTTAAATTTTACTTTTCATAAAAATATAATTTTTATAAATAGGATTAGGATTAGTGCTATGGGATTTAGGATGAGTTTTGACCTCATTTTTTTAGGATGAGCTCTCAACCCCTCGATCCTAGACAATGGACTTCTCTTAGACTTTAAGAGTTTTTTAGTCTTAAGACACATCTAGTGATTAGGTGGACACTCAACCTAGCCCTAGAGAGTTAGAAGAGTTAGCCATAGGAATAGGTCATGCCTTAGGGGTATTAGGAAAATTTGCTTACCCAATAGCTTGAACCAAATCCTCACTTCCTTCTTCCAAGTTTTTACTCCAACTCTAACTCAAACCTTGAACCAATTCAATGGATTTTCTCAAATTATGAGTCAATTTCAAATAGTTGAAACTTATGATTGAAGCCCATGATTAGATTCCAAACTTCAAAATTATTTCCTAAGTCCTTTGATTCCCTCTCATGGACTTAACTCAAATCTAATCAAAATCAATTCAAACTCAAGAAATTTCTTCACAACCCATTTATATTCTCATTTATATTCACATATATAAATGAAATATAAATTCAAATCAATCAAACCAAACTCAAAATTTAAATCCAAATCAAAATTATTTTCTAAGTCTTTTGATTCCATCTCATGGACTTAGCTCAAATAAAATCCAAATCAATTCAAATTTATGAAATTTTCTCATAACCCATTTATATTCTCATTTATATTCACATATATAAATGAAATATAAATTCAAATCAATCAAAACTAAACCCAAAATCAAATCCAAATTCCAAAAATCTTTTCATAAGTCCTTTGATTCTCTCTTATGGACTTAGATCAAATCAAGTTCAAATCACTTCAAATTCATGAAATTTTCTCATAACACATATATATTCTCATTTATATTCACATATATAAATGAAATATAAGTCCAAATAATCAAAAATAAATTCAAAACTCAAGTCCAAATTCAATCAAAATTCAACCTAAGCCTTTCAAGTCAAATTCTTGAACTTAGCCAAATCAAAATCAAATCAAGCCAAACTCTTGATTTTTCTTTATGATTCAATCAACCCTACAATCATAAATCCAAATATAAACATAAACTTCAATCACCAAACCAAAACTAAATTCAAAAAATCAAACCCAAATCAAACTCATGTTCACCCTTTGAACTAGAAATTGTCAAGTGGATCAAAACTCATTTGACTTCAAATCACTTGCAAATAGATTTATATTTCAATCATAAGTCCATGTGTGAGTTCAATCAAACTCAATTCAAGCTTTGACCAAGTCATTTGACCTACTTAGGCTCACTTGACCCAAAGTGACCTAAAGTACCCTTATGAGCCAAATTCTAATCATAACCAAATTGGATTGAACTAAGCCCACCTAAGCCTCACATTATGAGCAACAATCATCATAAGATGATCAATCACTCAAATTGGGTCAAACCAAGTCAAACATAAGGGTTGACCAAGTCAACACTTAGCCAAAATGAAACCTAAACTAGCCAAAATCCACCATAGGCCAAATTGATTGAAACCATTGATCAAAACTCATTCATGGCCAATGTTTGAACTTGACCAAGTCATCATTTGAGCCTAACCTAGTCCAATTGGCCACTTGACCCAAGTTGACCCAACTTGGCCTAAAAAGTCAAAATATATCAGAACTTGATCTAAGTCAATTTGATTGAAACAAATGGGTCAAGTTCATTCCAAAATGAATGTTGAACTCAAAAAGCCTCACTAGACTCAACCTAGCCCAATTGACCATGAACCCAACTTGACCTAAAAGGTCAAATTGAACCAAAATCAAATATAAACCAAATTGATTGGAAATAAAGATACTAATCCATTTCAAATGACCAACCAAATATAAACCAACCCATGGCCTAACCCGCGTCAAATTGGTCAACTTGACCCATTTCACCTAAATGAAATCAAATGAACGAAATTCAACTATAAATCAAATTGAACCAAACCAATGATGCCAACATATTTCAAATGGTCATATGAACTTGACCCAACCCTTGGTTTGACCCAATTTGACCAATTGGTCAACTTGACCTAAGTTGACTCATTTTGACCTAAATGGGTCAACATGAGCCAATTCATATCAAACTAACTCCAAATTCAATGAAACTTAGCCTAACCCATTTTTCAATCATACCAAACATATTCAAACTGAAATCAAGATCAAATTACTATTTTACCCTTAGGCCATAGGGTAACCTAAAACCAAATCCACTTGGAATTTGGTCAATTCCTTTTCATGGACACTTGGCATCCTCTTGGTGGGCCAAATGGTCACTAATGGACATGGTGCACATGACCCATTGGGTTTAGGTCATCCAAACCCAACCCAAGGTTAAAACTAACCACCCCCATGGACATATGCACATGGGATTCCTTCCTCCACTTGAATTAAGCACATAGAACCTCCACTCCTTCTCTGGTCAAAACTGAATGCCATGCCCCTCTAAACGGCATAAACAACCCATTGAATAGGGTGTATTGGATCAAAATGACATCTCTAATCTCGGTTGTCCGATTTCTCTAGGGGGGAATATACTCCTCCTAATTCCACTTGAATTCAAGAGTCTCCGATTTGATTGAGCTAAGGGAACTCAGCGGAACCATTTCTAAGTCCCCTCAAGCTTTCTCAAGCTAATTCAACTTCTCCATTTTCGAATTTTCTCAAACTAAGAATAGGGAAGCTCAAGTAAAATTCAATCTCTCTCCACACTTTATACCAACCCAATTCACTTTGCAAGCTTCATCAAGGAACTCAATTGAGTTGATCTAAGTCTTCATCTAAGCTTCTAAGGCAAGGGAGGAGTGTTCTTCATCAAGATTGAGCCCACTTGAAGGTGAACTTGCCCATAGGAAGATCCATCCAATTTCAATACCTCAAAACTTCAACAAGGCTTCATCTAGAAGCTACTTCAAAGAATCGAAGCATTGTGATAGCCTTCGGTGAGATATGCCATTAAACTAATCTTAAATTAGCCATAGTGTGGTCCTTTGTGAAGTGAAGTCTCATCCCATAAGAATCTAGCCATTGGATGTGTTCCTTTTACTCTTAGATGGTGTGGGTTGAATTTGGATTCAATTTGAGCTCAATCGAGCTTGGATCTTCCCCTAGAAGATGAATGGTGGCCATCTCCTATAGGGAAGATCAGAGATAGATCATGGGCCATCCATCCTCGCATTTTGGATGGACGGCCATGATCAAGACATGTAGATCCATCATTTTAACCCTTAAGAACCATGGGCTTGATCTCAGCCATCCAATCCTTGATCGGACGGACGGGGAGAAAGCATGTAGCGCCTCTGCTGATGTGGCGCTATGATGTGAAAACTTTAATAGCCTCTCCCATCACGCCACATGGAAATTGCGTACTATGTTAGCCTCTAGGTGGCACCGATTGGATTAGCTATTTAATTAAGGGATTAATTACCTAATTAATCATGAAATAATCAAATATTCATATCTAAGTGTAGAAAAATCAAAAAAATATGAAATAAATTGCATATTAAAGATAATTGAATGTAGAATATTATAAAATTGATTTTGATGGATTTTGAATAGTGTTATTTTCTAAATTTAGATTTTATTGGAAATGTAATTAGGCTAATTACTCTCTGATTATTTTATTAATTAATCTCAAACTTCTCATGTGTATTTAGTGGGGTGACTTCTGCCTCCACTAATTTTCTTAGGATTTATTAATGGTTTAATTAGGATAATTGCTGGATTCATTCCTAATTACTCTTCTAATATAATTAAACCTAATTAAGTGTGTAATCAGTGGTTTAATCCCATTAATTAAACATTTGTTTAAATGAACAAGGTTTAGGGAATAATTTTGGGATATTTTTTCTTAAGCTATTCCTCCCCTCTCCCTCCTTAATCAAAATTTAATTAAGGATTAATCCTAATTACCTACCTAATTAATTTGATAAAATTCTAAAATCATCCAGAACTTAACTAATTCATCTTGGGTAGGTGCTTAGGTATTCAATAACCTAAGAACATTAAGGAAATCAATATCCAACTCACATGTGTGGGAAGGGTTATGAAATTACTTAAATTAAACCCTTTAGCTTAATTAATCATTAATCATGAGCAATTGCATTAGGCCCTTTCTTTCTTAGGTGCATTACGATTTAAATTCTTGTGTGATTTTATGTCATTCATTGGCTCATAATTATTTGATTAACTATGCAGTGGTGTAAGTAACACAATTAATTAATTCACCTTAACCTAAACAAAATAAAAAATCTAATGATCTTAAGAACAAACTAAATTAACTCACATATGGGGGAAATGGGTTAGGACCAGCAAACATTCTTTCACATTTTCTAAATCAAACATAAAGCAAGTTCAAAATAAAAATCACATTAAACAAACTTTGATTCACTTTAAACTTTCTTATTTCAAAGGATTATCTTTAAGAATTAATTAGGGTGAATGAGTTTACATTATTTTCTAAATCATATGAAAATCATGCATCCATCACTTTTAAAAAATCAAATTAAAAATGGATTATTTTCTTTATGTCAAATTGCATGGGTTGGCTAAAGTAAAAATATGAATGGCTATTATCACTATTAAAACTAAAATTATTTTGAAAACTTATAAATCAAATATCAAAACTGAAAGGTATACTAGTTATACTTTATTTATAAGTTTGCATGTGAATATAAAAATGTGTCTTATATTTTCTTCCTTTCTTTCCTCTTAACATGGATTTGAATAAGATTTGCAAAGTGTATGGTTGTTTTAAAAGAATATAACACTTGCTTAAAATCTACTCTTATCCTCTTCCATGTTATAACTTAAGAAGGATCTTTACATTTACACACATAAATTATATAAACCAAAATTAAATAAACATAAACTTTGCATCTTTTTTTCTCATTTATCTCTTTTGTACATGCATATATATTTAAGGAAGTGGTATATTAGTCTGGACAACCCCGAGATTGCAAGGCTTTAAGTAGCCCTAAGTAGGTCTTGTATCTTACACCCTGGTGCTAACAATGGCGCCATACTCACTTATGCCTTTTATACATGCACATGTGCATATGAATAAAGGATAAAATAATAATCTTTTTTTTTAGTTAATGAAAATCATGCATCATAAAGCATCCAAAATTTCTTAAGTGATATTTTTTAGCATTCACCATAAAGCATGCTAAACATTTCTATTTGTATGTATAGATATACTTAGGATTCATTCATATGCATGTTATACATGTTGGGAGAGAAATGTAGTGATGTGTGTTTTGTGATATTAATTCACTTTACTTAATCTTAAAATATCTTTCTTTTTTAATAGGTTTATTTAGGGAAGATCTAAACTTAGGATTAATTTAAAAACATAATAAAACATTTACTAAACAAAATCAAATATGAATCTACTTTAGAAATTACTATTACTTAAGGTAGGGAAGGAAAGATAAGTTCTCTTCTCTTTTTCCTCTCTTTACAACTTAGTAATTAATTATAGGATTCACCTAAACCAAATCAAAAATACAAAATAAAACTAACCCAAAATAACTAAATAACTTAAATTGGAACCATCTTCTAAGTTGGACATTTTCATACTTAGAAAAACTAAACCTTAAACCCATAGCTAATCACACCACACTAACCTTAAATGGCACACACATTAGAACAAGTCACAATTTCTTATTTTAGGTTAGGGTGGTCCATGGTTTGATGCTTGATTTTATTTTGTGATGTAATATTTTAGTAGATATTGTGTATGTGTAGATTGAATGGTATGATTTAGTCGAATCATTATTATCTATAGGATTGTGCTTAAGGGCACTGTAATAAATAAAAATATATGTTGCGGTGCTTATACCCCTAAGCATAATCTAGGTCATGGACTTGACGTTACCCATGTGTGGGTGCTAAGTCCAATATATATGCCTGAGATTTATATGGTTTGTTTAGCTAATCTCTATTTTATAGGTGTTAGTTAGAATTACTTTTCTTTTTCATATACTTTTGTAATTAGTATTTTAGAATGATTGTTATGGGGGATTAGGAGGAGTATTGGTTATCAGATTTCATCTTATGTACCATGTGAAGCCTTTGGAGCAACCACATTCTAACCATCTGAAAGAAGGAATCAAAAGAAGAAAGAAGAAAGAAGAAAGAATAATAGAAGAAAGAAGAAAGAAGAAAGAAGAAAGAAGAAAAGAAGAAATGAAGACCCCATAACATGAATTTCTTGCTTAATTATAATTAATTCATTTGTAATCCGGGTTGTATAAGGGTAGAGCTCAGCTACCCAATTTATTTTTGAGTTTGTGCAGTAGAGCCCGACCATAAATGGATTTTTATTCTTTTACGTTAGCTTTATAAAATGTTTGATATTTTTCTTAGCTTGTGCATTAGAAATGACATGTCTTCGTAGTTTCTTTCTTGCTTGATGTATGGCCTGGATGATGATTAGGCTCCTAGGAAAAAATAAATCTTCTACCTGATTAATCAACTCAAAATTAAAAAATAAATAACTCTTAACCTCATTTAAAGCCTAAGTTAAAATCAAGATAAAAGAATTAGTAACCCCTTAGCTGGATGTGTACTTTCTTTTTCAGCGTCATGCATAAAAGCATATTATTTCACTCTTGATTGGAGGGCTTCCACCTTTACCAGAGAGTTTGGCTTGACCTATGAGAGCCATGGTGGAAATACACCTCCTTATCTTACTAATTTTTGCCCGTAATCTAATTTCTCATGCATTAGGCATAAAGAATCCTATAGCCTGAGTCAAATGATTGTCCAAATGAAAATAAAACATATGAAAATTTTTTATTAGATTTAAGTCATGAATTCATGCCCTACATGATCTAGTCTCTTTAGGGAGTGTGTTTAAGGACTTAGTCTCATTCTAAATAAATAACAACCTTGTTATCTTACATAAACATATGACTTGCCTACATATTTTAAAACTGTTGGATGACTTAGTTGGTAGCCACCCCCAGATGATTGTAAATCCAACGGGTGGTTTATCCTCTCTAGTGTAAGTAAAATGAATACCCATTTTCTCCTTAGATTTAGGCCGTGTTTTTGGTCCTCACCAAAGCTCCTTAGATTTAGGTTCAGAGGTTACTACTTCTTTTATGGGCTATGAGCATAAATCCTCACCTCTTAAACATTTTCATGATCTTGTGTCATGGAATCATAAGCCCTAACATTCTAATAAAAATTCAACTCAAACATATTAATTCAATCTCAAAAATGTAAAGCCCAATCATAGAGTAGTTTGGGATGCTTATTGAGCTTCCTAGTATCTGAAGCATCCCGTACTTATTTTCATTTGGCTTCGATAAGAACTCCCTTCTCTTGATTGATCTCACTTGAATTTTTGAAAACAAACCAATCGATTGGGAGTTCTACCTTTCAAAATCTTTGGGAATAATGATCATTTACCTTAATTGAAAGTATTCCTAAGAAATCTCATTCCTTAGAATGTAATTAACTATGGGGGCTTGCCCTTATAGGAAACTTAACTAACCCGGTTTAAAATAAATTCTACTTTACTTTCTCATGTAAAGTAGGGGAAGAATCTTTGGTACATTCCAAAGACCCATAGTCCTTAGGAGTCTTTATTGAGGTGATTAGGTTCATTGTAAGGTGGTGACTTCTATCTTTCGAGATAGTACACCACTCCTCAATTTCATATTTGATCACCCTAATAAGAACTTCTACAAATCTGTGTGGCATCCCAACAAGGCGTATTATGTATATTTTTGTTTTCATTTATCCTCTCTTCCTAAAAGAGGGATAGATGAAAGCAGGAATTATATATAATTTTCACCAATGAGCAATGGCTAGAAGGCAAAGTCTTAGGAGGCCCTGTGAAGCCTTGGAGCAAAACTAAATCAAGAGGAAAATAAGAAAGATGAAGTACGAAGACCCCCATAGTACTCATTCAACTGTAATTATAAAATTCTTTTATAATTTGAGTTGTATAAGGATAGAGCTCTGCTACCCAACTTCTTTCATATTTTGAGGTGTACGATGGTATCCGCTGCATCGACCTCTTATTCTTTTATGAAAATCCATGAAATGTTTGATTATTGTGTTTATTTTGTACAATAGAAAATTGCATGTTCTTCATAGATTTCTTAAGCTTGCTGTTTGAATGTATCGCCTGGATGTGATAGGCTCTTTAAGATAAAATTATTTTTTTTTACCCCCACTATAACTCATAACCTCACTTTAAAGCTTAGGTTATAATCAAGATAATTAAAAAATTTAGCAACCCCTTAGCTGAATGATGTACATGACAATAATCATGCATGTCATCTTGCTTCACTCTTGAATAGGGAGGGTCTCCACTCTTGCATGGTAGAGGAATGCTTGACCTATGAGGGCATCCCTTGTAGTGGAGAACACCTCCTCCTACTGATTTAGCCAACAATCTAATTTTTATCATAGATTTAGGCATAATTGTCATAAGCCATTATCCAAACGAATGTGTCAAAAGGATATAAAATTTTGTAAAATTTTATATTTAGCCTAAGTCATGTCTTTATATTGGTCATAATTTAGTCTCTTAGGGAGTGAGTTTAGGACTCTAGTCACTTTCCTAATTAAATAACAGTCTAGCTATCTTGCACTTACATAAGACCAGCTTATATGGTTTCGAAGCGTAGAAGGTATTAGTTGGTAGTCACTCCATGTTAATGTAAGTCCAGAAGAGTCAGGATGAGATTATTTTCTCTTATAGAGGTAAACTACTATGTCCCATTTTCTGCTTAGATTTAGGTCATGCTTTTAGCTTGTGCAAAAGCATCCTTGATTTCAGATTCGAGGTTACTTATTTTCTTTGGGCTATGAGTATAAGTCATCACCTCTTTGGAATTTCCCAAATCTTGTGTTGATGGATTATATGCTCTAGCGTTCTAATAAAATTCCAATTCAAATGAAAATAAATTATATCTTTCTAAATATATAAATTCTCATTATAGGGTAGACTGGAGCACTTATTAGGCCTCTTATTATTATGAGTGCTCTCTACTCATTTTCCTTTGGAATCTAAAAATAAGTCTTTCAAATAGAACTTTTTCAATTTATTTTCAAAATTACCCAATTCTTTGATAGTCTAACCTTAGAATCTTTGGAGATATTTATTAACTACTTCAATCAAGAGTATTCTTAAGAAATTCTTATTTCCTAAGATGTAATTAACTATGAGAGCTTACTTTCATAAGGAATTGAAGAACCTGACATAAAATAAACCTTCTTTACTCTTTCATATAAAGTAGGGGAAAAATCTCTAGTATATACAAAGACCCATATGCCTTAAGAGTCCTTATTAAGTAATTAGATCCATTGTTGAGTGATGTTTCCATCTTTTGAGATGACACATCATACCTCAATGTCATACTCGATCACTTCAGTAAGTACACCCTAAGATCTTCGTGGTGTTCCCAATGACTCCCAAATTAAAACACCATATAATGTAATAGTGAAGGAGAGATAATGAGATAGGTTGAGAAGTGTTTGGGGTTTAAGATGGCCCATCTTGAATCTAGTTAACATAGGATGTGGAGGAATGAGTGGTTATAAAGTGGTCTCTGGAGTGAGCTTGGTATTAGAGCCAGGCTATTTGTGAGGAAGGGAAGTGATAGTTGGTATGGTGGAATTTGATGATACTATTAGGGAAGAAGAATGTGGTCAAGTATTATGAGGATGAGTAGAGGGAAGAGGGTTTGTAAGTGATGAGGTAGGTAAGGTGAGAGGAAATGTAGTAGGAGTGTAGATTGAGGTGAGATATGTTTGTAAGAAAAGTGAAAATTCATTGAAAATAACATGTTAGGATGTTATGACTTTGTGTGTTTTGGGATTATAACATTTATACCCTTGCAAGTTAGAGAATAGGCAATAAATATACATGGTTTAGATCTTGGGGATAGTTTATTAGTTGTATATGGTTGAAGTCAAGGGAAGCATAAGTAGCTAAAAGTATGAAGAGTGGAATAATCAGGCTTTTTATTTTAAGGTAACTAATATGAGGATGTATTATGTGTTGTTGGAGAAGGTAGCCTATTGATTAAATTTGTGGCAGTTAAAAGAGTTTCAACCCAAAATAGGGGGAAAATCAGACTCAATGAGTAGAGCTCAGACAGTGTTGAGGAGATGTCAATGTTTACGCTTAGCCACTCCATTTTGAGAGAGAGTGTAGGGACGATAGTATTCATGTATGATTCCATTATTGTCCAGAATACCTTTGAGAACATGATTGCAATACTCACCACCACCATCAGTTTGGACAGTCATAATATGAGTATTGAATTGATTTTCAATTAGAGCTTTGAATTTGAGGAAACATTTAGTTGTTTCAAATTTAGTATGCATGGAAAAAGTCCAAATAAGTCAAGACTAGTCGCCAATAAAAATACAATAGTAATGAAACCCTTGAAGTGATTGATTAGGGGAAGGACCTCATACATTTTAATGAACAAGTTGAAAAGGAAAAGAAGAAGTTGTTTGTGAAATGGAAAATGGTAATCTATGGCTTTGTGCCATTTTACGTATAGTGCAAAAGATAGTTATTTGAAAGAAAGAAAATGAAGATCATTATTAAGTTTGGCTAATATTATTGCTGAAGGATGGTCGGTTGATGTCGAGATGTTTGTGGGAGAACTTGTGTTGAATTGAGGTGGTAGCTTTGGGGAAGGACACATCAGTATAGTATAGACCTCTAAAGTCGTGTGTTTGATTGATCTTCTAGTCTTTAATTGAGTACCCTATAGCATGAAAAACTATGGAAAAATTATTTTGAGATGTAAGTTTTATAAGACAAATTAGGAATGTGAAAGACTTTTGGAAGAATAAGCTTACGAGAGGGAGTGGGTAGAATGCTTGGTCCAACATTGTATATAAGCAAGCTATCTGCATTTCCTACGATGACTTAATTTGGTCTCTGATGGGGAGAGACATTGGATAGTTGGATGGCATTAAATGAGAGGTGCAACGATGCTCCAGTATCTTGTAGTCACTTTATGGAGCTTGTTCTAACAGTTGTGTGTATAGCATGTGTATTTGAAGATTCGAGCGTTGAATATTGTAAATTGGTTCTATGCCAGCACTTGAGTGCCTTGTGTCATGGCTTTCCACAAATCTGACATTCAATGTTGGAGATTTAACTACGTACACACACTGCATTAGTTCTTTCTTGAGTGTAGTATTATCAATTTTTTTCCCCTACAATGATTGGAAGCTAAAGCTTTTTGTAATGAGTTTTTAATAGAGTAAGAGAAAGCTGCATCATTTGCTTGAATGACTTCTTCATTGTACAACAGTGAATAAAGGTCATCGAGGATGATAGGTTGCATGTTCATCCATACTGTAGTTTTAAAAGCTTGATAAGATGGGAAAAGACTATTGAGTGTGTACAATATAATGTCCTCATTATCAATGTGCAAACCATAGGCAATAATAAGATCTACTTTAGCTTTAATTTCAGCCAAGTATTGAGTCATTGTCTCTTGATCCCATGGATACATTATTGTATCATCAAATACAAGAGCTCTATTGGTGGACTACAATCTTCTTTCTAGAGTTGCCCAAATTTTTCAATAGTTTCCAAGTTTAATACATATCAGAGAATGGAGGTTGAGATGGCATATAAGGCTAAGACAAGATTCTGGTTGATAAGCTTCCATAGTTGATATTGTAGGTATTCGATTGTGACTCCATTTTTGATAATTTGAAATTCATTTAGTTGAATGGACTGACTAGTTAGATACCCCTCAAACCCATTTTCTTTGAATAACTTCTGAACTTGTGATTTTCGGATCTTATTATTCTCAATTGTGAGTTAATTTGGTACTCTATTTTTTATTTATAACCAGGAATTTAAATTAAGGAGGTATGCTGACTTCTTGGATTTGTGCATCATCATTCTTTTGTGATGTGGTCATTGTAGCATAGAATGAAGTTTTTGCCATAGAGTGTGTGGGAAAAAGGGAAGATCACTAATGCTTAGTGACTAAGATTATAGGTGAGGATGATGTTGTACAACAGTTACAACAAGACCAAACAAAGAGTATATGTACTAAAGATTAGAACTCATAGTTGTGGTGTTTATTTTTAGATCATATATGGGAGACACCACATAGATCTGAGGGGGTACTCATTGAAGTGATCGGGTATGACATTGAGATATGATATAATATCTCGAAGGATAGAGTTATCACCCTTCAATAGACCTAATCAACTAATAAGGACTCCTAAGGCATGATGGGTCTTCGAATATAACAGAGATTTTTCTCCTACTTTACATGGATGAATAAAGTAGAGCTTATATTAAATGGGTTCTAAAGTTCCCTATGGGGGCAAGCCCCCATAGTTAATTATATCCTAAGGAAGGTGAATTCCTTAGAAATACTCTCGATTAAAGTAGACAATTATTGTCTCCAAAGATTTCAAGGGTAAGACTATCAATAAATTAGCTATATTTAGAAAATCAATCAAGATAAATTGAAAGGAGAGACTTATTATTGAAACCAAAAGAAATGAGTGGGGAATGCTCATGATATTAGGGAACCTAGTGAGCACTCGAAACTATCCTATAGTTGGGCTTTATATGTTTGAAGTTGAAAAGAATTATTTGTTCGAGTTGAATTTTTTTTAGATTACTAGGACTTATAATCCAACAATACAAGATTCTGGAAATGCCTAAGAGGTGAGGATTTATGCTTGTAGCCCGAAGAAAATAGCTACATTAGATCCTAAATCTAGAGCTTTGACATAAGCTAAAGTAGGACTTAAATCTAGTGGGTTATATTTTTTTACCTCCATACCACATGATCAATTCAATCACTTGAACAAATATGAATGCATGTCTTTTTTTTAATAGTGAATGGGATTTTCATTTAGTTAAATGCACATACAAGTATATAAAAGTCTTAAGATTTATTATTAAACTAGGGGTGGTAAATACCTCATTGAGCTACTTAAAGCCTTGTCAATGTCCATACTAGATATATCCATTATTCTTAAATACACATGAATGTACAAATAACTACAAGAATGAAAATCATGCAAATGTTGTATTTGATTTAAATAATGATGATTTTCTTTCATTCTGAATGCACATACATGTATAAAATTTAAGCGGATACTAAATCATTATTAAACTAGGGGTGAGTGATCTCCTTAGGGCTACATAAAGCCTTGCGTCCCCTGAATGTTCAGACTAGATATACCCACTATTCTTGAATACATATGAATGTACAAATAACTACAAGAATGGAAAAACCATTCAAAAGTTGTATTTGATTCAATTAATTATTTATATATGTGAACTAAAGCTCTGTAAGTTCTAACATAGGGTACATAGGAATGAATCCAAACAAATGTTGTATCCCTAAATGAACTATACACTTGTTAATATTTAAACTTCATGTAAATCTATGTAGGATAAAGAAAGAGAACTCCATATCACATATTCTATAATTGAGTTTTTAATAGAGTGTGTACAATATAATGTCCTCATTATCAATGTGCAAACCATAGGCAATAATAAGATCTACTTTAGCTTTAATTTCAGCCAAGTATTGAGTCATTGTCTTCGATCCCATGGATACATTATGTAGAATCATTATAATTATACAATGAAAGCTCTATTGGTGGCAATCTTCTTTCTAGAGTTGCCCAAATTTTTTCAATAGTTTCCAAGTTTTGATATTAGAATGGAGGTTGAGATGGCATATAAGGCTAAGACAAGATTCATTTGATAAGCTTCCATAGTTGATATTGTAGGTATTTTGACTCCATTTTGATAATTTGAAATTCATTTAGTTGAATGGGTACTAGATACCTCAAACCCATTTTCTTTGAATAACTTCGAACTTGTGATTTTTAGATCTTATTATTCTCAATTGTGAGTTAATTTGGTACTCTATTTTTGATTTATAACCGTGAATTTAAATTAAGGAGGCATCTTGACTTATTAATCATCATTCTTTGTGATGTGGTCATTGTAGCATAATGAAGTTTTGCCATAGAGTGTGTGGAAAAGGGAAGATCACTAATGCTTAGTGACTAAGATTATAGGTGAGGATGATGTTGTACAACAGTTACAACAAGACCAAACAAAGAGTATATGTACTAAAGATTAGAACTCATAGTTGTGGTGTTTATTTTTAGATCATATATGGGAGACACCACATAGATCTGAGGGGGTACTCATTGAAGTGATCGGGTATGACATTGAGATATGATATAATATCTCGAGGATAGAGTTATCATTCAATTTCAACTAATGGACTCACAAGGCATGATGGGTCTTAATATAGAGAGAGATTTTTCTCCTACTTTACATGGATGAATAAAGTAGAGCTTATATTAAATTGTTCTAAAGTTCTCTTGGGCAAGCCCCATAGTTAATTTATATCTAAGGAAGGTGAATTCTTAAATACTCGATTAAAGTAGACAATTATTTCCAAAGATTTCAAGGGTAAGACTATAAATATAGCTATATTTAGAAAATCAATCAAGATAAATTGAAAGGAGAGACTTATTTGAAACCAAAAGAAATGAGTGGGGAATGCTCATGATATTAGGGAACCTAGTGAGCACTCGAAACTATCCTATAGTTGGGCTTTATATGTTTGAAGTTGAAAAGAATTATTTGTTCAGTTGAATTTTTTAGATTACTAGGACTTATAATCCAACAATACAAGATTCTGGAAATGCCTAAGAGGTGAGGATTTATGCTTGTAGCCCGAAGAAAATAGCTACATTAGATCCTAAATCTAGGGAGCTTTGACATAAGCTAAAGTAGGACTTAAATCTAAGCGAAAGTGGGTATATTTTTTACCTCCATACCACATGATCAATTCAATCACTTGAACAAATATGAATGCATGTCTTTTTTTTAATAGTGAATGGGATTTTCATTTAGTTAAATGCACATACAAGTATATAAAAGTCTTAAGCAGATACTTCGCCATTATTAAACTAGGGGAGTGAGGTAAATACCTCATTGGAGCTACTTAAAGCCTTGCGTCCCCGGAATGTCCATACTAGATATATCCATTATTCTTAAATACACATGAATGTACAAATAACTACAAGAATGAAAAAATCATGCAAATGTTGTATTTGATTTAAATAATGATGATTTTCTTTTATTAACTGAATGCACATACATGTGTATAAAAATTTTAAGCGGATACTTCGTCATTATTAAACTAGGGGAGTGAGGTAAAGATCTCCTTAAGGCTACATAAAGCCTTGCGTCCCCTGAATGTTCAGACTAGATATACCCACTATTCTTGAATACATATGAATGTACAAATAACTACAAGAATGGAAAAACCATTCAAAAGTTGTATTTGATTCAATTGAATTATTTATATATATGTGAACTAAAGCTCTATGTAAGTTCTAACATAGAGGTACATAGGAATGAATCCAAACAAATGTTGTATCCTTTTCGAATGAACTATACACTTGTTAATATTTAAACTTCATGTAAATCTATGTAGGATAAAGAAAGAGAACTCCATATCACATATTCTAAACCATAAGCACATGCAAGCTTATGAATATTTATAACTATTGTCACTCCATATATTATAAGTTATTTATATACTTTTGAAAATAAATTTAATTTAGCAGTCATAATAGCCATACATATTTTTCATTTAAATCAACACATACAAGCTTGACATAAATAAAATCATTTCATTTAATTGATTTTTGAAAAGATTGAATGCATGATTACAAGTGACATACAACATTTAACATGATTGGAAAGAAATAAAAGGACATAAGCACATGATTTCATTCAATCTAATTAATTCATAAGGACAATCATACTAAATAAGATCATTTAAAATAAACCAAACCTTCTTAAAGTCACTTTTAATTTCATGTTTGATTTGATTTAAGAAATGAAAGAAAGAGGTTTGCAAATTCTAATCCCATTCTCATAAGTGTGAGTTAATTTAATTTAATGGAAAGTAATTAGGTCAATTTTAGGGATTAATTGGGATAAGGTATGAATTAGATCAATTAGTTAACCCTTACCTATGTTATCTTAAGGTAATTAATCAAATGATTATGAGCCAATAAAATATGCAAATGAATTGTAAAGTAAATAACAATACTTCTATAAAATGAAAGGGGCCTAATACAATTAACTCATAATCATTGATTAATTAAGCTTAAGGAACTTACTTAATTACTTTTATGATTTTCTCACACAAGTGAGCTAACCATAATTTCACTAAACCTTTTTAGGATATTGAACACCTAAAGACCTACCCATAAATTAATTAGGTCCATATCCATTTTAAAATTTAATTAAGCTAATTAAGTAATTAATTAGTTAATTAAATCCTAATTATTTTCTCTTGAAAAGTAAAGGAAATTTAGAGAAAATATTAGGGAAAAGGCCCCAATCACATTCTCTAAACCTCCCTACTGTTAATTAATGCCAAATGAGTCTAATTAATTAGTTGATTTACTGTTCACATGCTTAACTTATCCTTAATTAAGTTAGGAAGGTAATTATAGCTTAATCAATCAATTTTTCTAATTAATCATCTAATAAATTCCCAAAAAAAATGAGGGAGGCAGAGGTCATCCCCCTTAAGCAACCTCTGAAAATTTGAAACCAATTAGATAATTAATTAGGGAGTAATTAGGTTAATTATATTTTTAGTTAAATCCTAATTAAGCTAAAATAACTATTTAAAATTAATTAAGAATAATTTTAATGGATTTCCCTCTAAAATACCTTTAAAATGAGTTCTTATTTATATATTTTAGATTTTTCTATGATTAGTTATTAATTATTAGTTTCAACCTCAAAAAGTAATTAATTAACCTAATTAAGCCATAATCTCGTTAGTGCCACGTGGTGCGCTAACGCTATGCACTTTCCACATGGTGTCGCAGGATTGACTATTTAAGTTGTCACATCCATGGTTGACTCGGATGGCGGCAGGATGCGCTTTCCCATGGGTCATCTGATCTAAGATCAGAAGACCACGATCAAATCTATGGCTAAGGGGGGATTAAGCAACGGATCTAGCGTGATATGATCAGAGCCGTCCATTCCAATCACATGGAACGGATGGCCCGTGATCTCTCTTCCTACGAGCGACGAACAATGGAGCCCATCCACCATGGATTGCTCGATCTGAGCTCACTCGAGCTCAGATTCATTCCAGAACTACCCCACACCTTTGCGCGAGGGATCCACGAAGATCCAACGGTTGGATCGACTCACATGCAACTTTTCTTCAAAAAGATCCAACACATTTTCTCCTAAAGCTCAGTTTCAATGGATTTACCTCATCGTAGCTAGGACCGGTGGTTCACACACTTAAGGAAGCTTTGTCTAGTTGAGACAAAGCCATATTGAACATCAATTGGATTAGTTCTAAGTGGATCGCTCGATTGGTCAAGAACGGTTCTTTGGAGCTTCAGCTTTGATTGAAATTTGGCCTTCGGTTGATTCGAAGCTCGGGAAATGACTTGGGTAGTTTCGACGAGGTATGTGGAAGATGTGTGTAGGGGGAATTGAGCTTTGGTTGAGAGAAGAAGAAGTTTGGATTGGGATTGAGCTACCCTATTTTGGGTGTGCATGGAAGGAGGAAATTTGAGGTGGGGAGACCTTGGGAAGTTCTGGGATGTGCTAGGGAGTTTCATTTCTCTCTTGGGGGCTCAGAGGAATCGAATGCAAGTGAAATCCTATTTGAATTGAGGGGGTATATCCCTCAATTTGCTAAGGTGGACGGACGTGATTGTCTCCCATTTTTTACGCCAGTTGGAGGAGTCCATCATCATGTCCATGTGGCTCATCTTGGTTGGAGGAAGGAGTTGGGGGGGGGCTAGGCTTGATATGGGTTGATCTCCTTGCTTGGATCCAATGGGTGTTCGGTTTGTAAGGAAGGTGAGTTAACTCACCTCCCTTTGGTCCATGGCAAGTCCTAGCCCACCCTAGCCCACTTAAGGTGGGCTAGGAGGTTAGGTCAGATCCCAAATGGGGTGAGTGAAGGCTGCCAAGTGATCGGAGAGTGGACTTTGCCATTTTTGAGTGGAATCCTATGCAAAGAGGGCCTGATCAATGGACAATGGCTTGGGTTGGACCCACATGGCTTTTGGGTTGAGTTAAGGTTGACCCAAGATGGGTTTGAGTCCAGTTTGATCAGCCTCCAATAGTTCATGAGTTGATTTCATGGGTTTTGGCTCAATTTCATCATATGGATTCAATTTGGGTCATGTTGGGTTAGGTTGACCAATTGGTCAAATTGGGTCAAACCAAAGCTTGGGTTAAGTTCAAATGATGATTTAAAGTGTTTTTATTTAAGTGGTTTTAATCAATTTAGCCTAGGTTTGATTTTGACTTATTAGGATTCATATAGGTCAAATGGGCTAAGTTGACCAATTTGACCAAATTGGCCAAATTGGCTTGGGTTGAGTGTTTGTTCAAGTTCCATTGATTAATTAAAAATTATTGTAGGCTTTGATTTGAATCAATTTGGATTTAATTTGTATTTTGGCCAATTTGACCTTTTAGGTCAATTTGGGCTAAGTTGGGTCTAATTGATCAAATTGAAGCTTTGTCCAAGTTCAACAATGAATTTGGAATGAACATTTGTCATTGGTTGCAATTAATTTGGGTAGATCATAATTTGACCCATTTTGGCCTTTTAGGCCAATTTGGGTCAACTTGGGTCAACTGGACAATTGGACTTTGTTTGACACAATGGATGATTAGGTCATGTTCAATCATTGATTATGAGTTGGTGTGAATCAATGGTTTCAATTAATTTAGTGTATGGTAAATTTTAGCTAGTTTAGATTTCAATTAATTTAGTGCTAAAGGTTGACTTGGTTTGACTCAATTCAAGGTAATTGATCATCCCAGGGTGATTGTAATCATGGTATGAGGCTTGGATGAGTTTGGTTCAATCTAATTTGGGCTTGACTAAAACTTGGCTCAAAAAGGTCCTTTTGGGCACTTTAGGTCAAGTGAGCTTAAGTGGGTCAATTGGCTTGGTTTTGGCTTGATTCAAGTTTGATTGGATTTACATATGAGCCTAGGATTGAAATGTGAATTCAACTGCAATCAATTTGGAGTCTAATGTATTTTAGTGCACTTAGAATTTTCAAGCCAAAAGAGCTAAGTTGGGCTTAACTTGGGTTAACTTGAATTTGGCTTGGTGATTGTATATTTCATTTATATTTGTAAATATAATTGAAGGAATAATTGATTCAAGATAAAATTCATTAGTTTTGGCTTGATTTAGATAGGTTTTGACCAATTTCAAGAAATTGGCTTAAAGGGCTTGAATTGAGTTTTGATTTGATTTTGGGTTTGGTTTTGGCTATTTGAATTTATATTTTATTTATATTTGAGAATATAAATGAATATACAAATGATTCATGAGAAAATCACTTGAGTTTGGAGTGATTTGGAAGCAAATTTGACTAAGCTCATGGATGTAGGTCAAAAGGGCTTATAAAGAAATTGATTTACTTTGATTTAGTTTTGATCGTTGGAATGTCCATTTCATTTATATTTATGAATATAAATGAAGGAAAAATTGATTTATAAAGAAATCAATTGGTTTGGTTTGATTTAGTTTGATTTGGTTTTGGTCATTTGAGTTTGGATTTCATTTATATTTATGAATATAAATAATGGAACAATTGATTTATAAAGAAATCAATTGATTTTGATTTAAGGATTTTGGTTAAGTTTATGAGAGTGGATCATATGGCTTAGGAAGGGTTTTGGAACTTAGATTTGATTTTGGGTTTCAATCATTTGGAATTGAGTTTGAACTTGAGTTCGATAAATGATTGAAGGATTGAATTGATCTTGGAGAAGATCAATTGAATTTAGATTAAATTGGACTTGGCTGGGAGTAAGGCCATGGAATTCAATCATAGGGTTTATGAAGGATTTGGAAATTTGATTTGATCATGGGATTGATTGTGAATTTTGAAATTTGGAATTTGAATTAGATTTGAGGTTTGATTTGAGAAGGAAAACATGGATTAAGTTTAAGCTATAGGGTAGGCAGATCTCCCTAAATTCTAAGGCATAACCCACTCCTATGGCTAACTCTTCTAAGTCTCTAGCTTATGTTAAGTGTTCACCTAATCACTATAAGTGTCTTAGGACTAAGGAGTTCTTAGTGTCTATAAGAGTCCAAGATCTATGACGAGAAGATTGGGAACTCACTCCAAAAGTGAGGTCAATAATAGTATAATGGAATTTTACCTTCATGTCTCCTCTATGCTTACATTGACACATGATGTTAATTTATATAAGTAAAAAGGCAATCAACTCTGATAAAGGTAGTTGTAGTATGGGTAATCGACAGACATGTGTATGGATGAGATAGCAATAACGAGCAATACACATGTCTGCTCCACTATCAGGTATTGGCTGATTCACTATCAAATATGAGGTATTTTATTTTGAAATGTGCAATATGCATAATGCAACTTGCAAAATATTTAATATATGAAATAGTGATTTTCATGCAAGATGTGTTGTCTTCCATGAATTTTATTATGAGATTAATTGTGATATGAGGTACTTTCATGCAAGATGTGTTGTCTTGGATTATACCTTTAAATTACATGAATATGAAACTTAAAATTGTTTTTATTACTCATAATCTATAACTATGAGTTTAATTATTAAATAATGATGAAGTTTACATAAACTAATATAACATAGTTTTTTTTTGTTGATTTGGAGAAATTTCAATCAAATGAGCACAATATTGATGCCACATTCAAAATAAAAGAAATTTCATATAAAGGACAAGAATGTTTTCATTTAATATATTCTTCTATAGCCTTTTTAATATTTTTTAGTTCTTTTTTTTATTTTTTTTATTTGTTTAGTTTGTGCAATCTTGAATATAACTAATTTTTTAAGAAAACTAAAATTATGACAAAACTTCTTTGGATCTCTTGCTATCATCCTTAATTAAGAACTTTTGTCTACCTAAATAGAAGCCATACAATCATTAACTCATTATATAGTCTCATTAACAATTTATTCTCAAATAGTTTGCAATCCCAAAGTAGTATTTCATAATAGTCCTTGTAAATCTTATTTAAATCTCATTTTGCCCAACTTTTGATGAGTAGTTTCAACAAATTAATTGTGCACCTTCTAATTACTCTGATGAGAAAACTATAATTATTTGCTTGTGAAGATTGCATCCATATGTAGTTTCATCAAAGCTTATCCATCGGATTCTACTAACCCCCCCAATGCTTATTATATTGAACAAGTTCATTAGCTATTTCAATAAAATCTTGAATTGATTCTTGTGAACCAAACGTACTAATGAAATTACAAATCCAATCAATACAATAACACACATCTTTGTCTTGTGATTTGAGTTTTACATTTTCTATCCAAGTATTAAATTTTCTTTGCTCACTTATTCCTATCTCTTCTAGAAATTCTTATCTTTTCTTGTTGCATCAATGTCATCAACCTTACTCCACTTTTATTAATCTCATTAGTTTAGTTTGTGATCAAATAGGTCACAATTTTGGATTTTCCAATAAATTTTTGTCAAAACTTAGTTAAAATCGTGCGTCAAATTTCGGTCGAAAATATATAGATTGATCACCAAACATAAAATCTTAGTTTCATCACAAAGTGGTGATATTAAGATTTGGTGATAACGTAAATAGTTGTGGTGAATATAAGAGAATGTGCAAATAAATCATCTAAATAAAAAGAATTAGTTCGATTTAAACTAATTAGATTAAGATTAATAATTTTTTTAAACCATTTATTTTGATTTTGTTTAGATTTGATATTATTTTTAAGAAATAGAATAATATTGAAACTCAATTGAAGTTTTATACAGTACATATCTTCTCTCACCTAAACTAAAAAAATATATTGATATAACATTTATAAACTATTAAATCATTATTTATACCGACTTATTAAAACATCAAATTAAATTGAATCATATTGTTTTGTTTACTTAGTTCTAATTCAATATTACTTTTGAAGGGTTATTGGGTTGATTTAATTTAAAATTACGAGAGATTATTGAGTGCGAGTTTGGACATAACTCTACATCTGGACTTCAATAACTTAACAGCATATGACGCAAAATCACTATACAACTGCTATATATTTATTACGAAATATTGTGTACTCATATAATATTAATAACACGATAATATATATCATCTATATGTTCAATAATTAATACTTTATAATCAATATACAATATTTTATAACTAATACACAATAATTATATATTAACTAAGCACTATATATGATATTATATTATTAAAATTTGAATATAACTTTCTATATTCACACATCATATTTAATAATTTTTCTTAAATTACAATTAATTAAAGTGGAAATAAATCATGCTTTCCTCTGCTGATATCTAAGGAATGGCATCATAATTTGGCCTCTTGCTTTTCTCACAGTAGAAAAAAAAATGAAATAAAAATATCCTCATCAAATGTTTCATTAAAATCTCCAAATTATAAAATATAATTTGCGATGAGTACAAAACATAAATAATTAATTCTAATTTAATTTATATTTCCTTTAAATTAAATTCAACAATAAATCTAAAAACTTTTGGAACAAATAAAAAAAAATGAATCAAAATATTCCGATGTAACCCTAAAAATACTTCCTTCAGGCAGACCTTTTACACAACATGGAAGGAATATACAAATTGCATATTATAATTGTCCTCGCAAAAGTACATAGCGGCTCTTTAGCCATCCAAAGCGCAAATGGAGTGCGTTAGAAGCGCGAAGAAACTTCTTCAGATTTCTTTCTTACGGATATTATTATTCCTTCAAAGAAACTTTTAAATTGTGCGCATCAAAAATGAATGATGTGCGAATTTTAAATCACTTTTCAAATAAATTCTGGAATTCTTTAGAAATATTACTATATAAGTGTTAACTTTGAAATTATGCATGCATTTCATAGAGTAAAAAAGAATCACGTACGTTTATACATAGCCAACTGAAGACTCCCAAGAGAATTTCTCTTTCTTAGAACCGTTATGTTTTAAGAAAATTATTATTTTTATGAATTTAATAATATATTATTACTTTTTTATTTCAAGTTCTTTTCAATCTCACTATAAAATTCATTTTTTTAATAAAAATAATTTAAATAATATGAACCAGAAATTTATCCATGATATCCTAATTTATTCAGAGAAACAAACTAATTCCAATTAGTCTACAAAATAATATCTTACAAAAATATATTTACAATTTCCTTTATCATTGTTTTAAAATAAACATAATAATCTTGTAAGATTTTAAATTTTCCTTGCAGATTATATATTTTATTTGATCACTTTATATCAAACCAGTACTTTATTATTTTCTTTTACAAATAAAAGGAGAATGAAGCCAAGGAAGCAAATTTCGACCACAATCTTTAAAGCAAAAGCAGCAAAGAAGCGGTGAAACAGACAGACCAAACCATCATTTCTCTCTCATAAAACAACCACACTGAATCAAAGAAAACAAGAAGAAGAAGAAGAAGAAGAAGGAGAAGAAGAAGGAGAAGAGAAGATCCAAAAAAGCTAAGATGTATTGGCTAAGCAACTCGATAATAGGATACCTAAACCTCCTCACCCTTCTGTCATCAATCCCAATCATCGGCGGGGCTCTATGGCTTGCTCGAAGCTCCGCCACCTGCGAATCGGCGCTTCAAACTCCGCTCCTCGCCGTGGGCTTCGTGGTTCTCCTCGTCTCACTCTCCGGTTTCATCGGCGCTTGCTTCAACGTAGCGTGCGCTCTATGGGTGTATCTCTTCGCCATGCTCTTATTAATCGCCGCGCTTCTCTCTATAACGGCGTTCGGCTTCGCCGTCACCGGCGGAGGCGGAGGCGTGCAGGTTCCCGGTCGGATCTACCGTGAGTATCACCTCTCTGATTACTCGGCTTGGCTCCGCCATCGTATCGAGGAAGAGAAATATTGGCGCGCCGCACGAGCCTGTGTTGTGGGGTCCAGGGCCTGCTCCGACGTGGCGCGCTGGACGCCGCTTGATTATCTCCAGCGGGACCTTTCGCCGATTCAGGTGCGATCTTATCCTCATGGATTGATTTTAATTTTAAGTAGGATTTGGATGGGTGAAGTTTGAAATTATAAAAAAAAATAATCAAATTTAATATATTCACCATTCTATTTGATACAATTAATGAGCAATATTAATTTTAAATTAAATAATTAGATAAAATTATTCTGATTAAGATTTAATGGGAAAATCTCAAAATTATTTATTTAATCTTATATAAGTAAAAAACATTCATAATAAATTAAAATTTATATTTATTCATATAAATCTGACTATTTTAGGATCATCGCGATCCAATTTTTTAATAAATTCATCAATTTTTTAAGATTTTATAAAAAATAATATGCTGTTTTTCACACTTAAATAAGTACAGATAATATCATGATTTTTAATCCACATATTATATTTGTAAGCAATCACAATAGCTCTTAGTTTAAAGCACTTTAGCTCAAGCGGACGTGCTCCTCCTTTCTTCACAAGTCCATCTCATGAAATTCATAAATTTAAATATTTGTTAACTCGATGTGTAATATTCATTTTATGGCTAATTTTTATTCTTTTATTGTTCATAATTGGGCTTAAATATTATATTTTAAGTTAAATATAATATTTGGATTAGTTGGAATTTTATTCTTAGTTGGAATTGCAGCACTTGTTAAATATCATATGATTATCCTGTTAAACCTATTTTACAAAATATGTAAAAATTAAAAGTAAAATAATTTAATATACAAAATTTCTGGAAATATTAAATATGTCTGTTTAATTTTGGAGAAATTGATAGAATAGTTTCTTTAATTAAAAGACTAAGTTTGAAGCATATTTTATTCATTAATTATTAATTTATAATTTAATTATCATTAGGGCCCAACTTAAAAAAAATAAGCATATCCTTAGTTAAGAGGGGCATAAAAATAGCGAAATATTTGAATTAAAAAATATATTTAAAATTTAAGCGCAGTCGGGATGCTGTAAGCCGCCCACATCGTGCACTTATGTGGCGGGGATGGCAGTGGCGGAGCAGGAGCAAGACTGCTATCAATGGAGCAACGAGGATGACGTTCTCTGCTACAGCTGCGAATCTTGCAAAGCCGGCGTTCTGGAGCAGGTCAGAAGCGACTGGCACAAGCTCTCCGTCCTCAACGTCGTCGCCGTCATCTTCCTCATCGCAATCTACGCTCTCGGTTGCTGCGCCTTCCGCAATGCCCGCCGTGTTCTCTCGGACTATCCTTACGGAGCCAATCGCATGTCCAAGATCGGCCCGCAATGGGATTACTACTGGTATGTTTAAGTGGTTAATTTTAATTTAGGCTTTTCGTCGAACATCTTGGCCGCGCTTTTGAATTACTTTGGTCGTGGAAATTTTTTTGATGCAGGGGACGATGGTGGAGGGACAGATGGGATCAGCTTTGGTGAGGTTTTCTTCGAGCAGTTGAGTTTGCTTTAGATGTATAAATTGGTAAGTATATAACTCATATAAAGTTGGATAGTATTTCTTTTGAAGGTTTTGTAATTAATTACTTAGATTTTTTTATGCTCTACTAGTTCTCTGCAACCTGATGGCAACTACTTTTTTGTGTACTTAATACAGCTTAGGATTAAAAGGAATAACTCATCAGCATCTTACATGATAAATTGATAATGAGAGTTTCCTTTTTAACACTCTCGTTGTGTGTTAGAATGTGAAGAAATAAGGAAAAATTAGAAAGAAAATAAATATATTTTTTTAATATCGAGTTTTAAATGAGAAGGAAAAAAAAAATTTTTTTTTGAAAAAAAAGTTATTTTTCGTATAATATTTGCTAGTATCTAATAAAGATTTCCGCCAACTGATTCCTGTCGCCATCTGCTTCCTTGAACCTACAAATTAAGAATGGCTTGGGAAGATGACTCCTTTAAGCTTTATCAGAACAAGTGGCAGATGAGTCAGGCAACGCACCATTCAACTGCCCGGAAAAAGCAGACTCTGGTTGCACTCTCCTAGTCTGATGTTTTCTCTGCAAATATTAAAGCAATTAGTGGGGCATCTAAGACTGGAAATTGGTGGAGAAAACATAGCTAGAGAAGTTATTGTTCTCAGTTTTATAAAATTGTTGAGGATGTTAATTTAAAATTGAAGCTGGGAAAACTACGAGCTGGCTATATTAGCACCATCCTGCATCCGAACCTGTGGTATATTCTCAACAGCTTCAACTTCACTTTTCAAAATTGTCTCCACGATTTTCATAAAGAAGTTTGTGGTGATAACTCAATTGCCTTTTGGGAAAGAAAAATCCATTCGGTGGAGCTCGCATCATTGATAATTTGATGAGCAGACATTCACCAAGACTGTCGTCACGAATGAGCACTATCTTGCTTTATGTAAAGAAGAGATTGTCAACTTATTAAAAAAAAAAAAAGAATTGACAATCGTCTCCATGGAGTATGCAGCGTTCGTGAATTGACGAGGAAAAGAAAAGGAGATGACTTGTAATAAATTACAAGCGACTGAACAAAGTATTAAAATGGATTAGATATCATATTCTAATAAAAGGGATTTACTGAATAGATTGTATAATGCAAAATTATTTTCAAAATTTGATTTAAAATCTCGCTATTGGCAGATCCAAATAAAAGATTTGAATCGCTATAAAATTGTTTTTAATGCAAAATTATTTTTAAAATTTGATTTAAAATCATATCTCCAAATAAAAGATTTGAATCATATAAAGCTAACTTCTTGTTCTTTGACATTCGAATGGAACGTAATGTCATTCGGTCTCAAAAATACACCATCCAAATTTCAACATATTATGTATAATATATTTAAAGATTATTTCAATTATATTCTAGTCTATATTGACGATATTCTTATTTTTTCAAATATTATTGAAGAACATTTTAATCATTTAAAAATATTTAAATGGTTAATTCAGAAAAACGGTTTAGTCATTTCCGCATTCAAAATTAAAGTATTTCAAACTGAAATATGATTTTTGGGACATAATATCTCTAATGCTTATATTATTTTTCAATTAATAGAAGCATCGAATTTGCAGACAAATTTTCTGATATTATATTGGATAAAAAAACAATTTCGAGCGCTTTATACGTGATTTTTTATCACTGTCGGCTAATATAATGGAGATTAAAAAAAAACTCCACCATGGTCGATATTCATATCAGGCGTCGAAAGATTAAACGAGTTAAAATCTCCTCTTGTAATCTTACTGACCCTAACAGTTTCAAAATTGTCGGAACTGATGTCTCTGATCTTTGATACGGAGGTATCCTCAAACAACTTAAAAATTCTCACGAGAAATTAGTTCGTTTTACCTCAGGAAGGTGGAATCCCACACAACAAAAATATTCCATTATTAAGAAAGAAATGTTTGTGGTTGTTAAATGCATCTCGAAATTTCAAGATGATCTTCTCAACCAACATTTTCTTCTCTGCATTGATTGTTCCTCAGTCAAATATATTATTGTGAAGATATAAAAAATTTGGTATCCAAGCAAATTTTTGCATCTTGGCAAGCACAACTTTCAGTATTTGATTTTGATATTGAATTCATCAAAGTTAATGAAAATTCTCTTTCTGATCTTCTAACCCATGAATTCTTGCAGGGACGAACAAGAGTGGATCATCCCGCACGAGAAAATGACCCCTCTTAACAGAGGCGGTCCCTCGGTTCGCGGAGGTTGCGGTCGTGGCCGCTTCAATGGAAAAGATCCGGTCAACTCAACTGTTGGCATGATCGACTTGAAAATCTATTTCTATCGATCCTCCTCTTCAACTACGGTTGAAAAGGGCGAAATATCAAAAGCTGCAACACCATTCCTTAAAGATATCGTTGCTCAGGAACCTGTTTACTTCTCGAAAGAAGTTAAACAAAATATTATTGAAATTAATCACTGATTATTCAATCAATAATCCGTGAGCATTATTTGAAAGGTATTTGAGAAACAATCATTTCCTATATGAAGCCAATCTATAATGAGAAAATTATGAAAAAATTTAACACAACTTAAATGTGTTGAAATTAATCATGTTCGTGATCAGACCAATCATGAAATTTTATATAGCAAATGTGTTATACACAAAATATTTCATCAGAGCGAATGGGGATTAACCTCATTCCAAGAAAAAATAATATTTTTATCCACTAATTTACAGCACAAAATTAATATAAATTATTGGTGTTATATTAAAGCTATGATGAAAGCTTTCTTCCTTATGAACAATAAACGAAGATATTCGTGGATGTTCATAATGAATAAAGACATTATGACCAGGAATCCTCCAGCATGGTTCTTTAGATAGTGGAATTATTTCAGAGCCGAACTCAATATACTTCCAGAATCAATCAAAGCAATTTTTAATGATTGGATGGGGGCCGCTCCCAGAATAAGGACCATTAAGAAAATGATTCAGGACAAAACCTCATTTTCTTCGCCCGCTCGATTTGGAGCTCAAATCACTTGGAAAGGACTCCTTTAATCAGCTTTTTCTTTCGAAGACAATTTTTATTAAAATGGTGGAGCTCGATTAGCATTGAAGACAAACTCAAGTAAATCAAGACCATTATCAAATCCTATTTGGAAACTACAATTCCTCAAAAAACTATTGATTTTGAGTTATTTGTGAATGAAGCACTCCAAAGTATCAAAAGATGATATCCTCATGAAAATGAATCTCAGCATAAGGATCGTCTCAAAAAAATCTAAGACCATCGTCGATTGATCACCCAATCTACATTTGTGATGGCGACTCTTAGGCGTGTCGACATCAATCTATAAAATTAGTGGATTCCAACTAAGAATGATCTGGCCATAATTATTAATCACTTTAGCGATTCTCTTTATCAGAATAATTAAGTCCACTTTGATTTACAATGCAAAAGTGGCTGACATTATTATCTTTACTTTACTTTACAGTACTAAAGTAGACATCACTTCAACCGGTCGAATTTAGGCTACTTTCCAACTCAAAAGTAACAAATTCCTTTCTCCACTACGACGAGAATCTTCCTGTCTATTATTGTACCTTTGTTTAACATTAAGAAGTTTTTTCTCAATTTCTATATAAGGAGGCTTTGTCTATTGTTTAAGTGTGTTTAGTTTTTCCATCTTCTCTCCTCTCTTCTGCTCTCTCTTGTACTTCTGCTTGTGTGTTGTGTGCTTCTACCATTAGTCATCGTGTAAGTTTAAGTTTTTCTTTAATATAAGTGTGTTTTTTATATCCTACATAAAATTGGTATCAGAGTCATGATGGGGTAATTCCCAAGGGGGAAGGTATGTTAGACGATTTCTTCTTATGATCAGCTATTCTGGATTACCTTCTACTTGGTCCATATCTCTTAAGTCCTTTATCCTGACTTCGTCGCAAATGGCGGTAAATCCCTGAGTTGATTAGGTAGTAAGTCCTATTTTTGTTGACTATTTTGGATAACTCTCTAGTGGAGATCTGTACCCAGTTAATTGAATCTTTATTAGCTGATCCTTTGAAGACTTCTTCTGCATCATCCTTCTCTCTCCCTCTGTTTTTATGGCTTCTTCGTCTTCCTCGGAAGTATCTTCTAATCTCATGATTAGAAGAATTAATAATTTAATTAAAAACTCTGAAATGACAGAGTTTCCCTTAAATGAAGAAGACCTAAATAAATGGTATTTACCAAAGATTGATAAATCCATTATTTATCAATTTAGAACCTTTGATTTTAAGGGAAAAACTTCGGTTAAAACCATTGAAAAAACCATTACAATAGATTAAATGGATAAAAACATTTATCTATTAACTCATGACAATCTGCATAAATATATGCAAGACTTCAAAAATATTCATATTAGGATGATACAGATATCATTTAAACTTTTAACCCTTAAATGACTAAATGCTTCCATCTTAGCTAGCCTAAGAGATGGCCGATGCCTTAACTGGGCTTAATCTCTTATGAGCGTTGTTGAAACTAGCATCTGTCATGGGCCAGTTTACTTTAACACCTTTCCCAATTTAAGTGTATCTCTATCCGATATAAACTTATTTGAAGCTATAAAATTGCATTTATAGCTTTATGGATATGATTTTCTCCTAGGTTTTAAAATCATTGCTTTGATTTTCAGAATTCATTTTTGAGTTTTAAACACATTAAATCCTAGAGTTCAAAAAGCTGTTCAACCAGCCAATGAACCACTTTGATCGAAACAAATCTGTTAGCATCTTATATAGCTACTAACAGAGTTATTAAATGGAACGAGGTCGTATTTCTAGACTCCTGGACAATATCATCTGCGGTCACACCAAGACCTTCCATTAATCAAGATTTCGATCAAATAATTCAAACTGCTGAAGGTGACGTTGAAGTAAGATTCAACCCTCGAAGATCTATCACACTTCTTAGGGTTTCTATCCCTTCTGAAACCTCAATGAAGTCTAGATCGGATGGTTCTCCAACTCCTGAATCATCTGTTGAGGCGCTTTGCCTGAACATGAATCATATTTATCATCCAGTGAGAGAAAATAATCTCTCACTCCATCTGAAATGAATTTTAGTCTTAATGACTTACAAAATCGGCACTAAGACTAGAGAAGTTGTTCTACGTGAATACTTTCAACCGAAGTACGATAAATTTCATACTTGGTATAGAAGTTTCTCTTTTGAAAAACAACATCTCGAGATATCTGACTTATATTTCGATCAAATGAGAGAAAGAAATAGTCGAGGCAAAGCAACTATTCTTTTTGTTGCTTGGTTTTGCAGGCACTATGCCCAATCTGCTCAAGTGGCCGTTTTATCCACTAAAAAATGGCAAACTAAGCAAGGGAAGATTATTGAAACATCTTATCCCCACCAGTTGCAAAAATAGTGGATGATAAACCTTTAGAATTAATAGCTTTTGGGAAAATCAGTTTTGATCCTCAAATTCTAATAGAATTTATTATTATTATTAAATAACTTAATTATAGTAATAGTATACTTCAAATAATTGTTGATCATCTTTTTAGCCTAGAGTCTAAAATTGATCAAGTAATTAAACAGAAGGCTCCTAACTCAGAAACTAATAAAACCTCAGAAAAACCTTCCACAAGTGAGAATCTATTTGTGAACCGTTCATAAAACAACCTCCCAAGTTAGCTCTTAACTTAGGACCATCTTCCGAAGATATTCAGAATTTGATCCTAAAATTAAAAAGAAAACTACGTTGGGACTCTTAGCCAGTCGGAAGAAGATTCGACAGAATCCTCGACCGAGTCTGTTAAGGAAAGTAATATTGAAAAGGTTCAGGCACTTTTTCAAGAATTACAAGAGTCTCACCCTCTTGAAATCCAGAAACTTTCTTATCCAAAAAAAAATCTGGAAAAATATTATTATAAAAGGCATACGCCACCCGATTTATTATTTGAAGAAGATACTCATTTTGTAGGAAATGCTTATGATGAAGACTCTCTTTATGAATAGAATATTGATGGATTCTCTGAATATCAAATCTTTCATACTCTTCATCGAATGCTTATGTTCACCACTGATGTTCAATAAAGACATCGAACAACACAATCATTTGTATCTGCGCAAGTTGTTGTTTCCGGATTTTCGGCGTTCTTAAAGGATGGTGGGATTATTTCCTCACCGTTCCTCAAAAGGAAGACCTTCTTAGTGAGATAGATTTAAGCACTAAAGATCTTCCAAAATAACAGCAAAAGCCTAATGACAATTGCGTCTATAATCTACTTCAAACGATTATAGACCATTTTGTTGGGTCAAATGGAGATCAAGGTGAAAAAACTCGCTCCTTACTCCAAAAATTAAGATGTCCATCCTTAACCCATTTCCGATGGTATAAGGATATATTTTTGGCATGCGTCATGACCCTTTATGACGCCAATAGCCTTCATTAGAAACAAAAATTCATTGAACGTCTTCCTAATCTTTTTGCCGAAAAGGTCAAAGCTAATCTCCGTCTTTATGATGGAACGATTCCATATGAAAATCTTACGTATGAAAATCTTATTTCCTCCTGCATCAAAATAGGACTAACCATTTGTTCTGATCTTAAATTAAAAGATCAAATGAAAACGGAACGCCTCCTGCAAAGGAAGCAGCTTGGGAAATTCTGTGACCAATTCAACGGCGATCCTCAAGTTTGTCCTTCTTCATACAAACAAAAGGGAAAAACATTGAAGACTGTTTTTTTTAAACGTGAAAATCACGTACCAAAAAACGTGAAAAATTCACTCATAAATCAAAGACTTCTCGTCCCTCTACTTCCAACAAAGAGACGAGAGAAATAAAATGTTATAAATGTGGTCGTTCATGTCATTATGCAAATAGATGTGCTGTCAAAAAGAAGTTAAGAGAACTTCAAATTGATGAAGGATTAAAACAAACTCTAATGAAAATCCTTCTTACTTCTTCTAATTCTGACAAAGAATCCAAGGAAGAAGATGACACTTCATCTTCTTGTCTTATGATAAACCTAACCGTTATAAATCATGTTAACAGATAGATTATTATGAAAATATTATAAATATGATAGGTCTGTATACGCTCATTAGCGAGCAAAAGGATCAATTAATTCAACTTTTGGCTCAGGTTAAAGATTCTTCAACACGCAATAAAATAATTAGTCTTCTTGATGATAAGAAGAATGATAAACTGAAAAATTTGATCTAAAACCTCCTATATACTCTATGTCTGAAGTATATAAAAGGAGAACTGCAACCAGTTCATCTTCTTCTACAGTTTCTTTAACAGATCTCAAATCTGAATTAAAGCAACTAAAAATTGAAGTTAAACAATTAAAAAATGAACAAGAGCTTATGAATGGACATCTTATGGATCTTGAATTAAAATAGAAGACATCCGATTCATTTGAATATCCTGAAGTCGATTCTAATCTAGAATCAGGTTTCTTACAGAATATACAAAAGGCAATATACCAGAAATGGTATATTTCTATCAAATTAATTATAAATAAAGAATTTATTTTATCAAATTTAACTATTTTAGTTGACAGTGGAGCAGATTTAAATTGTATTCAAGAAGAAATTATTCCTTCTAAATATTTTAAAAAAATTAGACAATGGTTAAAAGTCGATGGTGAGTCATTACAAATTAAATATAAATTATCATCTGTGGTCATGTGTCAAGATGATGTTTGTATTCAAATATCTTTTATACTTGTAAAAAATCTTACTCAACACATTATTTTGGAAACATCTTTTCTCCTCAAAATAATGTCTATCACAAAGATTGATGATAATGGAATATAGTGCTTTCTTTGGAATAAAGAAATCACATTCCGATTTATCACTAATCCAAAAGAAATTATCATAAATGAAATGAATAGACTAAATAATAAGTCTATGCATTTACATTATCTCAAAGAAGAAATTAATGATTTAACTATTAATTCTTCCCCTCAGATAAAAGACAAGATTCAAAATTGTCTCCATGATTTCCATAAAGAAGTTTGTGGTGACAACCCAATTTTGGGAAAGAAAATCCATTCGATGGAGCTCAATGCATATCGATCAATGAACGACATTCACCCAAAGCTCGTCCTTGTCAAATGAACGAGACTATCTTGCTTTTATAAATGTAGATCGAAGTTATTAAAGAAAGAAATAATTCGACAATCGTCTTTAGTAGGTACATCTTGCGTTATGTCATAAATTCGTGAAAAAAGAAAAGAGGAAAGGCGAGAATAAAGTATTAAAATGGATTAGATATCCTATTCCTAATAAAAGAGATTTACTGAATAGATTCCACGATGTAAAAATATTTTCAAAATTCAATTTAAAATCTGGCTATTGGCATATCCAAATAAAAGATTCAGATCGCTATAAACTTATTTTTACTGTTCCCCTTGGACAATACGAATGGAACGTAATGTCATTCGGTCTCAAAAATGCACCATCCGAATTTTAACATTTTATGAATAATATATTTAAAGATTATTTCAATTATATTCTCATATATATTAACGATATTCTTATTTTTTCAAATATTAATGAAGAACATTTTAATCATTTAAAAATATTTAAATGATTAATTCAGAAAAACGGTTTAGTCATTTTAGCATCCAAAATTAAAGTATTTCAAACCAAAATACGATTTTTGGGACATAACATCTCTAATGCTTCTATTATTCCAATTAATAGAAGCATCAAATTTGCAGACAAATTTTCTGATATTATATTGGATAAAAATCAGCTTCAATGGTTCTTAGCCTTAATTATATGGCGATTTTTATCAATCAACTCAAGAACCTCTCTTTGTGATTAAAGAAAACTCTACCTGGTATATTCACAGTCGGTATGAAAGATTAAAGAACGAGTTAAAAATCTCCCTTGTCTTAATCTTATTAAACCCAACAGTTTCAAAATAATCGAAATTGATGCCTCTGATCTTGGATATGGAGGTATCCTCAAACAACAAAAAAATTCTCACGAGGAATTAGTTTGTTTTACGTCAGGAAGGTGGAATCTCACACAACAAAAATATTCCATTATTAAGAAAGAAATGTTTGCGGTTGTTAAATGCATCTCGAAATTTCAAGATAATCTTCTCAACCAACATTTTTTTCTCCGCATTAATTGTTCTTCAGTCAAATACATTATTGAACAAGATGTAAAAAATTGGTATCCAAGCAAATTTTTGCATCTTGGCAAGCACAACTTTCAGTATTTTATTTTGATATTGAATTCATCAAAGGTAATGAAAATTCTCTTCCGGTTTTTTGAATTCTTGCGAGGACGAAGGGTGGATCACCCACGAAAATGACCCCTCTTAGGCGGTCCCTGGGTTCATGGAGGTCGTGTGGTAAAATGAAAAGATCCGACAATTATTTGTTAGCATGATCGACTTGAAAATCTATTTATATGGATCTTCCTCTTCAACTACGGTTGAAAAGGGCGAAACATCAAAAGCTACAACACCATCCCTTAAAGATGTCGTTGCTCAGGATCTTGTTTACTTCTCGAAAGTAATTAAGCAAAATATTATTGAAATTAATCCGTCTGATTATTCAATTAATAATCTGTGAGCATTATTTGAAATGTATTTGGGAAACAATCCTTTCTCATATGAAGCAATCTCTCACAAGAAAATTATGAAAAATTTTTAACACAACTTAAGTGTGTTGAAATAAATCATGTTCATGATCAGACGAATCATGAAATTTTTTATAACAAATATGTTATACACAAAATATTTCATCAGAGCGAATGGGGATTAACCACATTCCAAAAAAAATAATATTTCTATCCACTAATTTACAGCACAAAATTAATGTAAATTATTAGTACTATATTTAAGCTATGATGAAAGCTTTCTTCCTTATGAACAATAAACGAAGACATTCGTGGATGTTCATAATGAATAAAGACATTATGACCAGGGATCCTCCAGCATGGTTCTTTAGATGGTGAAACTACTTCGGAGCCGAACTCAATATACTTCCAGAACCAATCAAAGCAATTTTTAATGATTGGATGGAGACCGCTCCCAAAATGAGGACCATTAATCCGAGAAAAATGATTCAAGGACAAAACCTTGCTCATTTCTTCACAGACTGCCAAATCCCTTGGATTTGGAGCTAGAATGTTTCACTTAGATAGGACTCCTTCAATCAGCTGGTCCTTCAAAAATAATTTTATTAAAATAGTGGAACTCGATTAGCATTAAAGACAAGCTCAAGCAAATCATTACCATTATCAAATCCTATTCGAAAACTACGATTCCTCAAAAAATTATTGATTTTGAGTTATCTGTGGATGAAGTACTCCAACGTATCAAAAGATGATATCGTCATGAAAATGAAACTCAACATAAGGATCGTCTCAAAAAAATCTACGAAGACTAACTCGCCAAGGTATTCAATGGCTTAATTTTCAAATTAGGCTTAATTAAAATCGTAATTAGCTAATTAGACGGTTAAAAAATAAAATATAAAATAGGCTTGGGTCAGCGGGCTAAATTTTTTTTTAAAAAAAAATTAACCAAATAGTAATAGTTTTTTGGTCATATCAGGCTCATCCGATGTCGGATTTCGGCGTGCTTGGTATCGTTGGAAAGGTAATGAAAAATTGTACAACTTTCATGTTGACAACTTTCGACGAATCTTGTCCGGGTAGCCGCAGTTTTTGTGAATGTATGAATTTTGAATTTGCAAAAATTAAAGATATTACGGCAGCCCCTGTTTTTTGGCCATATCAGGCTCATCCGGTGTCGGATTTTAGCGTGCTTGGTATTGTTGGAAAGGTAATGAAAAATTCTACAACTTTCATTTTGACAACTTTCGACGAATCTTGCCCGGGTAGTCGCAGTTTTTGCGAATACATGAATTTTGAATTTGCAAAAATTAAAAATATTGCGGCAGCCCCTTTTTTTGGTCATATCAGACTCATCCGGTGCCGGATTTCTGCGTGTTTGGTATCGTTGGAAAAGTAATGAAAAATTCTACAACTTTCATGTTGACAACTTTCGACGAATCTCGCCCGAGTAGCTCCAGTTTTTGCAGTAACATTCTACGAAATGGTAAAATCAATGGAGTTTTTCACTCTTAGGAAGCAACCAAATGAAGCATTGCATAATTTGTTATATCTCCTTACACTAAAACACTCTTAATGTGCAATTAACAAGCTCTAAAGAAAAAAGACATTATCATAAAAAAACATATGATCTAAAACCGATCTCTGATGTAATCCAACCAAAACAAACAAATAATAAACAATACTAGGATTATACAATCAGGAGTTACAAAACTGTGAAACTGAATGAGCAAACATAACAAATGAGAAATAGCCACAAGTACATGTCATCTACTGTATAAAAAGATAATCTCTATCTTCGTTGACCATGTGGAATTGCATCAACTAAGAGTGTAATGTGGTGGTTGCGGTCGATGTGTAGATGATCGTTGATGGTTCTCCTCTTCCACCGGCGTTGTTGCAAATAAGTAAGTCGTAACATGAGGTATATCACCGAGCTTAGTAGCAACGAATACCGTGGACACTCAGTATGGCGGTCATATGGAATGACGATTGGATATATGTCGGGGCTGCGTGCCATGGATGCATCTGAGACCACATTGAGTACTTAGCTGAGAAGCTGGTGTGATATACTCAGTGCTGGTTCGAGCTCCCTGACAGTTCTCTATATTGTTAACCCCTCTCTCTCCACACGGCTTCACTTCAACATAAATCACAATAAGTTATGCAGCGGTTTATTAATTCACAAACTTCTTCATCATTAATGTAAGTTGCAATAAATCCAACACCAATAAAAGCGACCAGATTAACAAAGAACTTCTTTGGATCTATCTTCGACCTCATTATTCGCTTTACGTAATTCCTCGAATTTAATGATGGGACTTGGGTGACGATTTTTCCACCAACATATGTTGGAATGAAATCGCTACTCGAAGTTCATAATAAAAGCTATCTGACGAGATCAACTCATTTCTAACTGACAATAATAGAATACCAGTAATCCTTTCTCTCACCTAATCAATGTACATAATTTAATTCAGGAGAAATAAATTGAATATAATTCCTTAAATTAACAAGATTCCCCAAAAATTGAATTAATCACATAAACCCTTGAGCTCAACATGTATCTAGACAATTTGGAGTCATTTGGACTAAGTTCAGACGACAATTTGACTATCATGACAAATTTCAATTAGGCCAAATTCAATGTAAGTTAAAAATTAAACTTCTAATTCACTTCTAAGTAATTTAAAACTGTTTTATAGATCAATTAAAGGCCTTTTTACCACTAATTTATGAAGATTGATCAAGTCAAAATTAAGTGACAGATCTTTAACTTTCTCCGAAAATTTGATTCTTAATAAAAATTCTTAGTTTTCATGGGACATGTGATTAAATAAGAAAGCTATTAATTGATTTGTTATTTATATGATAACATTTAGCTCCAATCTATCAATGTTTCCCAATTTTATGATGTGCACATAACATCATTAAAGTTGATGGAGACATTCCATTAGGCCTTCCTTTAGTCAAATGCATATTAAATCTACTTAATTTATTAAAAAAAAAGATGTAGGATCTATACACTATAAATATCTCAAGTGTGCCTTCATTAAAAAAGCATATACTCTTAAAATAGATGAAACATATTTTCTATTGCATGTCATGACTAACAAAAATAATTTAAATCTTAGTATCTTGATGGTTTTCCATTAATCAATCACATAAATATGAAGACCTTAAAGCCATACATATTTTATGGAAAAAAAAAAAGTGCTCAAATACATACAACTTTATGCCTTCAATGAAAATAAATTGTGCACATATATTGAACTACATATATGCGCTTAATAGAAATAAATAGCTTAATCATACTTAATCAAACTAAATATATCTGCTTAATCAAACTAAATATATATGCATAAATTAACTTTCTCTAAAAAAATATAAACACCACATTTAAACCTAAATCTCACAAATTTCCTATGAAAATCAAATTAAATAGCTTAATCATAACAACTAAACCCATAAAAAATAAAATCTAACACATTTGGTACATTCAGGGTTAAAAATACCTAAATTGGCGAAAAACACCAAGAAAAACCCTTGCGAGCTTCTCCTTCACCGGCGGCAACCTCCCACGGCGATGGCGGTGCGTCTTGGCGGCGGCGACGCACGGCGGCGCACGAGATCTGGACAGGAAAAAAACGTAAAAGTGAAGAGAAGGGGCTTGCCCGTCGGCCATGGCGGTGCAACCATTGGCGTCGTCGCCCGGCATTTTATTTTAAATTTTTTTAATGGCTTAATTAGCTAATTATAGTTTTAATTATGCCTAATTTGAAAATTAAGCCGGTATTCAATCACCTAATCTACATCTGTGATAGCGACGAGTCTTCCGACGGTGTCGATATCGAATCCACTGGCGAAAATTAGTGGATTCCAGCCAAGAATGATTTGGCCAGAATTATTAATCACTTCAGCGATTCTCTTTATCAGAATAATTGAGTCCACTTTGCTTTTCGCAAAAGTGGTCGACATTATTATCTTTACTTCTATAAAGTAGACATCATTTCAACCGGTCGAATTTAGGCTACTTTCCAACTCAAAAGTAGCAAATTCCTTTCTCCACTACGACGAGAATCTTCCTGTCTATTATTATACCTTTGCTTAACAGCTAAGCAAAGTTTTTTCTGCCTCCATTCCTATATAAGGAGGCTTTGCCTATTATTTAAGTGTGCTTAGTTTTTCCATCTTCTCTCCTCTCTTCTGCTCTCTCTTGTACTTCTGCTTGTGTGTTGTGTGCTTCTACCATTAATCATCGTGTAAGTTTAAGTTTTTGTTTAATATAAGTGTGCTTTTTATATCCTGCGTAAAATTAGTATCAGAGCCATGATGGGTAATTCTCCGGGGGGGAAGGGATGTTAGACGATTTCTTCTTATGATCAGCTATTCTGGATTACCTTCTACTTGGTCCATATCTCCTAAGGAAGAAAGCTTAATCAACACGCCATCTGTAGATTACATTAGCAAAGATAAAATGTTAAGATGTCAAAATACTTTGTTGATACAGTTTTTCAACTGTGATTTCTGCAAATAGCAATAGAATATCAGTTATAAAAGAATATAAAGTTTAAAAATAAAAGGAGACTATCAGCCTGAAGAGAATTATTATACAAATTGAGTAACAGTACGAGAAACTTTTAAAAAAAAAAAAAAAAAAAAACAAAAAACAGTTAAGTTTATTTAAGCTTGATAAAACTAAATGTCTAATGTCAGGTCAGAAATGAGGTTGACCAGACTGTAGATATTAAACAAATGGTGAGCGGTGTTTCTGAAGAGCAGTTTGGAAGGAACTACTTTTTGCTTCAAGATGCTTGTTCAATTATGGCGGATGCTTTCGCATACTATGTAGGTGATGATCTTCCATCTACAAATGGTGTAAAACCGTGCATTTAAGTTCAAGAGCACACGCCCTTCGAATTTTAATTGGCAATAGACCATGCCTTGTCTTTCTCTAATGAGCATGTTATTATCACAGTATTTCAAGAGGTTATCTGATTCTCGGAACTTAATATGAGACAAATCAGAAGGCATAGCCTGATCAAAGTCTTGTGAGATTTTTTTTTTATTATTATTTAGCAGCATTGTTGTCAGATTCCAATATTTGACCTATGAAGTTACCATCTACCTTTTTCAATTTTTTTTTTTTTTGTTGATTAAGCAATAATCAAGTTCATGACCATAAATATCAGCTGGCATTCAATAGTCAGCATCTAGTAAATGATGCTGGTCATAGTTAATTTCTTGCAGGAAATGCATAAGATTGGAAATAGGTAGAATTAGGATTCTGTCTCTCCAAACAACGAAACCATCAGTGAAAACAACTCCAGAGAATCAGGATTTTATCTTCAAAATCAGTAGAATGCTCTTCAGATAAAGTGGAGCCTACAGATTCTTCCCTAGTAGAATCACTAACAAACCTGCAAAGTAATTGTTAGCTAGAGATACTCTGGTGGTGCCTCCAATGCTCAAACTGATTTGCCCCTAAATTTCACAATACTAACTACTTGGTATGGGAAAGAGAATTCCTGGCAACTCTTCTGGCCATCAAATTTAAGCTCCTTTTCAAATAAGTCAATTTTAAATTCAGTTTTTTCTAGTTCTTTGCATTTGATATTGCATTTTTAATAACAGCATATAATGTTTGGTCAATGACGAATCCCCTGAAAGCATTCTCAGGCTGCATCAAACCAGAGTGAAGCCAGCCTTGAAATGGAACTGGCATCCAGTTGATCTAACTTAATAGAAATTTTCTCTCATGGTTTTGAAGCCTAAAGCCAGATGAATGACCATACTGAGCTCTATCACTATGAACATTTAAGCTCTTAATGCAGAGCTTTTCGTCTGTACCAGCTGAAAATATTGTAGTATGGTATACTGAGCACAAAGAAAGGGAATTAGTTCACATTCCAAACACCCAAAATTGCACGTTCAAGAATTGAACAATTTTTAAATGTACAGTGCACATAGAAGAAATCATAAGGTATCATACAATGCAAGACAGGTTTCAATGAATTATAGAGGTCAACTATTTCTTTGAAACAAATTTATGTAATTGAAATTAAATATAGCCATGTTATAGCCAACCTGTCTCTCTTCAAAAATAAATTCGGATAGGAAAAGGATTGTAGGAAAGTAGGGTTGAGAGTCTAAGGAGTGTTCTTCTTTGGAAGAGAGTGTCTTGACTCTTGAGTCTACAAAGTTGAGAGAAGGTGCAAAACCGAAAAGCTTGATAGAAATAGAGTTGATAGCTTCTTCCTCTTTGTATGTAGCTTAGTTTTTCTTCATTATCAAAATTAGATATTTAGTTTCTTACTTCATGCAGAATTTATATTACATTCTATTATGTATCATGTGGCCCGTTAGTCAAGTTTTTATGTATTAGAGTGCTAGAATCAAAATGAATCCAAGTGCATTGATGTTGACGAAAAAGTTGTTATAGGAAGATGGGATGACCATTCTCAACCTTAGAAAAACCTCAAAAAGGTAAGTGTAAGCTAAAATGTCAACCATGGAGAAACATCAACTGCTTGCGATTCAAGCCAAGCATTTTCAAAAGTAGATAATTGTGATGATGGAGATGATGAGCAAGCTGATTATGATGCAAAACATGAAACTTAATCAATAAATCATAAAAGATGGCTCCTAAAAAAAGATCTTATCATCTCGATCACGAGAAATCAATGAGAGTTTTAATGGGGAAGAACATAACTCAAAAGATGAGAATCTTGAGCCTTCTTTCAACATGAGACATCAACCTTCTAAGTTCCTACCTTTAAGGGAATTCAATTGATGCAAACTAGGCGGAGCTTGGGTCGATCAATCAGTGGCCGACTTCAATTTTTATGGGTATTCTTCTCTATTCTTCCCAAGAGAAGATTTTTGCACGATAAAGCTCTTGAAGCATGCTTTTAACTTGGTGGAATAATCTCGGTTACGGATATCAAGATATCTATTTGAGCTAGTTCAAGAAACTAACCGGTTAAGAAAACTCCCTTATGAGATACAATGAGGAAAGATGGAGGAAATGACACGGGTTACGAACCAAAATGTAAGATTACACAACAAATTCAAAGATAAGCCTTAATAATTGGTGTATCATTCGAATATATGTATGTATGAAAAAGGTGCAAGAAGGGGTTCATTAAAGTATCTTCAACGAGCTCCTTATTTTCCTCGTCGCAGACCGTACCTCCTACCAAGAAGAATGGAAAGAAGATGAAGAGTGCTGAGAAGAATAAGTGAAACCGAAAGACTTAATTCTACAAACTTTTCTTCTAGAAATAACAATTACTATGATCATCATGAAGAAGAAATGTGGAAAACCGTGTTCAAAAACAAATTTTGTATATAGAAGCCACGAAAAATATTTGCAGAAGCATGTACCAACTCGATGGGCTTCCAGAGATCGTTGACGCCAATGTGACATGTGCCGTCATCGAAGTGTTGATGAGGGAGAGACTCTCATGGACACAGTGGGAAGGCGATGAGATCATGGAAAACGATGTGAGGGATGTCGAATTTGACCACAATGTGGACGGTCCAAGTGATGATGGCGTCGGAGATGAAAGTTGGCGCTGTGGCGACTGCGACAGAGGAGCTTGTGGAGGGACAGAAGGAGGGCGAGGCCGACGATGATGAGACGAGGGTAATTGGAGTTGGTAGGTTACTGAGATTATGGCGGTTGTGAGTAAGGGGCAAGGGGCTGTTCAAAAAATTCATTGTTCATAAATAGTTAGTATTTTGCTCCTTCATATTTCACTCATTTATTTGTTAATTAAGTGAATTGAATATAAATAAATATTTTAAGCTCGATTTATAAATGAGTCAAATATGAATAATCTTTCATTCGATCATATTTGACTCGATTTAATTTGAAATAAAAACTATATTATATTATATTGAGGATATTCAATTAAATTTAAAATATTTACATAAATTTTAGATATATTTTAGTTTAAAATATGGAAAAGGATACTTACATAAATAAAAATATAATAAGAATAACAAAACAAATTAATATATTAGGAGAGTTAAAAAGTTTTTTTTTCTTTAATTTTAAGGTTATTTTTCTTTACTTTCTCAGTGTGAAAGGAGTATGACCCACTGGTTGATGAAGAAGAATATTTCTATTTAGCTATTAATGCTAGCGGCATAGCAATGTCAAACTATCTTGCTTGAAAAACTAAGGAATGCCTTAATAGCTCTTTATTTTATTTAAGATTTCTTCTTATTGCATCAAAAATCTGCAAAAGTGAACTTGCATATATATATATATATAGAGAGAGAGAGAGAGAGAGAGAGAGAGAGAGAGAGAGAGATGAAAAATAATTAACTTAATAAGTATAAAAGGTAATTAACTTGGTAATGGTAAATAGAAATAAGAAGTTCAAGAAATTCTTCTATTTTATTTGTACTCTTATTCATGTATTTATTCATTTCTCTCCCAAATTATTTCATGAAAATAATATTAATATATTATCAATAATTTTGATATTTTTCTTTAAGAATTTAATTTCTTACAATTACTAGTATATTATCATATCATTTTAAACGTTTAAGGATACATTAAAACAATTAGATGTTAAGATATGATGTATGAGTTTAATAAATTAAGATAACATATTAATAATTTTTAGAAATTAAATAATATATCAATAAAAATAAAAAATTAAAATGTCCTAACAGTGAAAATATATATTTAAAAGGAGTAAAAAAAATAAAAATGGCAACAGTGATCGCAAATCTTATCTACAGTTCCATTAATAGTGCAACGTATGGTTCCACTGCAGTCTCCTCCACTTGAAACCCAACCGCAACTTTTACCGATCATGGACTCCTCTTCCTCCGACTACCTCACCTGCCGACTCTGAAATTCACACTCACCGTGAACTCTTCTAATGGGTCCGCCACCACCCCTTCCTTCAAAAACCTCCATGGTCTCTTCAAGCCCCGGCAGAGCTGAGAGGCTCCGCCGATTAGCTCGTCTTCTCCGCGGCAAGGGCGGCAGCCGTGGCCAAACCTCCTGCTCCAGCCCCTCTTCTCCTCCCCACCGTAGCCGCGCGCCTTCTATGGACACCGGCAACGACGGCGAGCCATCCTCCCCTAAAGTCACCTGCATAGGCCAAGTACGAACCAAAAAGAAGAACGCAACGCCAATTAGATCCGATTCAAAAAGAAATCGTACGCAATCGGAGCAGATGAAGAGAATGGGAAGGGAAATGCGGTGCTGCTTCATCAATAAGTCTCACCTCTTCAGCGTCTTTCGAAGCCGCCAATCGATCTGGAGGCGATGGTCGATGAGGCTTCCATTCAAGGGGAATGCGGGATATCGGCGGGGAAACGAAAGGGTTGAACCAGCGGAGGCGGTTCCTTCGCCGTTGAACGATTTGGGGGATATCGTTTTCATAAATCGGAACGGAAGATAAGGAAGAAATCGAGTACGATGAATCGGAAACTAGGGTTTTCGTGCCGCCGAAAAACGCGCTTATATTGATGCGATGCCGATCCGCACCGCACAACCGCTCCTCTTCCCTCGCCACCCGCTTCTTCGCCGCGGGCGACGACGAGGGCAACAGGAAAGAGGAGGACGAAGCCTTGAAAGGAACAGAAAGCAACAAGTTTCGCGAAGAGAGGAGGAAGAAGCGACCCGGTGCGCATCGTCGCGGCCGCTCTTCCTTACGCGATCCAATTCAGAGCCGGCGAAGAAGGCGGCGAGGCTGGTGGCGCCGGAGGCTGCGCGTTGTTCGCAAAACGGCGGCGACGGAAACCGACTGTCGGCCAAGAGTCCATCGCAACTAAATTAAAAATCTTCCTTTCCGAATCCAGCCGGTAATAGTTTACAAGCAGGTTTTTATGTTCCATATGGGCATTGTCTTGTAAAAGATTCTAATGTTCGTATTTTGTGAGAAATCTCTGAAGCTTCTGCGATCGATTTTGCAAGAAATTATCTCGAGATCTCTTCTTTTTGTGGGTGTGCGAGAGAATCTTCGAAGTCCTTGAGAGGGTCCGTACTATTCTGGGATAGGTAAATCGAGAAATGGGATTCTGAACTATTTTCTTCTAAGCTATGGCTTATGATGCGACAAAAAAATGCCTTAACATCAAAACCATCACTCCGAGTTGCCAAATCAATTGTGTACGCTATTAAAATAATCTATTTTTAACATTTATACTAAATAATATCACTAAGAGAATTATGGGTATAGAACAAGTTGGTCTTCTTGTGAAATACTTAAAACGTTTAAACTTTATTAATTTATAGTGTAGAAGATATCTTTATATGATTTTTTTTTTGAGATATTTGAATCAATTTAATGATAAATTTATATACATAATATATATAAAATTCAAATCCTAGAATTCTTAGTTGAAAGCAAAGTTCTTAATCATTAGATTAATGTCACGTTTGGGGTTGGTGTAAGCATGCGACGCGGCGTAAATCGCGCTGTAGGATTGTTTAGATTTGACACGAGTTGTCAAAATTTTGAAATCGAGAGAAGCCATTAGCTGAGACTCGAGGAAGCGTTCTCAAGCATTTTATTTTATTTTTTCCTAAATTACCTCTCTGCGGTCCTCAGTTGAAATGGCGAAGGGGTAATTTTTAACTATTATAATTTATTATATAAATTTAATTCATAATTAAGGGATTTAAAATATAATATTGATTAATATTTAATTTATTTGAATTAATCTTATTTACTTAAATTTAATTTAAATGAGCTTTATCTAATTTAATTTATTATTTATGATTAATTAAAAATTTTAGTTTATGATAATTATAATTTAATAAATTTAATTATAAATTATATATTAGATAATGAAATGGTTTGTAATAAATAAATAAATTTTAAAATATTGCTTAATATTTAATTTATTTAATAAAAAATTGATTATTGATCAATTATTTTAGTGAATAAATAGTTAGAGATTTACTAATTAATATTAAATTATATATTTATAATTAATTAGTTTAATAATTTTAATATTATTTATTATATGATATATATAATCTCTTGATGTAATTTAGTAGACTTATATTTATATATGAAAATCAGTTATCTTATTTTCATCATTATGTTTCATAACATTCAACACAAGAATATTTTAATCTTTTCTATATAAATAGCTGCAACATAGTATATTTTAAATTGAATTTTTCAAACAAAATCATAGCTTCAGCAACAGCAGTTTTCTTCCACCAACTTTTTCTGTAACAGTTTCACACCTGCTTCTGAAAAAGTTACACCTATCCCAAGACAAAGGTCACATCAACTTGTAATTTTTTATAGAGATCATAAGGGCTATTTGGTAGGATGTTTTTAAAATGCATAAAGTTTAGAAATTTAGAGTAATTAGATTGCAATCATTTTAGAAATGGATGAATTATTTGGTTGGATGTAAATTAGATGTATTATTTTGTTTTATGATATATTTCAAATATATTAAAATATGATGGAAGGTAGGTATGACGATAGGTAAGTAACAAGCCGTGCATGACAATGATAGCAACAAATATCACAAAAAATGGCCTTAGTTCTCAAAAGAAGACATCAATTGATGTTTCCAACAACTTAAGAGCAATAATTTCTTTTGGGAAAAAATAGATCAAATTCTTAATTTATGTTTTAATATTATTTTATTTATCTTGAAATAAATATAAGAAAAAATTCTATATAATAGTACTTTAATATCTATCTTAGATTTTATAACTTTTCTATACAAGTTATATGTGAACATTTTTTACTCAAATTTTCAAAATTATATGATAGATCTTTAAATAGAAAAAAAAAATGCTAACTTTCTTGAATAAATTTTCAATTAACTCAATAAAATGACTTTTAGAAGAATATTGTCGAATAATGGTGCTACTAAAGGTGGATATAGGATGCTTTTACTGGGAATATTATAAGAAAATAAGCTAAAACAAAATCTTGCATCATTTCAATGACAAAATATTATTTTAAATATCATCTAAAATATTTTTTTAATAAGTGTCACATATTATTTATCCTTTATTCAAAATTATTTAATATGCCTTTTTCAATATATGTTAAACTTATATTTCAAATATATATATATATATATATATATATATATATATATATATATATATATATATTAGCTACAATTCTCAAATGCTTTAGAATTTTTATCTCACTCCAACTATTTTTTTAATATTTTCACCATGTAACAAAAATAGCAAAACAACTAAACATATTATGTCAATCTTAATCTAAAGTTTGAAGACATTTTATAGATATTCATCTTTAATGATAGTTAAAATAAATAAACAAATAATAATAATAATAATAATAATAATAATAAAGAGTGACAAGTGAAATGATTTCTAAATAGAAATTAGTAGCATTAGAATTCAAAAGCTAATCTTTTGATAAGTGGAGGCCTATAAAGGCACAATAAAGATCCTATACTCTCTCAATTACTTGAATCTATCTTACAATCAGTGCATTTATAGAAGGCATAATAGTAGGTGGTAGCCCCTCTCGTCTTTTGATCTCCCTCTAGTAGGTAGTATCGACTTAAATAACAGTAGAGCGAGTTCATAAGACGAGACTTTTATTTCTGTACAGTATCCATCAAGACCTACAGATGACAGTCATTACAACGAGAGGATTCTAAAGAGGATAAGGAGAATGTGTATGTAATACAGTCAATCATTAGATAGAAAATATATTATATCATATAGAGAAAATATATTATATCATTATAAATTTATTTATTCCTACTCCATAAAATATAAAAAAAAAATTATATTATATTACTTTAATAATAATCTACTGAGCCAATGAGGGCACATACCCTCAAATCCCCAATCATAGATGCAACCATAATTATGATAAAAATATGATATTGGCATATAAATAATGAAGAAGAATATAATATAAATTTTAAAAATTAAAATGCCTTAAATTCTTAATACCTAGAATTTCATATTAACCACAAAGAGAAGAAATGTGTTAACACAAAAAAATGGAATTTAGAATGTATAGATTGCAAAAAGCTTGATCTTATTGACAAATTTAAAAAATAAATTGAAATAATATCTAACCTAGAGACAAAAGCGGCATAAGTGCATAACCGTTCACTAAAAAATATTGAAAAGTCTTTACATTACTTTGAAGAAACATGAGCACAACACATTTTGAAGCTGCATGTGAGTGAACTAAAAAAAAATTAATTAATTAATTAATTAATTAAAACAAATATAATGCAATTAAAAAAAATTAATACTACGTTTCAATCATGAAAGTTAATAATATTTGTTTTTTTTTATATTTCTTTCGACAAAAGATTTTATGTCACACATAATTATTGAATCCTCGACAATCAACGCAGTTAGGCAGGATATTAACAGGTCATCATCCGTACAACTGACGTTGACTTTTAAGTTTAATTTATTAAAAATAATTCTATAAATGCTTAATTCAATGAATCTCAATCTCTACTAAGGATACGATTGTTTCCAATTTATGTGAAAAAATAATCTAAAATTTAAAATTCATTAAAATTATTCTAAACAAAAAGAATAAGAAAAATTTATATAGATATCACACAATTATTATGTATTTATAATATAATATTTAAAATTATATATTTATTTATTTTTTTTTAGATTTAAGAAGAGATATTTCAGTTTTAAAAAAATGATGATGATATTTTTAATTTTATATTAAAATTGAGTGTTATATATATATATATATATATATATATATATATATATATATATATATATATATATATATATATATTAAATATATAAATTTTTATAAGAGAAAATAATTAGCATGACTATGATAGATTAATAATTAAGTGATCTCATTGTATAATAATCTGAAAATTTATAAAAAGTAGAAATCAAACAATTTTTTTAAACTAATATTTATGATGTTTATTTTACATTTATATTTCATAGGATAAAAAATTTATGCACAATGATTATATGAAAATATAGGCTAATTAAATTTTTATTGTATATATTCTTTCTGTTTAATTCAATTATCAGATGGTGTGGGAACAACAATTATTAGCTTAGAAAGTAACATAAAATCAAAGATTTTAATATTTTCTATTTTGAAAATTAATCAATCAAAATACCTTCTTTTTTAATGTTAAGAAGATCAAAAGTTAATAAGAGAGAAAAATATAATACATTGCCATATCTCTATGGACTACTTTATATTTAAGAGAACCTCAATAAACATAAATAATAAATACTAGTAAAATTATTATTGTAACTCAAAATCTCATTTTTCGCCAAAAAAAAAAAAAAAAGAAATTTATACAAACATAAATTTTTTTATCAACTTAACAAAAAATAGCACAATTTTTATATATTTATATATCTAACAACTTAATTTTCATATTTATATAAATGACATTTAAATTTATAATATTATAATAAAAATAACATCATTATTATTTTTTTAAGATAAAATTTATTTTTTCGTACATAATAAAGATGTTATATTTATAAATATCAAATTTTATATGTTAGATATGTAAATTGCATAGCCTCTCTTATTATTCAAGGTTATAAACTGGAGCATGAACTTAATTATAATGGGACCTTCAACTATGAACTTCTTCAAAATAAGTCAACACCTTTTATATTTTTAGGTCTTAATTTCGATTATAGTTGATTTTAAGATTTGTGACTAATATGTGGGGAGAACAATCAAGAAAATTGGAACAAATTCAAAATGAAATAACCAAAATCAATAAAGCAAGAAGAACAGTAAAATTTATGTAAAAAGTCTGAAAATGGAAAAAATCACGAAATCACAACACACCAAGAATTCTATTATGAAGAAAAATTTATGGAGGATTATATAAATCACTCTTCGGTCAAACCTCTCTCTAGTAATTTTCATAATTTACTCAGTCTCGAGCACTCACAATTAACTTAGATTTACAAGAGAATAAATAGTATTACTCTTAAAACTACAAAAAATTACTTTCAAACATACTCTCTCATTTCGTAGCGGCGCAGTGCCTAGACGCTTGCCTTTTTATCAGTCTATCACTTCTACATGGGTTCTAAGGCTGCAATGCAGATGTTATAGCACCGAAGCGTTGGCTCTTCTAGTTTTCTAGCCAAATCTCATAAATCTTAGCATCAAGACGCTAACCCCCTAGTGTCACGGTGTTGACTTCTCTGTCTCTGTAACAAAACTTTTATTTCAAAGTACTGAGACACTATATGCTTGAAAAAAAATTTATAATGACTTTGCCCTCGAGCCTCGAGCAGTAGGTGTGCTACCATCGTACAAACCCTCAACGACCTCACCATTGAGCTCGACCGATAAAATTGAAGATTAAGTCGACATTACTTTCTTAATTAATTGACACAATTATGCACCATAAAATAACATAACAAGTTTTATTTGACAAATTAAATGCATATATAAACAGAAATTACTCTCATTTGCATACAGACTACAGCTTACAAAATTTTCTCTGAATAATTACTTCCGTTGCTACTTCTGATCCATATGCATCCCCGAATTTGTCATTAAAAAAGTTAAAACAATAAGCTTAATAGATTCCTTTTTGAAAATGGGAAGAATAAGAAGCTCGTAATTTTAACTGTTTGAATGAAATGTTTTTTTTTTATATTTTTTATCACTGCTTGAATGGAAAATATATTCTGGACTCTGGAGTTATTGAGTAAATCAGCTTTTATCATCTTTAAACTTTCTGCTATGCTCTCCTTCATAATATTATTTCTATAGACTCATGGATATATATATATATATATATATATATATATATATATATATATATATATATATATATATATATATATATATATATATATATGATATCTTAAAAATACTCTTAGTCAAAACTCAATCTTGATCTAAAAGCGATCCAAGTTGAAACCGTCGATCAAACACTTAAAATATCATTGGAAACTCTGGGATGTGAGTAATCTCTAAATAACTCTCAAACATGGAGTGTTTATAGTCAAATCGGCGTGTCAGGATTTAACGAGCCCAAGATCTCATAATTGACTTCATTTGACCATTCAAATACACAAAATACATCATGATCAAGGAATCAATGAGCCGTCAGATGGAGGGTGGTTGATTTTGCATGTATTTATAGACGCCACCTCCCTCTCCATTCCTCATATGAGGCCAAGCAAGAGAGAGGAGCTCTAAAGCTTGAAGATCCTCCAAGCAAGTCACATCACACTGGCCGCCCATCGCCGGAGATCCTCGCCGTCATTCATCTCATTGATCTCCATCATGACGACTTTCATCGCCGTCCGGTCGTTGTTCCTCGATCATTCACCATCCATTCTCACTCAACCAGTTACGAGCGACTATATGGTTTGTTGTTGTCGGTTGGATTCAATTTACGCCCTCATATACATTATGTAATCGTTATGGAAAACTTGTACTCAAAACAAATATATAGTTGAAGCTTTTACTAGGCTAGGCTCGTGGCTTTTCTCTTTTCAGGTTTTCATAAAATTCACGTTTTATGTTTCACTTTATTATTGTGTGTTGGATTTTGATAAAATAAGGTAAACTTTCACTCTACCTGTTGGTTTTTATAGCATATATATATATATATATATATATATATATATATATATATATATATATATATATATATATATATATATATATATATATATATATATATATATATATATATATATATATATATGTGTGTGTGTGTGTGTGTGTGTGTGTGTGTGTGTGTGTGTTGAACATTAAAAATCAAAATCTTAATCTTTCAAACTCTCTTTTGGTCATCATAGAGCTATAAAATATATCATTTGGGATCAATAATGATCCTAAGTCGCTTATCAATGGCTTTAAAATATAATTGAAAATTTGGGACATCATTCAAATCCCTAAATAGCTTTAAATATGAAATATTTATAATCAAATTGAGCGTCTTGATGAAACGAATCTAACAAGCTTCCTAATTAGAACTTTATTTGAGGATTCAAATGTTTAAGATACATCTGATGATCAAGGGGATCATTTTGAGCCGTTCAATAGGGTGGTTCAGATTTTGTCTGTATTTATAAGAAATACCACACTCATAATTTATAAATAACCCCTCAATTTTTACGTAAAAGGGACCAAAGTTGAAGAGTGGAGATAGCTCTAATACTTGAAGAATTCTAAACCATAATCGGACCACCGCCGACCACCACTGTTAGTCACCTTCGGTTACCACCGCACGATTGCCAATCGACCATCGTTAGATCAGTACCAGCGTAGTCACTCTCCACCATTGCTCGACCATCACGGCGGATCGCGATCACCGTTGGTCACCGTGCGCCGTTGTCAATCCCGCCGGTTACAACTGATCATTGTTGGATCATAGCCGATCACCAATGTTGGTCACCGTCATTGCCAGTCACTACTGTCAACTATTGCCGCCATTATCGGATTATCGTTGGCCACCATTGACAGACCACCATCTAGCCACCATCATGGGGTCACCGCCAGATCACCATCATCGGTCGACATTGCCCGACTGTCACGACCAGACTACCACCGCTCGATCGCCATTGCTGGACCGCTACCAACCATCACACAACTATTGCTTGATTATCGTCGGCAGATTCTCAGATTACCATATCAAGCGAAGCCTTCGTTGCAGATCCAATGAAATTTCTCATAAAACTTGCAATTATTAGCTATCCTTCTCCAACTTTAGAGATAAGATAACAATTATAACAAATACAGATATAGTGAAATTATTTCTAAGAAAGCCATGATTTTTCCTTCTTGGATTTTTCGTAAAATTTACTTCAAACTCTTTTTCTGTGCTTTGTGTAATATTAGAAATCAAATTCTCTCACTGTTAATCCGAATCTTCTGCATAACTAACTATATATATTCCCACTCAAATTTATCAGATTGAATTTCTATTATAACGTACGTGAGATCCACACTCAAAATTATGATAATAATTTATAAGATTTCTTATGAATTTGATTAATTAACATGCAATTAATTGAGCCCTATATGACAAATTTTTAATTGACTTTTATGCTAACTCAGCTCCTAAATTATCTTTTGATACTAATTTTAGATTTTTGGTATACCACAAAATTATATCCAAATCATAAACTCATCTTATTTGAAACCCCGTTATCTTTTTTTTGTTGGAGGTAATTAATTATGTTTTAAGTCTTCCTTTTATTTATCCTCAAACCATCCATAATTTCTAATTGTAATAATTAAAATAAAAGTTCTCACTATTTAAAAATTATATTTTAATTAAAAATGGATTATAATAAATAATAAATATAATAAATAATAATTTATTAAAATTTAATTAATCATTCTTAAAACAAATATAATAAATTCCTCAACTTTTTATGAACTAAAATCTTAAATTTTGCAGTGTTTTTTAAAAAAAAATTTACAGTGAACTATCACATCCCTGCTAGGTCAAGTCACAGTCACCCATTTTTCTGAATCCAGAAAACCACACTGTTTTTTTTATTATTATTTTCTCAACAGGTAGTTTTGAGACAGGCAAATAGATCACAAAGAGTAGAAGGCTAGAAGCTAACAGTAGTTCTGAGACAGACAGAGAGAACACGCTGCGTAGAAGATAAAGCAGGCTCGTTCATCAAAGGGAAACTACTATTCCGAGTTCCGACATTGTTCGGTCTATTTATTTGAATTTTCTTATAAGATTAAGAGTCTATTTAAAATAGTTGTATTTTTTTTCAAAAATAATTGTGAAGTTACTGCAGAAAAAATGATGAAAGTTCTTTGTTGTGAAATTGTGTTTGAAAAACTTAATTAATTCATATCTTTGTATTTTATCTGAAATAGTAAAATATCTTTTTAGCGTATTTGAATAATTTTAAAGAATGAAGAAAAAAAATAAAATAAGTAATTCTCATATATAGAATAAATTGAATGTCTTATTATTATCATTTTGAGAAAAAAAAAAAAGAGTTCTCTCAGCAAGCATTAAGGTTCTAACAAAATTCCATCTTTAGTAAAAAATCGTTATTTCTTATTTTGGGCAAGCAAGTTCAAATTAAGGCTCTAACTAATGAGAAAATTTAGGATTGGATTATTTTTGTCTTAAATTGGCTTACATGTAAAATATAGATATCTTTCTCAATAAAAATACATTTGATTGTTGAGAACAAAGATTTGTCTCTCTAATTATACTGTACTTCAAGAGAAAAGCATATGACATACTTTCACATTTCCTTCAAATATGTTAAGGGTTTCAATAAATGATCAAACCAAATCCAACTAAAAAAAATTAAAATTCTGCTCAAAAGGGTTGACTCAATTATTATTTGAATAAGGTTCATATTGACCAAAATAACTTTTTTTTTAAACAAAGAGGAGAATTTTATTTCCACAATAAAAAGGATTATAAAATCCTTAAATAGGAAATTTCTCAAAAACTATAGCTCGAAGAGCTACACCAGCCTAAAGAGAAAATTTCCCTAACTATTACAACCAAAGTAAAAGAAAATGACACAAAAGAAAGAAGAGAGAAGCACCAATCAAGAAACAGCACAAAATTCTTGGGGAGCAGCCAAAATCATCTTCTTGATTTCAAATCTTCTAAGAGATGCTCAGGCCACCTACAAAACACACACCGCAAGGAACCTACAGGGAACTTAAAAAAAAGGATAAGTATCTAGCATTAGAAACTTTAAAGCAAAATAAAAATAGAGAGAGAGAGAGAGACAGGTGACAATGACAAACTTCAAGAGGAGGTTACAATCACATAACATGCTATAAAGGAATGATTCCCAGCCATCATAGCCATCTTACCAATATTCAGCCCATTAGCCCACAGCAGAAAATCAACCCAGTTGCATTGACTACCATCAGTGCTAAAAGGAAGACTGGCCAATAGATACACCCATTCTATCATATATATATATATATATATATATATATATATATATATATATATATATATATATATATATATATATATATATATAAAAAATTTTAAACTAAACATCATTCTTGATTTAATTAGCTAATTGGTGGGATAAAAAAATTAACAAAAATGATAGTGGCGGTCAGGGGATGAATTGGTGGGCATCGTCGGCCGGTCAGCCGGCTGATCTTCCCTTTTAGGGGCGAAAACCAGAGAGCAATCACCGGGTTTCCTTATTTTTCTTCGATTATTGCCGTTCTTCCATCTGGCGATCGATTGCCCTTGGTAGGATCCACGATGCAGCCAAGGTGCTCTATGGCGTCAGAGCCGGGAAAGTAACTTGGAAGGATTATTTTAGCGATTTAGGTATTTCTAACCTAGCGAAAAGAAATGTATTTTGTATGAGTTTATTTGGTTAGTTTAGCTAATTGTTATGATATTCATAGGAGATCGTGATCGATCGAGTGTTTACAATTTTGATTTAGGAAAGCTTCATTTTTGTCTTAGTGTTTTTATTTTAATTTAGGAAGTGTGTATGTGTAGTTAATTTTAGGGTTTATGAGATCTGTGATCGATCGAAATTTGTAATTTTATTTAGGAAAAGCTTCATTTTGCAATATTTTTTTTTTTTATTTAGGAAGTGTGTATGTGTAGTTTAATTTAGGGTTTAGGAGATCTGTGATCGATCTGAAATTGTACGCAATTTTTATGTAGGAAAGCTTCATTTTTTTAGCAATATTTTTTTTTTATTTAGGAAGTATGTATGTGTAGTTTAATTTAGGGTTTAGGAGATCTGTGATTGATCTGAAATTGTGTGCAATTTTTATTTAGGAAAGCTTCATTTTTTTTGTGCAATATTTTTTTTATTTAGGAAGTGTGTATGTGTAGTTTAATTTAGTGTTATGAAGATTGTAATTATATTGCATATGTGGTGATTCATGTTAGTTGAAAAAGTTAAATATCTTGATCTTTTCTTGAATATCTTCGTGTGTGATTTTTTTTTTGGCAAAGGAGATATGTGGTGTTATAAAGATTTGTTTCTTTGAATATCTTGATCGATTAATGCAAAGAGAATGATTGGATTTTATAAGTGTGATGTTGCATAAATTGGTTGTTGTCACATTACGTATTTGATTTTATTTGTCATATGCTAGTTGGATTACATTTGTTATCTTTGAAATATTAGGATGAGTGATGCTTGAATGCGTAAGTATTTATCATCTTTGTCATATATTAATGATTTTTTTGTGCGTAATAGGTAGCGATTATCTGTGTTTAGTATTACAAGGCGTGATGAGTTGAGATAGTGTATTTATTGTTCTTTATTATGATGGTGAACTTCGAGTAAGTGATGAGTTCATTCCAACATTGGTGGGAGAAAATAATCCAAATTTCCGCAGTTAAATTTGAGGAATTACAGAAAAGAGTTATGAGGTCGTTGAAGTTAGATCCATCAAAATTCTCTGTAATCACGGTGGGTCATTTTCTATTGGGCTGGATTTATTACACATTCTTGACGATGAAGTTTGTGAGACTATTATTAATCACGTTCCGATCTTGTGGTGTATGTCGAATTTGAGGAACTCCCATTGGAGATAGGTTGGTTAGCAAGCGTGGTCGGCCGTCAAAGTGGTGGAATCACGCACTGATTACATAACACCACCTCCTCAGATAAGTACTTAGGGGAAATATGAGGCTGCGGCAGAGAAAATGATTATTTTACTAGCACTGGCTCACTCATGGGTGACAGGTGACCCTCAAGATAATGATGTGAACCCACCATCGATGTAAATGTTGAATATGAAGATACTGTGGAGATAGTAGTGATGAGGATGATGGCGATTATATTGACTGGCGGATGATTTAAGGCGTAGAACCATCCCATGCGATTGAGATTTGATTGTCGATTACTCAAGGAGAAGCGAGTCATCTTGAGGAGCATTTGATACATAATAATGATTATATGCGTGATGCTCAAACCACGGAGAATGGGATGAAGACTTGCATTTGATGGCCCATCAGATGATTCAATCTTCGAAGACAAAAATTACATCCCAGATGAATTAGTGGAAGGTATGTGCTTTCATGATAAGAAGCAGTTGCAATTTGTTATTGGTGGGTGGTCGATTATAAACAATGTTGAATATGTCATATATGCCTCAAGCAAATCAAGATTTGTGGTGTTTACATGCCTGCTCAGTTAAGAGGTTGGGTGGAACTTGGAGAATTGGTTCAGTTGGCTCTCCTCATAGCTGTAGCCATTCAATTCTTAATCTTTGGACACAGTGATACACAATTTATAAGTTATTTCATCAACCCCGGTCGGTTGGATCTCAAGCGGAGATTATAGTATATAGAATTCAGTTCAATATCGAGTGTCTTATATGAAGGCTTGGGATCTGCGATTAAGGCTATTTTTGGCAGTTGGGAGGAATCTTACAGATCATTGGGAAAATTTATAGGCTGCTTGTTTGCATATGCGGTTGATATCACGAGTACGATCCATCGAATAGATTCCAACGATTACAGTGGTTGAGCGTCAATATGTGGTTGGCAATGGATTACGTGTCTTGATGGGACTTTTCTCAGGTAATCTGAGCACTCTACTTTATTGGGATCGGCCTTGACAATGGGTTGTTCCACGCCTTGATGGTTGAATCGAGCATCGAGTCTTGGATTTGGTTTTTACAAACTCTTCAGGTCTTGATCCCATTAGTGTCTCTACGGTGATCTATGCTTCATCTTAGATAGACATGCGGTATTGTGTCGTGGAGAAATCTTCCCATGGCTTCGTATTTGCATGCCATTTGAGAACTTCAGAAGCGAGCGTCGACTTGGCATAGCGATGTAATTCATGTGTCGAGAAAATGTATGTTGCAGGAAACACATATGACATCTAAATTTTCAAAAGGCATATGTCAGACATTAAGAATATTAAGCAGGAAGCATACGACTGGCTAGTTTCAAGGGATGTTCAACAGTGGACTCAAACTCATGATAAGATGCAGTTATACTATGATGACAAATGCGATAATGCTTCAGCGGTGTGCTTAAACATGCGTGGTTTACCTATTCAAGCTCGATTATGGCGGTGTACTATAATATAGTTTCTTTTTCGCAGCGTCTTGAAAAGGTTGCCGCTCTAGAAAGGCAACAAGAAAACTTGTTTTCCCCTCGCATTAAAGCTACACTTATTGCTAATGAATGCGAGGCACAAAGATTACTGAACGTTAGGATTAGCATGCGAGTATCAAGTGTTTGATGTCGAATCGAACCTACAAAGTTGAAGTTTAGAACTATGGTACAGTATGTGTAGACAACCACGGTCTTATCTACCTTGTCACCGCGTGATTGCGGTTTGAGCCATCACCTAAACCACGTGCGGTATGTCTCGTGTACTACGACTTGCGAATTATATTACTACCGGGGAGTTTCATGTGATACGATCGGAGGAGTGGGGCGGTCACATCACAAGGCGGTTATGAAACTTATAACCCACACAATATTAGCGAAAGTCCGGAAGGCCAAGGGCAGATTTAAAATACCATGGATGAGAACATTCTAAAGTTCAGGCGTGTCTTTGTTTGTAAGACTATTGGGCATAATAGGTCAACGTGTCCTCAGTTGCGTGCACGTAGAGTGTGATAGTTTTTTGAGTCAGTTGTTTGATGTCATGTTGTGTGTTTATGCTATTGTTGTATTAGTCCTACTGTGTACTTGTCTCTCATCTATTTTGACTAGGGATTTATGTCATATTGTCTACTTGCAGTAGTCCTATGTTTAATGTCATATTGCTTTCATGTCTTTTGATTAGTTTTATCGAACTTGTTGAAAGTGTACATTTCTTTGCTTTCGTGTTGAGTACATGGTGAAAAATAAAATTGTCAATTTAAAATTTAAATCTAACATCTCTGATTAATAACATATTTTTTATAAATTTTTATGCCTTATTTTTTATGTATGTCTTTCTCATTGGATTTATTTTTTGACTAAGTACTGAATTACAATGCAATGTAATACTTTTTTAATCGACTATGTTGTTTGCCTCAATGATACGAGTTAAGATGTCTGCGGTGAAGCCCCTACGCAGGAGGAGGCGACCATGATTATGAGGACTACGGTCACCAGTGCACCCCATACGTATTACGTGGTAGACATAAGCGGCGCATCGATTGGTAATTTATTTTTTGAAGTTATTTACGTGTATGCGTGTTTTAAAGTCATGCATGCTACGATTACTTTGAGTTTTGAGGCTGCGCTGCGATGTTGAGAATGGCACATTAATTGATTCATGGGTGCATTGCGAGATGTCGCAGTGTCTTGAGATGCGGTACATTGGATCATCACTCGGCGTCATTAGTGGAGCGGCGGTGCCGCTGACGAACACTTCCATTTCTTTGGTGAGATGGCATCACTAGGATGTTCGATGATCAGGCGTTGAATAGATGGCCTCCTCTTATGCGGTGTTGTCGTTGGTGGAGGGAGGCGGTGCTCACGGCGATTGATATGATGAGTTGATCGGGCGTATCGAGAAACCATGTGTATTGATCCGATCCATCCACATCCTTGATTTCATAGATTGACGCATGCGTGCTTAATTCGATGCGGTGGACTTTTACGAGATATTTAGATCTAAGCTCAGGTTTATTATGCATATCGAGCATACATCTTTGCCATTGGGTCTTTTCTTCTTCCGACACTTGCTCGAGAGGTCCACTGCGGTATTCTTGAGGATATTCATTCTTTTAGGGGTTTCTCGGTGGGCTCAGTATTGCGTTTCTTCTGAGAGTTGCATGAGGCAAGCAAGCCAATAGCAGATGTATTCATTTCTGCGGTATGGGCACAGAGCACATTCATGTTGGCGGACTACCTACGTGTTCCCTATCCTGAGACATTGATGGTCTTAGCGTTGGATGTGGAATGAAGGATTTGTTGAGAAATGCCGACATCCAACATCGAGTACATGGATGAGTTGGATGGACTTCGCAGTAAATATCATTTTACTTGTTTACTTGTCATGGAATTTAATTTTGAGTAACTTATGGTACATGTGCATCATCAGGAGCCATATGGACGAGATCCGCATCGCGCTCGGATATATGTTTGCGAGGAGAGGAGATATGGCTAGTATGCGATTTGTTGGAAGAGGGTAGAGTGGTACACATGGTGTGTCGACGCATGCCTCCCATGATTGATGTTGACCGATATATCCATCGTTTGTTCGTGTTGATGGGCGAGAAGAAAGGCGGCGTTGATTGGGCGTGTACCACCACTCATACATTTGCATGGGAGCGGCGGCGTGTTGTTGTGGTGGATTGGCGAGGATGATGAAGGCCGATCAGCGTTACATGAGTGTACGATCTTGGGCTTCACTTTATATCTTAAAGGCAAACGATTCCGCGACACATCTACCCGTCTGGAGATCGTCGATGGTAAGTCTATGTGGAATTACAATTTGCTTTCCTACGAAAAAACGATATAAATTTACTTTCTTGGCGTGACCACATCACGAATCACGAAGATATATTTGGCTATTTGAGATGGTGACAATTTCAAAATCCATCGGCGATTATGAGCACGTGTAATGGCGGAACATGCGTATATCGACGGCAGTCTGAGATATAGACATTCCAGGCACTTACGCATCGGTAGCGAGGCTGCCGTCGATGGATGTGTCCATCGTCGCCGATGGTGGGTCGACTATCCATTCACCCCACCCGGTTTTCATATCGGGATGCTGGTCTCGGATGAACCCATGGTACCCGTCGCTCATGCTCCGCGTCATTCCACTGACAGCCATATCGGTGTACGCGGTACTCGTTGTCATCTCGCTTCGGCGAGCCGTATTCGGACTTGGGATGTTAGCAACAACCCGGCGGCAGTGGGCGAGGAGGAGGATCGTCGGCATCATTTGCGTGATGACCCATTACCACCATCTTACACTCACGGTAGCGATGCGATTCCATGCGACATCGGTGACGATAGTTGTATTCTTTTTTTTTAGCACTTTATGTCATGTAGTCATTATCTTTTTTTTTATTTGTTATGTCACTTATTGATTCGGTGATTGTACAATTATACTTTTGTTTGTTATCAATTTAGTTTTATTTGGTTAACTCACAACTATTTAGACTCATACAAAAAAATTAATACACTTACAATGTTTAATATTATCAAAAAATCATATGTATTCAAGCATTGTGTTAAGATCACCTGGAGTGTTATCGTAATATTTTTAATTTTTTGCAAAGTCAACTTTTACATTTCAAATATATAGACTCTACCTTTTTTTTTTTAAAAAAATACATTTGCAAAATCGGTGAGATCCGTCAAAGGTATCAACATAAAAGTTGTAAAATTTGTTATTATCTTTCCAACGATGCTAAAACAAAAATCCACGATGAGCGATATGGCCAAAAAAGAGTGCATCAGTATTGTTATTTTTTGCAACTTCATATCTCACACATTTGCAAAAACTACGGCTCAACGAGCTAGATTCATCGAAAGCTGTCAACATGAAAGTTGTAGAATTTTTCATTATCTTTCCAACTATGTAAATTCGACACTAATGAACGATATGTTCAAAAATGGGGAATCAATTATTTTTAAAAAAAAAAAATCCGTCATGATCGTGATTAGCGTGGGATGCCGATGGCCGATCCGTGGCGTCTATTTTTATTTTTTTTTTCTGCCTAATTACCTAATTAAATCACTAATGATGCTTAGTTTAAAATTTAGCATATATATATAAGAGAGAGAGAGAGAGAGAGAGAGAGAGAGAGAGAGAGAGAGAGATTGATGTTCAATGGATACATAAGGCATGCAAGTTACGATCAGCCTTCCCTCTTTCAATTACCAAGTACAAACTAAACTACTTGTCAGCATAGTAAAATAACACTCTGACTCATCAATACATAAAGATGGATGCATTTCCAACTAGAGAAGTAATGACAATCAAAATATAAAAGCGAAAACTTGACAGAAGCAAAACCCAGCGATAACTATCCTCTAAAAGCACTCCTAACACTCTTTCTTTCTGTGCAGCTCCATTCAATCGAGATTCGAAGAAGTGATGGGAACTATTTATTTGTTCACTTTCCTTTCTTGACTCTGCTCTCCTCCTTACTAAGTTCATACCGATGTTTATTCAAATGTAAGTAATTCTAAAGGCGATTTATAAACGCGGGCGCTCACAAGGATCAGTGTCCTTCTGGCTATATGGGATTTTCTAATTTTACCTCGCCATTAACTACATGGTGAATGTAAATAATGAGCAGTATGAACTCTTGTGTTCCTGTTGAAATTTGTTATGTTGACTGGTTTATATATCACTTGAAATGTATGTTTGTGTTATTTCGTTTAAGTAAGCAGCTAACGGCCAGCATATTCATGACAAGATTTTTTTATTGAGTGAGGATTTGAACTGGTCTTTTGCATAACAAAAATTTAACAATAATGCTTTACATTTGTGATATGTAAATGTATGTATATATATATAATAATAATAAAATAATAGTAATAAAATAATAATAGTATAATAATAATATAATATAATTTTTATTTAGAAATCTCGAATCGAACAAATGATTATTCATGTTGCTAGTTTATATATCGAATTGAAAATACGTTGTCATTTAAAATAATTCTAAGCACAAATATCTTGGCCGAATCTTGATTGTGAATAGCTTTTTTACAAACTAGCAAATGCTAATTCTAATGGTCCCAAACTAGCCCTAAATAAAATGATCTCTTTACTTTTTTTAAAATTTATGAATAAAAAATGGAGAAAAAACTATTAGTTTTTTTTTTCAAAAATTTAAATAAATTTTGAGATCATACATTGAATCTATTTGGGACAAAGAATAACTAAAATTAAAATTCAGAGGAATTTTTACATACATATCAAATGAGGCACAAAGACATGATACTGATACATCTTCTATTTTTAAAAATACGAGACCGACGCATTAATACGATATTGAATAATAATAATTAAAAATAATATATATAAATTATATAGATAAAATATTAAAAATAATAAAAAAGTTATTTAATTAAAAAAATTAAATTAATTACTTAAGTTATATATATAAAATAATTTATCTTATTATGATTTAATAATTTTAATGAATAAAATTTATTATCAATTCTAAATTTATAAATTTAATTATAATATTTAATAATTTTAATTATTTGTAATAAATATAGTATATTATTCTCTCTTTTTTTAGCTCAAATATCATTCTCTAAATTTCTAAAATTCTCTACAATAATTTAAAATATAACAAACTATATTTAAAATATTTTTTATATAATTTTAATTCAATTATTTAAGACGCGTGTCACTTTAAATTTTTAATATTATTTTAATGGATATCTTTTCAGTGTCCGACATTATGCGAGGCATGTCGATGTTACATGTCGGGATCTTACCTAATTTTTTAAGTGTCGTTAAATCATAGATATCCCATATTTTTAATATATTTATATATTTAACACTTAAATATTCATATTTGTATAAATAACACCTAATTTTTAATATTATATTAAAAATAATAATATTATTAATTTTTTAAAATGAAATATGCCTTTTTACGTATAAATTTGTTATTTTTGTAAATATCAACTATAGATGTTACAATATGTGAAGGCATAAGAATAGTTTGCAATGTATGTGAATTTTTCAAAATTTTAAATTTCAGTTCTATTTTGATCTCATGGCAAATTTGTTGGCATTTAATTTTTTTAAAACGTCTTAATATTTATTAAATTTAGTAAACAAGACATGTTAGCTTTGTTAATTTTTTAAGGGAAAAATGCTGTTATACTCTAAGGAGTCATCTGGGGATCACCTTCATTTTTTATTTTAATTTAAAATAAAATATATTTGATGATGATAATTATTTATAAAATATTCAAAATATGTAAAAATTATTTTAAATATTTTTAAAAATAATATGATAAAAATACTTAAAATAACATAAAAAAGTAACAATATAAAAAATTTTCTTTTCGAGGTCATATCATAATTATTAAATTTGTTTTTAGTTTTGGGGTTTACATACAATCATCTTATTCTTCTATATTTACAAATTAATCAATTTCAATCTTAATTTTTTAAATTGATTTTAAAATATTAAAATTTATAATAGAAGCCTAACTCATAATTTCTATTTTTATAAAATTTTTAATAATTTGATCGTAGTATATATAAATACATGAATTTGATAATTCAAAAAAATAAAAAAAGGTGATTAAATTCTAAAAATATATGTATTAGATAGTTGATTTATAAATATTCTTTTAGTTTTGTGCGTTGAATAGTGAAATATTATCATGCAAGCTATTAGTCCATTTAAGGGCCCGTTAAGGACAATTTTCACTTTTTTATTATTTTTTTTCTCAAATGCTATCATACTATTATTTGACTATTTTTAAAATTTTTGCTTGACAAATAAATTCTTACTACTAAAATCTACAATATTATAATAATTATATAAAAATTATTATTTATCTTCTTTAACGAAAAACATTTATGATATCTATTATAACTTTGAAAAGAATTTATTTTCTCATAACAGCTTCTTGAACTACTATCACAGGCAACTAAAATCACAAATTATTTTTTTTAAAAATGGAGGATTTTAAATATTTATATATTTAATATCTAAATTTTAATATTATTAATCTAGAATTTTATTATTGGTAGATCTTGAATCTTAAATCGTCAAAATTTGACAATATACAGTTATCGTGGAACGTTAAAAAAAAAATCCCTGCATATCTCAAAATTTCATTTTATGTTCAATCTTCTTCTTCCATAAGATGTTTCAGCAAGCAAATATTAGAGTGTAGAAAAAATCATCTCAATGTGTAGCTTTTTCTAGTGAGGCTATCTCCTAGAAGCGGCTCATCCCGGAGTAGGTGGAGCGGGTGATAGGTGGCTGGTGGAATCAGGTGTCAGATTGGTCCTTCAGGTGAGAAGAAGCTTTATAGAAGAAGCAGGCTTAAATTCGTGGAAAATTCCAACCACTCTGACGGCATCACATCGCCATCAGACTTGTTTGATGATCTAGTGCCAATGATGTCAATTTGGTGATCTTGGATTCGTTATTCGTCTTGTCACTTTTCTCATAAATATAGATTTTGGATCATTTGGATCGATATTTTCACTTGATAAAATAGTCATTCATACGGATCGGTATCTTTGATATTCATGTTAAATTCTAGGATGATTTATTAATTTCGAAAGATGATTAGATCGATTAAAATAGAGATTTATCAGATTAATTTTCTGAGGATGTATCAAATATATATATATATATATATATATATATATATATATATATATATATATATCTCTTATATATAAAAAACCCTCAATCACTTGATTCAAAAATTAAAAAAAATTTAATTTTCTAACATCCTGAAAGCAAGGCAAGAACTGGGCCCCTTCCTTACAGGAGACTTGTATCTTCACGTCCCATTCTTCTGAAGTGATGGCCATTGAACATTCCCCGTAATAATTTCTTGAAAGGATTGTGTCTATAAATAAGGTCTACATTATTATTATTATTTTATTAAAAAAAAAAAAGAAAAAAAAAAAAACAGCTTAATTTCAGTAACGCTTATCCTAACATAAATAAGGAATTAATAGACGAGCGTGATTGAAAACTATTCAACTCGTATTGGATTCATTTTTAGGATAAGGCATTGATAAAAAATAAATGAGAATTTGACACTTGTAGATAATGAATATGATGTTAAATCATCATAAAATTAATTACAATAATATTCTCATTCATAAGATCAATGAGATATTGAATAGATATCCAATTAAAAAAAACATAAAAAAGTAACTGTCCAATCACACATGGGATTCTAGCTTTTTTTTAGAGAATATGAATTCAATTAGGACTTGACTAATAAACTAAAAAAAAAAATAAAGTAAAAAATATAATTAAAATAAAAGTAATGTATTAAAATATTTTTGATTAATTGACTTATAATATTATAAATATATGAATTTATTTATTTTATTAATTGAAGTAATATAAAATAAAAATATGATTGTACATAATAATGATAATGAAAAAGACGATGAAGGCATGGAGCCGATGGCAAGCAAATGATAACAAATGATGAAGACAAGCGAGAATAATTGATGAACTTGACAAATTGATCTCACTCTATATTCAATTTTATAGTTAAAATTCTCTCAAATTTATCAAATAAAAATTACTCAAATTTTGAAATTGAAAATACATTTTAAATACACTCTCAAAACATACTAAGTTTTAATTGAAGCAAATCAAACAGCAAAAAATTTAAAATCTCAGAATTTATTTTACAATACACTCAAAATATTATCTACCAAATAGACCTTATATATATATATATAGAAAGTATTTAAAAGTGTTTTTCAATGTGACAGCGGTTAAAATCAGAATTAAATTATCGTGAAAATCTTCCTTATAAATTAAATCAATTTTAATGGCAGCAAATTCATTGCTAGCTTACAGTAATTTAAATTATAGTAATGATTTTATTTTTCAGATATTTTAACCATTGTAGAGCTTACACCTTTTTAAAAGATTACATAATATTTCAGGGTGACGTATCCTGAAGCACTTTTGACTACTGAATAAAATTGTGAATCATTCATAGAAAACAGCACAGGAGGTAAAATTTAAATTTTAAAAGCTTTTATCAGTTCCATATACCCATTCATAATTATCAAATCAAAATTGTAATTAAGCACTAATAACAAATAAAAGATTAATAAAAAAAATTCTGAAATTTAACTTTACATGAAAAATATATATCCAATCAGAACTGATTAAAATAGAGTCTCAAATTTCTTCAGAGGACTACGGTAGTGGAAATTTCAAAAATATTGAATGCTCCATGATAAGACTTGTGAAATATTATGAAACATAAAAAAAAAGATTATAGATGTATAATAATAATATTTTTCAAGCAGGTTCAAAACAATGGTTAGCATTTTTTTTTTTTTTGGTAACGGGATATCCATTAATCACCTATTACGCATATATTTGCGTGACACTAATGACTAATCGAAATTTTGAACCTGCCCACAAAAGCCGTCCCTTCTTTTCACCTTAAGATAGAGCCTCAAGATAATCGAATATGATGAAAATCACATTCATCCTCATCAATTGAGCTAAGAGCGATGAATATGATTAACATCTTCAATCGGGTTTAATATGAAGGTCAACAGTCTTTTCAGAATATATCAAGAATATTTGGTTTAAAATTCAATCATTTGGCGCTTGTCGTATCTGTCACCACTTGGCTTGCCGTAATTGCATGAAACGTCTTATGTGATCACATACTGACAGTGTAACTCAAAGAGTACTATCCAAATTCTATTCTTTGTTCTGATAAAATTCAATGTAATGACTAAGGGGCTGTTGAGATCATTTTTAATTTTTATTTTATTTTATTTATGTTTTACTTAAAAATAAATTTATTTAATTATACTTATTATTTTAAAAAATACTCAAATTTTTTTTTTGATGTTTTGAATGTTTTTAAAAATAATATTATTTATTTTTTGAAAAAAAATAAAATCACATAAAAAATACTTTTAACAAATATATTTTCAAAAATAATATAAAAATAAAAACAAAAAATAGAAAATAAAAAGTAATCCCAAACAGCCCCTAAGTAACGCTCCAGAATCAGTTTAAACCTATAAGTAGAGGAAGACCATTCAAGTTCACTGACTTTTGGAAATTATTCTTCACTCGCCTTTTGGAGACTTTGATTCAAAGGCTTATTTATTCTCTCTCTTTTTTTTTTGTGCTCTTTTGTTAATTCCTCTCTACACTTCCATTCTCTCCTATTATAGCTCTTTACTAAGTGATGTGCAAACGCAGCTTGAGCGTTTTGAATCCTTCATGTTTTAAAAATTATTTGTTCGCTGCTCATGATGTCAAAATGATTTGAAATTTCAGTGTTCGTGTTTGAATCGGTTGTTCGAAATGGCTCATATAAGCTCGAAATCGCTCGAAATGCAATAATTCGAAAAATCTATAAGAGGGAGGATTCAAACTTGAGTAAATCTTTTGCATAAAAAATTTTTTAACCACTAAGTCATACTTACAACTATATATAATATTTTATTTTATTTTATTTCGAGCAATCGAATAACATGATCGAATAATGATTCATTCGACTGCTTATAAATCGAGCTTGAAATATTTGTTCGTGTTTGGCTCACTTGGTTAACAAACTAGCTGAACACGAGCTGTTCGCGAACAACGAGCTTTTTTAATAGCCCTAACGAACAATTCAGGATCCAACATCCTCTAAATTATAGTGAGTGTGGACCATGCCATAAACTAGAAAAGAAGTTTTCTAGCTTATCAAGAAGAAATCAATGATGTTAGAAAAAATTTCATTAGCCTGGATTGCAAGAGGGAGTTTGTCATGCAACAAATAAATGAGTTACATGAGTATATTCTCACAACGATTGAAGAAGCATTGGAGCAGCATGTGCCTAGGGTTACACCTAAAGTGGAGATGCCCTTTGAGTCATCTAAATCATCAATCAAAAGAAGAGATCAACCAACAACAAGAGCTATGAGAACTCTACCATCCACATGGACAGAAAAAAAGATAACGCCTATTTCCCTAGTGAAGATTCTTCTTCGTCCTATCATGGGAAGGAAAGAAGAAGAAAAGAATATCAAAGGAGATCATTAGAGAACACTTTCGCTAAGGAGATTGTGGAAGCCAATTCACCTAAGAAGTTTAAGATTTCATCTTTAACATATTACAAAGGAAGGTTAGATCCTCTTGATCATGTCACTTCCTTCGAGTCCATCATCTGCTTGTTGAGAATTAATGATACATCGAAGTGAATCTATTTTTTTACAGCATTGAAGCAATCAACCTTACATTGGGTCAACAACCTCCCTGTAGGGGTTATAACTTGCTTTGCATATTTCAAGTGCATGTTTATCGCATAATTTGCTAGTGCTTGAAAGCCTAGTAAGAGTTTGCAGGCCTCGCTGCAAACTTACCAAGAGCCCATCGAGTCTTTAAAGAATTTCATCACATGCTTCCAAAGAGAAATGTTTGAAGTTAATGACCTTGAGTCAACAGTAGCTCATAATGCACTCATGAAGGGCTTGTGAGTAGCTCATAATGCACTCACTAAGGTCCTGCAAGAAGGTTCTTTCTATCATGCATTGAGTCAATAGCATCCAAGAATGGTAGCAAATTTATTGAAGCTAGCTAGCAACCATATGTTAGCTAAGAAGCATAATTCACTAGCAGATGGCTAAAGTGAAGAGTAGGGAGACCGCTCGCTCGAAAACAAAATTCAATAAATTTATGGAGGAGAATGGGAATCGCCTTGCGAGACAAATTGATTGAAGAGAAATCTATAGACGTTGAGTTCAACCCCTTGACAGGTGAACTCAATTTGATGATTATAGATGGGATCGAAGAGTAGAAAAAGGTTTCAACTTAACTCATCATCTACCTACTATGACTCTAATACAAGTTTTTATAACCAAAGTTGTAGAGGTCATTCAAAATAAAGATTATTTAAGAAGGCCCACACTAATGAAGGCTGAAAGTTGCCTACATGACCCAAGAAAATGTTGTGTATATCATAGAGAACGTGATCATGATATTGAGGAGTGTCATCATTTGTGGAGTTTGGTCAAAGATCTTATGAAGGTTGAGAAAAATAAATGAATTTCTAGCCCAGAAGTAAACACTAGGCGACAAGAAAAATCACATACCAAGGAGACGAGCAATAAGCTTAAGTCAACACAAGCAATTCATATTACTAGTGTAGTTCCTACTATCCTCGGAGGTGATGGTCTAGAAGCTTCTCACCAAACTAGCTTCAAATAACTCAAGCAAGTGAGATGAATTGGGTAAACTCATCAAAACCTTTGGTGAACAGTCAGTTGCTTATCGTCTTCACTGATGAAGACATACCCATTAGAGGTAATCCTTACAACGATGTTATTGTGGTCATTTTGTTGACCACCAACTATCAAATTGGTAGCATTCTAATAAACACTAGGAGTTCTATCAACATTTTATTTAAAAGTGTTTATGAAAAGATGGGTGTGGTGTTTATTTTTGGATGTATGGGGGGACACTATGTAGATCATAGGAGGCACTTATTGAAGTGATTGGGTACGACATTGAGGTGTGATGTACTATCTTGAAAGATAGAGACATCACCCTTCAATGGACCCAATCACCTAATAAGGATCCCTAAGGCATGATGGGTCTTCAAATATACCAGAGATTTTTTCCTTGCTTTACATGGATGAATAAAGTAGGGTTTATATTAAACTGGGTTCTAAAGATCTCTATGGAGGCAAGCCTCCACAGTTAATTACATCTTAGGGAATGAAATTTCCTAAAAATATTCTCGATTAAAGTAGATAATTATTATCTCCAAATATTTCAAGGTTAGACTATCAAAGAATTGGTTATCTTTGAAAAATCAAGGGAGAAAGTTCAAGGAGAAGACTTATTTTTGGAATCCAAAGGGAGGAAGTAAGAAATGCTCATAATACTAGGAAGTCTAGTGAGCATTACAATCTACCCTATAATTGGGCTTTATATATTTGAAAGTGAAGAGATTTTTTTAGTTGAATTTTATTAGATTGCTGGGGCTTATAATCCGTCAACACAAGGTTGTGAAAATGCCTAAAAGGTGAGGATTTATGCTTGTATCCTGAAGGAAATAGCTACCTCAGATCCTAAATCTAGGGAGCTTTAGTATGAGTCAAAGTGAGACTTAAATCTATGCAACAGGTGGACACAAGAGTTTACCACCACAAGAGAGAATAAATCGTCTGACTTCTGGACTTACAATCGTCTAGAGTGGCCGCCAGCTAACTCCTCCTACGATTTTAAAATCATGTAGTCTGGTCTTATGAATTGTAAGATAGCTAGGGTAGTTATTTAATTGGAAAGAAACTAAGTCCTAAACCCACTCCCTAAGAGACTAGAACATGAGTGGTATGAGCATATGACTTAATCTACAAATGCAAAAATCTTTTTAAATTTTATTTCATTTTTGCACATCATTTTGACAAAGGCTTTGGGATTTTATATGCCTAAATGCATAATGAAATGGATTATTGGCCAAATCAAAAGAGAGAGGGTGAACCTCCATAAGGGGGTTGTTTTCACAGTCAAGTCCATATGCATGTAAGAATAGATGCCCTCATTTTGCAAGAGTGATTCAAGATGCATGCATGATATGAAACATACAACCATACACCTAAGGGGTTGCTAAATATTTTAATTATCTTGATTTATGCCCTAAGCTTTATGGTGAGGTTATGAGTTGTTTAAAATTTAGTTATGAGTTATCAATTGGATAGAAAATTTATTTTTATTTTACGAGCCTACCGCATCTAGGCCACACATTAAGGCATCAAACATGAAGAAACTATAAAGAAGATGCAACCCTAATGCACAATTTAAATAAATCATCAATCAATTTTATAAATTATCATAAAAGAATAAGAGGCCAGTGCGATCGGGTATGTCGTACAACCCAAAAAATAAAAAGATGGGTAGCCGAGCTCTACCCTTATACAACTCGGTATATGAAAGAATAATTACAATTTTATTAAATGCTATGAGAGTCTTCATTCTTCACTCCTTCTTTGATTTAGATGTGCTTACTTCAAAAGCATCACAGAGCACCCAAGGACAAAGCCTTCTGGCCATTACTCATCATAATCTCCCATAGCAATAATCCTAATTCCTATTGCAAAAATTACATTTGTATAGGAAAAAGTAAATCTAACTACACATGCAAAACAGAGGTCAGCTAAACACACATATAATCCCAAACAATTATATATATGATTTGGACTTAGCACCCTGCACATAGGTAACCAAGCCCACCTGTCCTAACTTGGATTATGCTTAGGGGTTTAAGCAACTAGCAAAGAGAGCATTTATATTTATTTTTAAGCAACCCCTTAAGCACGATTCCCTACGGAAAAAATGATTAGGCTAAGAGTGGCCTAACATCCAGTCTATGAAGCATACACCTTAACAGCCAGTCTAAAATAATACATCATAAAATAAAATATACATCACATCATACACCATCCTAACATAGAGCTAGAAGTGATGACTTAATTCTAATGTGTGTGTTAAGGTCTTGTGTGGCATGTCTTAACTAAGCATTAGAGTTATATTTCTCTAAGTTTGGAAAATATTCAATTAACATGAACGTTAGTTTCACTTTAAGTTATTTAGTAGATTTGTGAATTTTAGTTTGTATTTTATTTTGTTTCATGTGATTTATACTTAGCATCTAAGTAATACAAAGAGAGGAAAGAGGATTACCCTCTTTCATCCCTACCTTAAGCCACTTTTTAAAACATATTAATTTGATTCAATTCTCTTTAATGAATGGATTATTAAATAATTTTTTTATTAATCCTAAGTTTAGGTTAACTTTAAATGGCCTTATCAAATATGAAAGGCTTCTTAAGATTAATCTAATTGAATTACTATCACATGAAGTACATTAAGTCATTCCTTTCCATCACATGTAACATGCATATGATTTAATACTTAGCATATCTATACATACAATAAGTTTTAGCACACTTAAATGATGATGAATGTGTATGTTTGGAATTTATAATTTTATTTTGGTTGAATTATATAAACATATAAATTAAAGCTCTATCTAAATAATAATACCAAAATACATAAGGATGGAATCACATAAGTGCGTGTCATTATTAACCAGGGAAGTGAGATAATCAAATGACCTCCTTGGGCTAACTAAAGCCTTATATTCCCAAGATTTTTATACTATATACTTATTAACATTCCAAATCTATGTAAATCTATACATGAATAAGGAAAAGCTAAACACTAATTTATACATATCACATGTGCTAGTGACTTAAGTGAATGTAAATGCATGTATTTTTGGTAATAAAAGGGGATCTTCATCCTTTAATTAAGCATACCTACCCATGTATAAAAGATGTAAGCAAATACGTGCCAGTGTTAAACTAGAGAAGTGAGGTAATCGAGTTACCTCCTTGGGGCTAACTAAAGCCTCTTATTCCCGGGATGTCCAGACTATATACTTGCTATCTTAAATACATATGAATGTATACACAACTAATAGGATGAGAATCATGCAAAGATTATATTTTTCTTAATTAAATCATTTAGGCATATGAATTAAAGCTCTACCTGAATTCTAATATCAAAATACATAAGAATGAAACCAAATGAGTATGTACCATTGTTAAACTAGGGAGAAGTGAGGTAATCAAATGACCTCCTTAGCTAGCTAATGCCTCGTATTTCCGGGATGTCCAGACTATATACCCATTATTGTTCAAACTCATGTAAATCTATATATGAATTATAAGAAAGAGAGCCTTATTTAATATGCTTAAGCTATAAACACATACAAGTCTTATGTATATTCATAACTATCAACACTCTAAGTACTATAATCAATTTATAAGCTTTGAAAAATAGTTTTGAATTTATTAGTGATAATAATCACACATATATTTAATTAAGCCAACACATGCAAGCTTTCATAAAGAAAATTCATTTGATTTTATTTAAATTTGAAAATATGAATGTGTGAAATCAAATGACATATAACATTTAACATGATTGGAAGGAATAAATAAATATAAACTTATGATTTCATTCAATATTTCTTATGGACAATCATATAAAATAAAACCATTTAAAGTAAATTAGAGCTTTTTTAATTTAGTTTTAGATTTTGATTTGACTTTAAAGAGAGGAGGAGGATTATAATTTGCTGATCTTAACCCATTCCCAAGTTTGTGGATTAATTTGGTTTAAGAAAAAGGTAATTAAGTAAATTTTATGAATTAATTAAGTTGGATTATGTATTAAATACATTAATTAACCCTTTCCCTTATTACCTTAAATACATTAATCCAAATAATTATGAGCCAACATGATATGCACATGAATTGAAAAATAAATTAGTAATGGTCCTAAGAAATAGAAGGGCCTAATGCAATTGGCTAATAATTAATGGTTAATAAAATTAAGAAACTTAATTAAGTAGTCATATGGTTTCCCCACACATATGGATTAACCCTAATTTCTCTAAGTGATTTTAGGCTGTTAAACACCTAAAGACCTACCCATGATTTAATTAATTAAGTTCTAATGTGATTATGATTTAATCTGATTAATCAAGCCATTTGATTAACTGATTAAACCTTTAATTAATTATAAATTAGTTAATTTCTTTTTAACAAATGAAGTGAACTTAGGAAAATAGGCTAGGAAAGAGGTCCCAACTCTATTCCATTAGTCCATTCACTATTGGACAGTGATTAGTGAACTTAATTAACCAATTTATTACTGTTCAAGAGATTAATTAACCATTAATTATATTAAGGGAGTGATTAGGGTTTAATTGGTCAATTCTCCTAATTAAGCATGCAATAAATCTCAAGAAAATTATGAGAGACAGATGTCATTCCACTAAACTGACCCACATAATTTGGGATTAATTACTCAAGTAAGTAAGGATTAATTAAGATAATTAATTTTATAATTAAATTAAAATTAAGCCTTAATCACTATTCAAAATTAATTAGAATTATTTTTAATTAATTCTCCTTAAAATACCTTTAAAATGAGTATTTATATGCATTTTTAGATTTTTTTATAATTTGTTATGAATTATGGAAGTTGAAGCAATTTAAAATGATTAATTAGCCCTAATTAAGCCTAATCCCATCGGTGCCATGTAGGCCATTGACATGGCATGCTTTCCACGTGGCACCGAGGGATTGGTCACTTAAACACGTCCACTCGGCGATGTGGTTAGCGGGCACTAAGCGTGGTGGCGGCGCTTTCATCTCGCCATCTTGGATCGAGCGGATAATAAAATTAGAGAAAATCTAGTGAATAATCGAGACCATCCATTCCAATCATGCGGAATAAATGGTGCGTGATCGATCGTCCCTTGAGCGATGAAAGACGAATGCCGTCCGCCATTCCTCAATTGATTCGAGCTCCCTGAGCTCAAATGGCCTCAAAAACTAGCCCACACCTTTGCACGAAGGATCCAAAGGGATCTAACGGCTAAGATCACATGGTATTACATTTCCCTTCAAAAAGCTCCAACAAAAATCATCCAAAGCTCAATTTTATTGGAATTACCTCGCTTGAGCTCAAGACCGGTGGAGAATTCGATTGAGGAAGCTTCGTCTAGTAGAGATGAAGCCCTATTGAGCAGCAATTAGATGAAATCTTAACCATTCACTCTATGGGTAAAGCACCATTGATTTGGAGCTTGGTTCTGATTGAACTCCTACCTCCGGTGGTTGGGAAGCGATTCGTTCTTGCTCGACAAGGTGTGGGGATGGTGTGTGTGAAGTTAATTTGGATTTGGTGAAGAAATGGGGAAGTTGGATCGAAGGAAGGGGTGTCCTATTTTGGCTTGAAGAAATGCGAGCTTAGGGAAGCTTGGAGTGCTCTATGGAAGCCTTGGGGGTTTCGAAATGAGCTCTAGGGAGTTTCCGAGAGTGAGTGTGTGTGCTTGCCTTTTTATCAGTCTAGCACTTCTACATGGGTTCTAAGGCTGCGATGCATATGTTATAGCACCGAAGCGTTGGCTCTTCTAGTTTTCTAGCGAAATCTCATAAATCTTAGCATCAAGAAGCTAACCCCCTACTGTCACGGTATTGACTTCTTTGTCTCTATAACAAAACTTTTATTTTAAAGTACTGAGACACTATATACTTGAAATTTTTTTTATAATGACTTCGCCCTTGAGCCTCGAGCAGTAGGTGTGCTACCATCGTACAAACCCTCAACGACCTCATCATTGAGCTCGACCGATAAAATTGAAGATTAAGTCGACATTACTTTCTTAATTAATTGACACAATTATGTTCCATAAAATAACATAACAAGTTTTATTTGACAAATTAAATGCATATATAAACAGAAATTACTCTCATTTGCATACAGACTACAGCTTACAAAATTTTCTCTGAATAATTACTTCCGTTGCTACTTCTGATCCATATGCATCCCCGAATTTGTCATTAAAAAGTTAAAACAATAAGCTTAATAGATTCCTTTTTGAAAATGGGAAGAATAAGAAGCTCCTAATTTTAATTGTTTGAATGAAATGTTTTTTTTTTTATTTTTTATCACTGCTTGAATGGAAAATATATTCTGGAGTTATTGGATAAATCAGCTTTTATCATCTTTAAACTTTCTGCTATGCTCTCCTTCCGTAATATTATTTCTATAGACTCATCGAGATATATATATATATATATATATATATATATATATATATATATATATATATATATATATATATATATATATATATATATATATATATATATATATATATATATATATATGCACTTGATGTATGTGTTATTGAACATCACTTAAAATCAAAATCTTAATCTTTCAAACTCTCTTTTAGCCATCATAGAGCTGATATAAAATATATCATTGAGATCAATAGCAATCCGATCCTAAGTCTAGACTGGCCCAGATCAAACGCTTAAAATATAATTGAAAATTTTGGGATATCATTCAAATTCCTAAATAGCTTCCAAATATAAAATATTTATAATCAAATTGAGTGTCTTGATGAAACGAATCTAAAAAGCTTTAGATTTCATAATTCTGACTCTATTTGAGGATTCAAATGTTTAAGATACATCTCATGATCAAGAGGATCATTTTGAGCAGTTCAATAGGGTAGTTCAGATTTTTCTTGTATTTATAAGAAATACCACTCTCATAATCTATAAATAGCCCCTCAATTTTTACATGAAAGGGACCAAAGTTGAAGAGTGGAGATAGCTCTAATACTCGAAGAATTCCAAAGCATAATCGGACCACCGTCGACCACCACTATTAGTCACCTTCGGTTACCACCACCAGTTGCCAACTCCCGGCCATCGCTAGATCACCGCCAGCCACCACTGTTAGTCACTGCAAGCCACCGCAAGTTGTGCCATTTCGCCGGATCACCGCCGACGCCCCGTTATTATCATTAGCCACCACCGCCATTACAACTCGATCATCATTGGATCACCGGTCCTATGTTCATCATCGCCATAATCCATCTTCTCACCGCCATTGGATTGTTGGTTGGCCACCATTGACAAACCACCGTCTAGCCACCATCATCGGGTCACTGCCAGATCACCATCATAAATTGACATTGCCCGACTGTCACGGCCAGACTACCACCGCCCAATCGCCATCGTCGGACCGCTACCAACCATCACCCAACTATTGCTTGATTATCATCGGCGGATTCTCAGATTACCATATCAAGCGAAGCCTTCGTTGCAGATCCAATGAAATTTCTAATAAAACTTGCTATTGTTAGCTATCATTCTCCAACTTTAGAGATAAGATAACAATTATAACAAATATGAATAGAGTGAAATTATTTCTACGTGGGCTAGGCCACCTGATTTTTTCCTTATTTGATTTTTCTCTTAAAAATTATCGTGCCTCTCAAACTCTTTTTCTATGTATGTTGAACCTTTGTATAATGTTAAGAAATCAAATTTTCTCATTCTTCCAACCCGAATCTTCCTACATATAACTATATATATATTCCAACTCAAATTTATCAGATTGAATTTTTATTATAACGTACGTGAGATCCACACTCAAAATTATGATAATAATTTATAAGATTTCTTATGAATTTGATTAATTAACATGCAATTAATTGAGCTCTATATGACAAATTTTTAATTGACTTTTATGCTAACTCAGCTCCTAAATTATCTTTTGATACTAATTTTAGATTTTTGGTATACCACAAAAATTATATCCAAATCATAAAACTCATCTTATTTGAAACCCCGTTATCTTTTTTTGTTGGAGGTAATTAATTATGTTTTAAGTCTTGCTTTTATTTAGCCTCAAACCATCCATAATTTCTAATTGTAATAATTAAATGAGCTTAAGTTCTCACTATTTAAAAATTATAATTTAATTAAAAATAGATTATAATAAATAATAAATAAATTAAATAAATATTTTATTAAAATTTAATTAATTATTCTTAAAACAAATAGAATAAATTCCTCAACTTTTTATGAACTCAAATCTTAAATTTTGCAGTTTAAAAAAAAATTTACAGTGAACTATCACATCCCTGCTAGGTCAAGTCACAGTCACCCATTTTTCTGAATCCAGAAAACCACACTGTTTTTTTTATTATTATTTTCTCAAAACAGGTAGTTTTGAGACAGGCAAATAGATCACAAAGAGTAAGGCTAGAAGCTAACAGTAGTTCTGAGACAGACAGAGAGAACACGCTGCGTAGAAGATAAAGCAGGCTCGTTCATCAAAGGGAAACTACTATTCCGAGTTCCGACATTATTCGATCTATTTATTTGAATTTTCTTATAAGATTAAGAACCTATTTGAGATAGTTGTACTTTTTTTCAAAAGTAATTGTGAAGTTATTACAGATGGCATTTGTTCTTTGAAGTTGTAATTATTTGAAAAACTTAATCTTGTCTTTGCATTTTTATCTAGAAATATTAAAATATCCATGAGATGTAAAATAATTTTAAATAGAATGAAGAAAAAAAAAAGTAATTGATATGAGCCCAAATCCGCTAATGACCAAAGTATCACATTCAACAATAAGAATTTCAAGGATCCACAGAACCAAGGAAGACCAAATGATTCAAAAAATCAATATACTGAGGTACCTATGAGGACTGAGGAGAAAAGACTTATGAAAATAAAGTCTTATTACAAGATCAAGAAAGAACATTATACATCAAAGCGAGGAATCAATACAACAAGAAAATTAAAGCAGAAGAAATAACAGACATTCATGAGAAAGAATCACGCATCAAACACCTAAAGCGAGAAACATATACTAATTACAGAGCTGCCTTTAAAATAAAATATCAGTCATAACATAAGGGCTTAAACTCTCCAATAGAGCCAGATCAACTACAATAAATAAACACAGAGAATTAAAGCAACCAAAGCAAAACCATATCGGAGATCAGGCTGAAACAAGTCCATAACAAGCGTGTAGCGACAAGAACAGTCTCGACATCAAGAAAATAAGAAGAGGAATAACGGAAAATAAGTTTGCACCTCAATCTCCAAAGAACGTGCTGTGAACCACAGAGAAGTAACAACTTGTAGCAGAAAGTAGTTAAGCTTGCATGATAGCTCGGATCCAAGTTAAAGAAGGGCTATGAAAGTATAAATAGAATGGAAGCCAAAGAAAATAATCAAGAATTTCAAACAGGAAACTTATCTTCTTCAACCTCCCTCTTCTTCTCTTCCTCCTGCTCATCTTCCTCTTGGTTTATCCTCACCGGAAACCGCCGTGCTTCATCGGAGAACCTGGTTTTCTCCTAGACCCCCGCACCTTTTTCCTCTCGGGAGGCGGCTCGGCGGTCGAAGGAAACAAACAAAGAAAGATTAAGCGGGGGTTTCACCTAGTTAATCCCGGGAGGCGACCACCACAACTCAATCAAAGGCTCAGATTCAATCCAGAAATCAAGTCGCGCAGAAACCAGCGCGTGTAATCCACTAAATCTCAAGGGAATCAAGAACTGTTTGATCAAAGATCAAATCAGGTCGAAACCCAATCAATCAAGAAGCGGTTCAAGCTTCAACTCAAGTGATTAGATCCAACTAGCAAAAAAAACGGCATTGTTAAAGCACCAGCCCCATCATCCCTATCTCAACTTCGGGTTGAGACCACTGATGGGTCGGGCTCGATGAGCAGAACTTTCAGCGGGCCGGACAATTCAAGGAATTGACATCATTGGTGCTGGTGCTCGTTGACTACTACATACTTAAAATGGCGAGAACAAGACAGACACATCAAAAATATTAGAAGAATGTGACAAGGCTAAACAATCGAGGAGCAAATGTCTTCAATCTCTATGATATTAAATGAAGTATCAAGAAATGAGTTATAGAAGATAAGCGGAAAAAAACTCTCAAGAAACGACAACAAATCTCGTATGTATGTATCATCATCTCGTATAGAATGTTATCCTCCAAATAGGCACCACACGGCAAAATATTAGACTATTAAAGTAGATATGCCAAGGTTTAATGGAGACAATCCTAAAGGCATTTGTTCAGCAGATTACTTTCAATATTACAATATCGAAACAGTTCATAATTGCCTCAGGTTTATATGGATGGACTGCGGTTAGGTATCAATATACTTAAATAATGTCAGTTGCATTCATGGACAACATTTAAAGAAACAGGTTCTTGAGATTTGGTCCCTTTCTATCTGAGAGATTTGAGATGAGAATTAACAATACTTGATTGACTTCTAGCGATTTTGAAGAACTAATCAAATTTCAGGGCATGCCACACAATTTTACAAAGCTTTTGAATCAGGCTTAAACATGATATCAGAGAGAAGTAAGAACATTACAACCCAGGTTCCTTACGTGAGCATTTCAATTAGCCAAACTAATGGAAGATAGGTTAGTGATGACATTCACATGGCAGAGAAACTGACCAACCTCAAAGACTAAAATAACCTCAATTACAACAAGCACATCACACCATGATCACGGATAATCAAAATAAATAGCCAATAATAATTCAGGAAATTTACACAAATGGAAGAAAGAAGAAAGAAAGGATTGTGTTTTTGAATTGTGAGAAAAAATATCCTGAGATGACATATATGTCAAGCCAAATTATTTGCCTTCATGATAGTCAATGAGGACCAAGAGTATCAACTTCTGACAAGATACTCAACCGGAAATCATGGATACAAGAAGATGCATTAGAAAGCTTACAATTTCAGACCATTCAATCAGGCTAAGAAAGATTATCTAAAGTATGCATAATTATCAACCTTCCAAATAGTTATAACCACCCAAAAATCTTATTATTTTATATGCTATATAGAATCTGACGACTACAACCACCTACCTAGTCATAATATTGATCTTTTATATAAACACTACATAGAATATCTTAGAGCATAGCTTTTCCATAGCAATAAGTCGGGCTGGCACAAGATTTTCCAGCCAGATGAAAAAGCGAAAAGCATCTTATAATACACCACATATGAAGGAGGAATTCATGTTGAGATAGATGGGGAGAGACCCATATCATTCTGAGGAAGCTCAAAATAAATATCATTGGAAACAAATGGCCGATAAGCATGTTAAAAGTTTTAGATCTGTACTGGGGAGATCCACAAATTAAAGAAATTTCAAAAAGAAGAAGATTTCTCACAAGCTTCGGGATATCAAGTAAAGAAAGAACTCGAAAGCATCTCAGTTGACCTTGAGGATAAGGTCAGTGTGGGGAGGAGTAATGATATGCCCAAATCATAATGGCCAAAGTATCACATTCAACAATAAGAATTTCAAGGATCACGTAACCAATGCGTGAAGACCAAATGATTTAGAAAAATCAATATCTGAGGCTACATGAGGACTACAGAGAAAGAAGACTTATGAAAATAAAGTCTTATTACAACAAGATCAAGAAAGAACATTATATATCAAAGCGACAACCAGGATCAATACACAACAAGAAAATTAAAGCAGAAGAAATATGAAAGCTATCAGAGAAAGAATCTACATCAAACACCTAAGCAGAGAGGCAGAAAGCAGATACTAATTACAGAGCTGTCTTTAAAATAAAATATCAGTCATAACAGAAGGGCTTAAACTCTCCAATAGAGCCAGATCAACTACAACAAATAAACAGCAACAAGAGTAAAGCAACCAAAAAAAACCATATCCATATCCAGGCAAGTCCATAATAGCATTAAGCGACAAAAGAACGGATGCTTGACATCAAGAAAACAAGAAGAGGAATAACGGGAAAATATGATTGCACTTACCTCAATCTCCAAAGAGCGACCAGCGAACCCTAACAGATGTAACCAAAAGTAACAACTTGTAACAAAAAGTAGTTAGGCAGATAGCTCAGTCCAAGTTAAAGAAGGGCTAAGTAAAGTATAAATGAGATCGAAGCCAAACAGAAAATAATCAAGAATTTCAAACAGGAAACTTATCTTCTTCAACCTCCCTCTTCTTCTCTTCCTCCTGCTCATCTTCCTCTTGGTTTATCCTCACCAGAACCAGGTATCAGGAGAACTCGGTTTTCTCCTCCAACCCCTGACACTTTTTTCCTCTCGGGGCATGGCTCGAATGGTCGAGAAGGAAACAAACAAAGCGATTAAGGCAGTTTCACCTGTGATTAATCCCACGCCCGCGAGACAACCACCGACTCAATCAAAGGCTCGATTCAATCAATCAAGCCGTAAAACCAGGTGTAATCCACTAAATCTCAAGGGAATCAAGAACGTTTGATCAAAGATCAAATCCAAGGCGATCGAAAACAATCAATCAAGCGGTTCAAGAGAAGCGTCAAGAGAAACTCAATCCAAGTGATTAGATCCAAGAGCAAAAGGTGCTAATCCAACGGATCGAGAAAGCACCAAAACCTATCCCAACTATCCGGTAGAGTTCTAGACCACTCGGTGGGCTTCGATGAAACGAACTCAAGCCAAGCCAGATCAGACCAATTCAAGGAATTAGGTACACATCCTTATGAGCATATGAGCTGAATAATTTTAAATAGAATGAAGAAAAAAAAAGTAATTCTCATATATAGAATAGAAGTTGCATTGACATCTTTTATTATTGTCAGCTTGAGAAAAAAAAAGAGTTCTCAACAAGCATTGGGGTTCTAACAAAAAATTTCATCTTTAGCAAAATCATTGTTACTTATTTTGGGCAACAAAGCAAGCTCAAATTAAGGCTCGAACTAATGAGCGAAAATTTGGGATTGGGTTAGGGTACAACTTTGTGCTTAAATTGGCTTGGCATGTAGAGAAAAATATGATATCTCATCTAATAATTTTCCCATGACATTTGATTGTTGAGATCAAAGGTTTGTCTCTCTAACTATATTGTACTTCAAGAGAAAAGCATATGACATACTTTCACATTTCTTTCAAATATGTTAAGGGTTTCAATAAATGACCAAACTAAATCCAACTAAAAAAAATTAAAATTTTGCTCAAAAGGGTTGACTCAATTATTTTTTGAATCAGGTTCATATTGACCAAAATAATTTTTTTTTTAAACAAAGAGGAGAATTTTATTGCCACAATAAAAAAGTTACAAAATTCTTAAATAGGGAATTTCTCAAAAACTATAGCTCAAAGAGCTACACCAGCCTAAAGAGAAAATTTCCCTAACTATTACAAAAGTAAAAGAAAATGACACAAAAGAAAGAAGAGACAAGCGATCAAGACAAAAATTCTTGGGGAGCCACAATCATCTTCTTAATTTCAAATCTTCTAAGAGATGCTCAGACACCTACAAGCACACATAACCTGCAAGGAACCTACAGAGAACTTAAAGAAAAAGGATAAGTATCTAGCAAATTAGGAACTTTAAAGCAAAATAAAAAGAGAGAGAGAGAGAGAGAGAGATCAAGAGGCAACATGGCATGTGAGCAGCCAAATTTCAAGAGGAGAGTTACAATCACATGTGATGCTACCAACCAAAGGAATGATTCCCAGCCATCATAGCCATCTTACCAATATTCAGCCCATTACGTAAAATCAACCCAGGGTTGCATTGACTACCATCGATTAAAAGGAAGATCGGCAACAGATACACCATTCTATCATATATATATATAGAGAATTGATGTTCAATAAGATATATAAGGCATGTAAGTTACCGCCACGCGCCTTCCCTCTTTTTACCAAGTACAAACTAAACTTGTGTCACAGTAAGCAAACAACACTCATTCACCTCATCACTTTATACATAAAGATGGATGCATTTCCAACTAGAAGAAAGTAATGGCAATCAAAATATAAAGAAACGAAAAGCAGATTCGGAGTACCATGAAGCAAAACCCTAGCGATAACTATCCTCCGGTCACAGGCTATTCCTCAAACACTCTTTCTTTCCTTTGCTCAAATCGATGAGGCGTCGAGAAGTGATGAACTATATTTATTTGTTCACTTTCCTTTCTTCAACTCTCTGCTCTCCTCACTACGCTCGAGTTCCAAACTTGAGATGTTCATTCGATCTGAAGGGGTAATTCTGAAAGGCGATTTATAAGCGGCCGCTCCCAGAAGGATCGAATGGTCAGCTTCGACTGGTGGGGATTTCCTTTTTGGGCTCGCCATTGAAACAAAAGGCGTGGCCGCGAACCGTCTTGCTTTAACTACGCGGTCCCCCAGCCAAATAAAATGTTCTCTTTACTTTTTTTTTTTAATTTATGGATGAACAATGGAGAAAAAATTATTAGTTTTTTAAAAAATTTAAATAAATTTTGAGATCATACATTGAATCTATTTGGGACAAAGAATAACTAAAATTAAAATTTCAGAGGAATTTTTACATACATATCACATAGAGGCACATATCTGAACATCACGACGGACATATGACACTTCTTGTTGCGTCTTAGAGAATTTTATTAGGTAGATGAGATCTTAGTAAGTAGCCCAAAACACACCTGGCGGGGATATGAACAGGGGATCGTGGAAAACCCGTTAAGGGAAAACCACGGGCCTTGATCTGGAACTTTTATGTGTTCAAAGATACGGCGCTTCTCGTTAGTTGGAGAAGGTGTTTCTGATGAAACAATATTAGAGTGTAGAAAATACAATATCGGTCAACTCAACCCAAGGAGAAGTTTCCCAAAAGCGGCGAGGCGGGGCAACCTCTTGATCTTGAGGAGAAAGGAGCGTAGTCTTTCTAGTCCTCTGGCGATCTCTAGGCGAACTCATCTTGACCTTCTTGGTGGTAGGGTAGTGATAGATGCTCGGTCGAGGTGGTTCTCGAGCTCTGGTCTTCAAATCGATTCGGTCCCCAGGTGAGAATGAGGCTGTTTATAGATTTTGAGTGGCGGGGCCTTGTAAATTAGTGAAAACTCCCATCCATCGGCGGTCGATCCCCGATCGAGGCGGTGTATTTTGATGATATGGGTGCCTTAATGATGTTGGAATTGGGTGATCTTGGATTCGCTTGGATTAGTCTTGACGAGCAGCCTTTCGATCTATAAATATGGATTTTGGTGACCATTTGGCGGATCGGGATCCGTTTTCATGCTCAGATAGCTTGATCGGTCGATTAATTTCGGATGTTATGCTGATCTATGTTCGTTCATCAGACGGTCTTTTGTAACGAAATCGGTGATTAGATCGGCATTAAAATGCCTTGAGATTCGTGCAATCGATTAATAGGATGTCAGTTGCTATTTTTGGGTGACATTATCTCGATCATCCAAAAATATATGTCAAATCTTTGAAAATAGCAAATTCTTCAATAAAATTTGAGTCCATCAACGCACATTTGAGACAGATCTTCATAACGACAATATTATTATGCGTAGGCGATGTAGAGGCAAATGCGCGAGTATCGCAGCGAATTCTGGATCCCATCCGGTGCGAGCAGCTCGCGCGGTAGCGTGGCATGCCAACGCTATGCATAACCAAAACGGCTTGCAGCCTCCATGCAGGCTCTGTGTGGAGAAGCAATCGGCCAGTACGCTGATGGGCCTCGGCCAGAACATGGGGTGTGAGCAGACCTTGAGCGAGGCGAATCAGTCCGCAGGTTCCTGCGATAAATATCCGGACGGCCGAAGATCAGGTCGCGAACGGGTCTAGGCAGCCTTGGCGGCAATGAATCTGCAGTGCGGCAGCATGGTCGCCACGGAATGTTCGCTGGCCAAGCCGGGTTGCGATACTTGCGGCCATACGTCTTAATTGCCGATGCGGTTTCAGAGCGGCAGTTCAACCATGACCAGCGGTGCCTCATGGTAGCAGTCATGGGCCAATGATTCGGCCATGGTTCGCGGCCTGTATGGTATGAGGCATGTAATGAGCAACGGGGCGTGATGTAATGATTTGCGGTTTGGTGGTTTCCCGGTTTTAGGCGGTTTTACCTTGCTTTGAAGATCTATAAACCCCCTGAAAGAGGAAAGGCACACTTTTCTCATCTCCTCTTTTCCTCTTAGAGTAGCCCTCCCCGGTGGGAGTTTTGGGCACTCTTTTTGGATCCACCTCAGAGCAGGGTGCATAGCCCTCCCCAGTGGGAGTTTGAGCACTCTTCTTGGATCAACCTCACCTCCTCATCTCCACCAAGCAGGAGTGCATAGCCCTCCCCGGTGGGAGTTTGGGCACTCTTCTTGGATCAACCTCTACCACATCATCTCCAAGCTAGAGTCATAGCCTCCCCACGGTGGGAGTTTGGACACTCTTCTTGGATCAACCTCTCATCTCCATCTAACCTTGGGAGTGCGCCTCTTCCCACAGGGGGCACTTCATCCGATAATTTCTTGCCGGTGATGGATAATTCGGCTGGTGAGGCGGTCGGTAGTGGCGGAAAGCCAGCAGAAGGAATGACGTAGCCAGCGGCGTCGATCAGGGCAATGGCGTCGATGGTTGCCCGGCAAATGGCAATTGGTAAAGATGCGGCGTCGGTTGTAAGTGACCGCAGAAGTCGGTAGTACCTAAAGTGTCGGCGACGTGATGGTCGGCGCAGGGTGATGGTAAACGAAGGTCGGCGTGAGCAAACAGCGGCAGCCGCAGGCGAATGGCGACCCTGATGGTTGGCGGCAGAAGTGGTCAGCAGCGAAATGCGGCGGCGATAGTCGCAATTAGCGCTAACGTCGATAAGTCGGCGGGGATGTAAACGATGGTCGGTGGCGATAGTGGCGGCGATGATAGCCGATGTTGGCAAACAACCGATGGTTTAGACCATGAGGTGAGTAATAGCCAACGTCGGATGGCGATGATAATGGGTGAAGGTTCACGGAGATAACCGCCGAGAGTATCCGGTGATGGCGGTGATGCGCCAGCGGTGGTTACGCCGGCGAGATCTTTGACCTATCAGTGATTGTTTCGAGTGTGCTTTGATGGCGTTGCAATGTGGAAGAGGTTGAATTGAATCATGAGATTTTGACCTATCGAGGTTGTTTGTCGAGCGTGACTGATGGCGTTAACGCATGGAAGAGAGTCGAGTTGAATCCATGGATTTTGACCTATCGAGGTTGTTTGTCGAGGCGTGACTCGATGGCGTGTATGGAAGAGGTGAGTTGAATCATAAGGATTTTGACCTATCCGAGGTTGTTTATCGGAGCGTTTACTCGATGATGTTAACCTGTTATGGAGAAAGTTGTAGGCAGTCTATAGAGGATTGCCAACTTATCCAAGGTTGTTTATCAGAGCGTTACTCGACGACAAACTTGCACGGAATATATTTATAGAGGTTCTCTCAGAACCTCTCGATCTATCCTAGGTTGTGTATCGGAGCATTTACTTTCGATGATGTTAACTTTACATTTATGGAGAAAGTTGTAGCGGTCTATGAGGATTGCTAACTTATCCGTTGTTTATCGAAAGTGTTAACGTTATAGGAAGATCTCTGATGAATCCGAGGATTTTTGACCCTATCCCAGGTTGTATCGGGGCGATGATGTTAACTTGTTGTTATGGAGAAAGTTGTATAGAGGATTGCCAACTTATCCAGTTATTTATCGAGGCGTTACTGACGATGTTAACTGTGTGAAGATCTCAATTGAATGAGGATTTTGACTATCGAGTTGTGTATGGACGTTTACTCGATGATGTTAACCTGTTATGGAGAAAGTTGTAGGCAATCTATAGAGGATTGCCAACTTATCCAAGGTTATTTATCGAGGCGTTACTTTCGGCGATGTTAACATAGGAAGATCTCAATTGAATGAGGATTTTTGACCTATCCGAGGTTGTATAGGGCGTTTTCGATGATGTTAACCATGGAGAAAGTTGGCGATCATAGAGGATTGCCAACTTATCAAGGTTGTTTATCATGGTTACTCGGATGTTAACTCTGGAAGAGGTCGTGGGAAGTCCACTAGGACCTTTTACCTTATCTGGTTTGATTAGCGAGAATAGGCATCCATGAAGCTTCGGCATCGATGTCTGATGTAGCATCAACTGATACGTCTCGCAGGAAGGGGAAGCTATCTTTTGGGCATGCGATCAAGGTCGTAGTGCCGATGCACATTCTCCAGAGCGTTGGCTTTTCTTGACTAACACTACTTAGCCAGCAGTGGGGTAGACTTCTCAATGAACTTGACTTCCGAAGTTTGGTGATTTCTTGTTCTATGACCGTGGTCGCGAAGGTTCTTTTCTTCATCCGCCAGGTTGAGTCAACTTTTGAGGAGTAATGACTTCCGGGGTCAATGCCCGAATATCGGGATCAAAAGATATTCTTGACGAGAAATCTATTCGATTTAAAGCGTAACGATCCCACCTTTCACATGGATCGACTTACGAGGTAGGAAGACAAATTACATCTTCAACCGAGAAGCCCTTTGAGCATCTCTCAGTCAGTTCTTGATGTTGAGGGTGAAATGGTTTGAGCTTGATATAGACGCCGCTTGTCTTCTGTTATTCCCACGCCCGATGTGGTGTCGGGAATTTTATCTTGGTGAGGCACGATGTGATCGCTACCAATATAGTGGAGAGGTCTCCCAAATATTGCATTGTCGCTGACTCGGACTGGCTACAATAAATTGTATCAAGTGGGTTTGTCGAAAATTCTCCAAGAGTTACGAGAAGAAGGATTGTCCCTTCCACTAATACTGGTCGATTATCAAATCCATACGTGGACTGGCCGCGGTTGAAGCTTCTCTCTTCTACCCATGCAAGAGAAAGTGGAGTAAAAAAGAACATCAATCGAACTCCCATTGTCGATCAATATCCCTTTTAATATTGAAGCATGGATCACGCATTAGCGATGACAAGGGGATCTGATGGATGTGAATCTAGAAATCATCATGATGATAGAATGGTCAACCCGAGACTTCGCTCGCTCTTTGAAGGGCGGCAATGAATATTTGGCTGGAGTAACACCCCCTCCCTCACGGTGTTTATCTCTACCGCAGCAGTTCCTCCGAGCTGGTTGCCCCAGCATTTGCTTTGACGGGCGGGTTTGTGTAAAAAAGCCCTAGATACCCCACGTATTAGTCTTTCAATCCTCCTGGCACTCTCTTGGTGGCCTAAGGTGTCGCTGCGAAATTTCTTTGATTTCCAATTCAGGTTTAAAGTGAGCATTGACGCTTATCCTCTTGAAGCTGGAGTAGGATGTTGGCACCATTGAGAGTCAGATATTTCCTACGATTGAGTCATAGGTTGCTTCGAGGAGGTTTTGGGGAGGTTGTCGCCTCTCTTCTTTTTAGATGTTTGAACATCACCTTTGGGAACCTTCTTCGCTTGCTGATGGTTCAAAATCTGGAGCACTGAAGCTTCTGCCGAGGTTTGTGCCTCTATTCTGGGTCAGAAGCATGGGCATCTCCGCATTAATGATGAATAGAGTATCTGGCGGGAGTCCTCCGAGAAGCACGCCTCAAAAGTTCCGATCTACTCAGACGCTCGGGGAGGAGAACCTCGAGTATTCTTTGAGGGACTCTCCATCGTTCAAGGATTAGGAGATGTGATGATTCCCGATGATTTTTGCGAGGAGCGCTCTAAAAATCCTGAAGCTCTCCAAATGATCTGACGGACCCTAGCGTGATAGAACCAAGTCCAGTTTGTCCTTTGAGAGTCACCTTGAATACGCTGAGGTAGTCATTTACGCATGATCGCTCAAAGTGATCGATATGCTCATACCGGATCGTTGTAGCATCGTAAGGGTCCATGCCTGGGAAGCTTGAATCTCGTGGAATCGGTATTGCGAGATCTCGCCTGAAGCGGGCGAAGTTTTGGAAGAAGCGGAGAATGGATCATTCTGTTTGGAACTCTTAACTCTTCTGCACGTCGTCGTTCAGATAAGGTGACTTGAGTTTCACCGATAATGGTCGGTAGTGGGGTGAGTAAAGCGGTATCAAGTTCGATCCATGTGGTGCCAAGGGTTCTCTCTACTTGTTGATCCCGCATTCCGGTGGCATCATTCTCGAAGAAAATAATGCCGAGGCCGTCGGGAATGGCTCTTCCAGCGCGTGTTGGAGCGCTTTTGCCGTCCTCTCGCGAGGAGTCGAAGAATTTCGCTCGAATCCTCCATCAACGTATCTTCCAAAGAGGGGCCCGACCTCACCCTGACGTATGTAGTGTTTGGAGACGCGCTTGGTCCCTGTGAATGAGGGAGCGTTGAGCAACCCGCTACCAAACTGGAGATATACCAACCATCGGATATAGCAAATTCCTGAGGGCAAACTACGCATGCGTCTGAAATTTTATTCAGATGAATCGAGATCCTTGTGTTCATATCCAACATGGCGGGGATATGAATATGGGGGTTACATTGGAAAACCCTGGAAAAAAACCGCCTTGCCGGTCTCAGAACTTTCCATGTGTTCAAAGAACGTTCCGCTCGTTAGTTTGGAGAAGGGTGTTTACAGGCGGAAACAATATTCCGTGTAGAAAATAGTCTATCTGGACTCCAACCCAAGGGAGAAGTTTCCAAAAGCCGGCAGCTCATCTTCTGGGAGCAACCTCTTGATCTTCGTGGAGAAAGGGCGCCAACTAGTCTTTTCTAAATTCTACAGGCGTCTCAGGGCGAACTCGATCTTGACTTCAGTGGTGCTTGCGAGGTGATAGATCTTGCAAAGTGGTTCTCAAAGCTCTCCTCGTCTTAACAGAAATCGGTCTGATTTTAGGTGAGAATGAGGCTCTATTTAGATTTTAGGGTGGTGTAAGAAAACTCCAACCCACTCCCAGCCATACCGTCGATCCCCTCGATCAGGCGGTGTATTTTTGATAATGATGCCTTAATGAATTGGGTGATCTTGGATTACATTAGATTCTTGACGAGCCGATCCCATTTATAAATATCGGTTTGGTGACAATTTGGCGGATCGGGATCGTTTTCATGCCGATGAGTTCTGATTGAGTCGGAAGCCGGATCAATATGATCGATATTTATGTTCGTCATCGAGACGGTCGGTTTATGAATAAAACTGCTGAAATCGCCGGCGATCCGATTTCGCAGATTGCAGATGGCTTGCGTATCCGCGCCAAGCTCCGCGGCGCTGCCACGCCGCAAACGCCGCGACCTCGGGCCGCCGACCTCCGCGCCGCATTCTGGCGTGCAAACAGCGCCCGCCAGCACTCCGCAGCCAGGTGAGCCCTGCGCCTCTGCCGCGCCCGGCCCGCCATTGGCCGGTTCAATTCCGTAGGCTTGGAATCCGGCCCGCTCATAACAGGGAGGCCCAGCGTTCAGGCTATTGCCGTCCGGCGTTCGCCTCAATGGCCATTGCGCCCATATGGCCGCCCCACGCGCCGCTGCGCAGCATGACGCCATAACCCCAAAATATCGCGAGATCGAATAACTCTATATGCTTTATACGATCGCTTTCCACAAGAGTAATACCGGTTTATTGTCTTTGTTATGAAGATCCGTTCTCTCAAAATGCTGGGTTATCTATTTCATCAAGAATTTACTATTTTCAGTATGTATTTTTAGTTCGAGATAATGTACCCCAAAAATAGAGCGGTACATCCTCAAAATTAAATCGATCAAGCACAGTCAATCTCATTTTCAGAAAATGTGATCTAATCGATTTCAAGAAACTTATCAATCGACCGTCTCGATGAGGCACCATACATCAGCAGCTCGCATGAGCTGTCCACTGCATCAATTTCTAGCATGAAAATGGATCTACGACCAAATGGTCACCAAAATGACATATTATAGTGGTCGTGACGAGCCGTCGATCAACGTAATCCAACGGGACATCATTAAGACACCCGAGATCATCAAAATCGCCAAATCGGGGGATCGCGACTGGTCTGGTCGATGAAGTGGTTGGGTGATTTTGCACTTCTGACAGCATTCGCTCCCATGATTGAACTCACCGAGTTGAGAATCTCGACGCCGACGCGATCTATCACTCTGCCGCATGAAGATCGAGCTCGCCCGAGAGATCTTTGAGGGACTGAAAAGTTCCCGCTCCTTCTCCCAAGATCAAGAGGGTTGCTCTCTCGATTCTCGCATTTTGAAACTTGGTTGGGTTGGTGATATTGTATTTTTCTACACTTGGAATATTATTTCCGCCTACACCTCTTAATGAGAAGCGGGGTAGCGTATCACTAACTGGTGAAAGTTACGGGCGAGCAAGTTTTCCTTAAGCGGGTTTTACGTATAACCCCTGCGTGTTGTCACCTTATGTGATGGTGATACGTGACGAAGATCTCGTATCATAATAAAAATTCGACGCAACAATTATCATGCAAGCTATTAGTCCATTTAAGGGCCCGTTTAGGACAATTTTCAGTTTTTTATTTTTTTTTTCAAATGCAATCGTACTATTATTTGACTATTTTTAAAATTTTTGCTTGACAAATAAATTCTTACTACTAAAATCTACAATATTATAATAATTCTATGAAAATTATTATTTATCTTTTTTAACGAAAAATATTTATAATATCTATTATAACTTTAAAAAGAATTAATTTTCTGATAATAGTTTCTTGAATTACTATCAAGTAACTAAAATCACAAATTATTTTTTTTAAAATGGAGGATTTACATACATATCACATAATACTCATATTTATATATTTAACATCTAAATATATATATATATATATATATATATCGATTCAAAAATTTAAAAAAAATTAATTTTCTAACATCCTGAAAGCAAGGCAAGAACTGGGCCCCTTCCTTACAGGAGACTGGTATCTTCACGTCCCATTCTCCTGAAGTCTTATCCTAAACAGTAGACGTGATGGCCATTGAACATTCCCCGTAATAATTTCTTGAAAGGATTGTGTCTATAAAAAAGGTCTACATTTTTTTTTTTAAATTTTTTTAATAAGTATTTACTCAATATTTACTTATCTTTATAAATGGGTAATATTAATTAATTTTAAAAAGATCTAGCACCATATTCATCATTTATATATATCGTTCACTCACTACTTTCTATCGATCTTAAAAAGAATCTACAGTTAAGAGAATGCAGGGGTGAGAGACTCACCGGTATCAATCATACTCGTCTATCAATCGTTAAATAAAATCTACATTAGCTGAGGAAAAAAAATGAACTGCTTTGGTAACGCTATCCTAACATAAATAAGGGCAATCACACATCGGATCTAGCATTTTTTTATGAATTATATCCCAGAGGCCTATCTGCGGTGGGGAAAGTAAGTATACCCGTTATGGGTGATATGTAAGATTGATGTGAAGCCAAAATATCCACAAGATAAGTGTTGTGGATACCCATTGAAAAAAAAAAAAATTCAATTAGGACTTGACTAATAAACTAAAAAAAATAAAGTAAAAAATATAATTAAAATAAAAGTAATGTATTAAAATATTTTTGATTAATTGACTTATAATATTATAAATATATGAATTTATTTATTTTATTAATTAAAGTAATATAAAATAAAAATATGATTGTGCATAATAATGATAATGAAAAAGGCGATGAAGGCATGGAGCCGATGGCAAGCTAATGATAATAAATAGTTGGGAGAAGAAGGGTAGCTAGCAGAGGCTAATAGGCTAACGATGGCTAGTGACAAGCGATGATGACGATCATCAATAAGTTATGATAGTAGTCAACAGTGATAGCTAATGATAGCTAATGATGAAGACAAACAAAAATAATTGATGAACTTGACAAATTGATCTCACTCTATATTCAATTTTATAGTTAAAATTATCTCAAAATTTTCAAATAAAAATTACTCAAATTTTGAAATTGAAAATACATTTTAAATACACTCTCAAAACATGCTAAGTTTTAATTGAAGCAAATCAAACAACAACAAAAATTAAAATCTCAGAATTTATTTTACAATACACTCAAAATATTATCTACCAAATAGACCTTTTATATATATATATATATATATATATATATATATATATATATATATATATATATATATATATATATATATATAGAAAGTATTTAAAAGTGTTTTCAATGTGACAGCGGTTAAAATCAGAATTAAATTATCGTGAAAATCTTCCGTATAAATTAAATCAATTTTAATGGCAGCAAATTCATTGCTAGCTTACAGTAATTTAAATTATAGTAATGATTTTATTTTTCAGATATTTTAACCATTGTAGAGCTTACACCTTTTTAAAAGATTACATAATATTTCAAGGGTGACGTATCCTGAAGCACTTTTGCCTACTGAATAAAATTGTGAATCATTCAAAGAAAACAGCACAGGAGGTAAACTTTAAATTTTAAAAGCTTTTATCAGTTCGATATACCCATTCATAATTATCAAATCAAACTTGTAATTAAGCACTAATAATAAATAAAAGATTAATAAAAAAAATTCTGAAATTTAACTTTACATGAAAAATATATATCCAATCAGAAATGATTAAAATAGTCTCAGATTTCTTCAGAGGACTACGGTAGTGAAAATTTCAAAAATATTGAATGCTCCATGATAAGACTTGTGAAATATTATGAAACATAAAAAAAAAGATTATATAGATGTGTTGCATGCTAGAAAATCGTTGTAGAGTAAAATTAAAATTTTTAGCAAACCTTGTGAAAGACACAGTATAAAAATGTGAACAATAAAACTCAGAATTTTTACGTGAAAACCTCAAAAAAAGGGAAAAATCGGGCTAATAAAAATTCTATGTATCTTTTTGAGTACAAGATCTTTTGATCTGGATTAGAATTATATAGAAAGGGACAACACTTGCTAGTAAGATGATGGTTGACGATGTTGTGGCAATGTTGGCGGCGATGGCCGACGATAGTGGTGTGGCGATGACCGGCGGCTGGTCGATGGCGAGGATCGGCGGTGGCGGCGGCGTGGTTGGCGGTGGTCGTGGCGGCCGCGATTGTGCTTGGAGGATCTTTAGAGCTCTCTCCTCTCTCTTGCTTGGGTCTCCCTCATATGAGGAATGAGGGGCTATTTATAGATTGGAGGTAGCGTCTAAATACATGCAAACCCGTCTCACTCCCTTCATCGGACGGCACCAATAATCCCTTTGATCATTTGATGTATTTTAAATATTTGAATGCTCAAATGAAATTGAGATCTTTGGCTTGTTGGAACGGCTCGTCGAGGCCTCGATTTATATAAACTCCATATTTGATAGCTTTTAGAATTTAAGCGATGTCTCAAAGTTTTCAATAATATTTTAAATGCTTGATCTCGATGGTTTCAATTTCGATCGACTTGCTTTCGACATCAAGATTAGTGCTTTAATTTTGGTCATATCGTTGCTATTTTTGGATGATATTATCTCAATCATCAAAAATATATGTGCCAATCTTGAAAATAGCAAATTCTTCAATCAATTAATATACCATTTTGAGAGAACAGTCTTCATGTAAAGATTACGACTACGAGTAGATGCACGCGACCACAAATATGTATAGGTATGTGCGAGCATGAAATTTAAGTCTGGACTCATGGGTTTGAGCAGGCTTCAGCGGCTATGCTTCATGCGTGGCCATGAAGCTGAGCCGTATGCGGGCGGCTTTAATGGCGGTCGTCTGGGGGAGGCCGCCGGCGTGCAGGCGTGTGGAACAGACGTCGCGGTGATGGGTGGAACCTGCGGGCATCTCGATGGGCATGGCCAACCTGGATGGCGGCGTGGTAGGCGGTTGGCGTGCGGCCCTAGGTCCAACGGCGTATAAAACCCCAGGGCGAGGAGAAGGCACACTTCTTGATGCTTTCAGTGCTTCTCTTGGTGAGGTTTGTTTGGAGTCGATCAGGCCCGTACTCGTTGTTGGGTTTTCTCTCAAAGAGGCGTTAACCGACCGTTGGACCGTTGAGTTTGGGCGATCAAGGCACCCCGTTGTTCTTTTCCCGAAAGGCAGGCCCCGTCGGACCGTCCGGTTTGGAGGCGATCAAGGCCCACGATACTACGTCGTTGTTCGGTTTCCCTCGAAGAGGCGTCAGCCGACCGTCGGGCCGTCCGGGTTTGGAAGCGATCAAGGCCGCGGTACTACGTCGTTGTTCGTTCCTCAAAAGAGGCATCAACCGGCCTCGTCGGACCGTCGAGTTTGGAGGCGATCAAGGCCGACATCGTCGTTGTTAGATTTTCCCTCGAAGAGCGTCGCCAATGTCGGACCATCGGTTTGGAATCAAGCCCGCGGTCTAACTTTTTTCAGGAAATTGGATTTCTCGACTTTAATGGATGATTATGGTTGATAACGCCAAGATGGCGAGGGGCGTTAGAACTATCGTTCAAATGACTCGAAATTTTGGCGGGTAATGAGCATCATCGGAGGAATATCTTCTCTCTCCTCTTTTTTGTCTTTTTCCTCATATCTATGTGTATCCTTTTTCGATCATAGGCGAAAAATTTTGTCATTTATCCGTGAGTGAGAGAGAGTCAAAAGGAGGGCAAGCATTGGGGTGAGTGAGTTGCTTTTACAAAATTCTCAGATTTTTGTCATTTCTCCCTCTTTATTTATTATGTATTTTCACAGGGTGATGGCCAGAAGAAAACCCATAGTGTGACAGCTACAGACGATATACCATCCACTGTCACATCAGATAGTTTAATGGTGTTCCTGAATATTTTTCTTCCCAATGAGTTGGTGGCCATTGTTGCCAAAAGTTCGATCGAGCGTTCACCTCTCGGTACTTTCTTGTTCGAGATGATTCTTGTGCGGAATTGCGATTCTCTTTGGCTCCGAGTTGATTGAGATATACCATCCTTCACGATAGTTTAATGGTGTTTGAAAGTTTTTCTTCTAATGAGTTGGTGATTGTTGCCAAAAGTCGTCGAGCTTGTCGTACTTTCTTGTTTGAGATGATTCTTCATGCGATTCCTTTGGCTCACAGTTGATTGAGATATTCAATATATGTGGTGTAGCTTTGTCACATTTTCATTTGAGCTTTAATGGTCATCGTCGGTTTGGTGTCTTCTTCTGTTACTTTGAATATCAAATACTTGTGTCGAATGCTTACATGTGATACCTAGGCGTGTTTCTTATCGACTATAAAGAATTGGATAGAATTTTCAACACGGGATCAATCTAAAAATTGGTTTAATGGATTCTTTTTTGTGAAAAATGAGTGGGGCCTTCCTGAGAGATGGGGAAGATTGAATGACCTTCCAAATCCATTGCTGATGTCGAAGAATGAGATCCTGACAACTCTTAATATCCCTGATGTAGGAAGCTTGCAGCATGAGTTACGTCACATTGGCAAATATATAGTTGAAGATAGAATGTTCAAGGTTGGCCTTTCTATCCAGGCAGGGAGATCTCATTCTTTTCCACTAAAGAGGTCAAGTAAAGGTGATGAAAGGTCTCTCATATTCATAGGGTTTTCTTTCGTCACGAAATCGGGTGGTGGCAATGTTTCTTCCCAAGAAAAAGAAGACATCGTTGAAGTGACTACGTCGGATATCTAGAAGATGTTACGGTTGATCTCGAGAGTTTAGGCTTTCAACTCATGATGGGGAGTTCGTTTCTCGAGCGCACATTCTTGAAGAGGTGTTAAATCATATATGCGGCGTCGGATGAATGGTGATACGTTGTCTTCCCTTCTTTCTTCTTTTCTTCTTCTTTTCTTTTGTGTAATATTTGTGATGCCTTTTTTTATAGGTAACTCAAACATTAGGCGGATGGATCATTTGGTGTGTCACTTTAGATGGAATCTGAGTTTGTGAAGATAAAATATCTACAGAAAGAGTATGAGCGAAGATGAGTATTAAAACCAAGAAGTGGCGACTTTGGAGGATCGGTGGCAGTGCGGAAACTAGCGAACATGTCGACTTCTCTTTCTCTCCAGTGTCGAGGTGGGCACTCATGATGAGCGATTGAGGTGAGGACGAGACTCGTCGAAAGAGAAAAGACTTAAGGCACTTGCTGGAGAAGAGAGCTCTCGAGCGGAAGAAAGCATTACAGACATCTTTCGAAGGAGTATATAATGTTAGAAGCGAGCAAATGAAATCTCCTTGAAGGGTGGAAGACTTTAAGAACTCAGCTTATCTCGGTGCACTCGAAGACCATGTTCAGGAAGCTCGTAATCATATACTTGATGTTGAAGTGAATGACTTGGAGCACCAATGTTTAGAGGAGGGCTTCATCAGGGTTCCTAAAGGAATCTCACATCAAGGAGCTAGTATTGAGGATCTCTCCCAAGTATCAGAAGGCTCTTCATCATTCGGAGATGAAGGAGTTGAGTGTGAGTCCAAGGAGTATCTCTAGTGGTGAGGAGGGCGTTGATATTATACCCATATGATGTAGCATCACTTGAGGATGCATTTTTTTTATGTATTGTTATTAGTGTGTATCATAATCTTGATTCTTTCTTATATCATCATGTCAATGCTATCAATTTTTTTTTTATTTTTTTTTATTTTTTAGATGATACTCTTATATTTTTTACCTATCGGGATAATTGGTGAATATTATTATTCGACACTTGTACGGATGAGGTTGAATTGAATCACTCAAGATTTTTGACCTATCGAGGTTGTTTGTCGAGTCTCTGATGGCGTTAACGTATGGAAGAGGTTGAGAGTCCACCAAGAACCTTTTCACCATCCAGGTTGTTTGTCGAGTCTTGCCGATGGCGTTAACGTATGGAAGAGGTCGTGAGTCCACCAAGGAACTTTGACCTATCTAGGTTTGTTTGTCAGTCTTATCGATGGCGGTAACAAGGTCGTGAGGTCCACAGGACCTTTTGACCTATCCAGGTTGTTTGTTAGAGTCTTCACTGATGACATTAACTGGAAGAGGTGGAAAGTCCCTTTGGGATTGATCATGCTCCGATTGAGATATAACGTGAGTTGTATATTTCTCAAGTGGAAGGATTTAATGAAGAAGAAACAAGTTTATAAGAAGAAAGCTATAAATTCATTACTTTGATAAGTTCAGTGATACAATCACAAGATGATTTTAACACGGATATGAGTTTTAAGAGAAAATGATAACAACAATAACAACAACAACAATAACAACAAGTCTTTATCCCACTAAGTGGGGTAGGTTACATGAAGAGGAAATGATAAATGAGACAAAAGAAAAGCTGTGATAATTATACAGTAGGAATTACTGATAATATTTTCGGAGATTCTCAGTGTTCCAAGTTGAGGTAAAGTTTTTCCCTCATCCTTGAGCTTGAAAGTTCTGGCTTCACCATAGCTATAACCACATATGGGGCCATCCCAAAGAGAGTTTATTGTTGAGGGCCTTTGCTGCGGCTTGAGACTTTGTAGGACCAAGTCACCAAACGGATATGGGGGATGTTTGACTCTTACATTGAAGTGATGAGCTACCCTTTGGTGATAGGAAGCGGTCAAGTAGGGCCATGTCACGAGTTTGGGGAGTAGGTCAGTCTTTGTCGGAGTTTTTCTTCATTACCATCATGATCAAAATTGAACTCTTGGACTTGGAACCGATATCTACTAGTATAATAGCTTAAATGTGAAACACAAGTTATTGTGTCTCACCTCGGGGTGCTGATGTAGTGCGGTAAGCCCAAAGAATATTAGAAAGCTCATCAACCCATTGCCCTTCTCGAGATGTGTTTTAGTCCTTTGAGTATAGTCTTGGTAGCTTCGGTCTTTCGTTAGTTTGAGGATGTGCTCTATGTATCAGCGGTGAATGTGAAGATCTTTGCAGAAGGACATAAAGACTTTTCCAGTAAATTACGTTCCGTTGTTAGTGATGATCTTTGTAGGAAGATCGAATCGACATACTATATTTTTCCAAATAAATTGTTTAGCATTTGCCTCCGTAATTTTAGCGAGTGGTTCAGCTTCCACCCATTTAGTGAAGTAGTCGACGGCTAAAATGATGAACTTTCGTTGCGATGCTTTCGAAAAGGTCCCATGATATCAATCCCCATTGAGCAAAGGCCGGGCTTTGAATGGATGAGAGCTCGTATGCGGCATGTGAGGAGGTTAGAGTGCAACCGACAACTTGCACATTTTTTCATGAACTCCAAGGCATCTTGTTTCATCGTAGGCCAATAGAACCCCTTATAATTTTAAGGGCTAGCCCTTCCTCCCTGGTGTTCTCCACATATCCCAGTGGACCTCTCTTAATCGTGTCGGCCTGAAGGTGAGAGACATTTGAGTGCGGTCGAAAGCTCGTTTGTATAGTTCACCTCAGATAATAGTAAAGTTTGAAGCTTGTCTTGAGACAAATTGCAGTTGGGTCTTGAGAAGGTTCCTTCTTGTAGAAAAGATAGGATGGGGTCCATCCATGAATGTTCCTTTATCTCATCAATTGCTTGAATTACCCATGACCCTTGGATACTCGAAAAATGTATTTCTTCAACATGCCTTCTCTTAAACAGATCCCTAGTAGCAGATGAAGCAAGCTTAGCGAGCTCAGTATTCTTCTCTCGCAGTATGTGATTGATTTGATGTGTCTTAAAATGGGCAAGAAGAGACTTCACCAAGTGGAGGTATTGTGCCAGGTGGGGATTATGAACATTGAAGTTTCCCTCAACTTAGGAGGCAACAAATTGAGAGTCAGTGTGTATCACTAAGTCTTGAGCTTCATGATCAATGGCGAGTCTCAACCTGTATAAGAGCCTCATATTCACATATTATTATTGTTGGAAATTTTAGGTGAAGACCATACTAGGATTATGGGGAAATAAGTAAGATTCCATACCGACACCAAAGATCAAGCTCCATCAACATGAGGGTCCATTAAGGAGATGAAAGGCATGTAGTATATCCTCCTGAGTTAAGGCATTCCACTATAAAGTCATGAGTACTGAGACTTTAGCGAGGTAGAAAATTTATATCAAACTCTCCCAATTCTGCACCACTTGATTAACCTCCAGATGCTTCCTCGTAGGGATGGCCTTAATGGTAAAATGAGTGTATGGTGTGAGCTTGGAAGTATGGACTAATTTTGCTACCGAGAAAACTAAAGCCGAGCCACCTTATCAAGTGGATAACGACTTTCTATATTAGAAGAATTGTCGACATAATAAATTGGTCGTTGTATCCCACTTTCTTCGCACTAAACCGAAGCTTATCACGCTGGAAGAGATCACGAGATATAAGTATAACATCTCTCCTTGAATAGCTTGATAGTAGGGTGGAGATGCTAAATACTCCTTAGTTGCTCAAAAGCAGATCGACATTCATCACCCATTAAAATTATTATTTTTAGTTCCCTTTAATATTTTAAAGAATGGTAAGTATTTATCCCCGTAACGCTGGAAGCTGATAACACAAAGAATCCCATTCAAATGTTGAACTTCCTTAATATTCTTCTGAGGAGTCATATTTTTGAGAGCTTTGATTTTCTGGTTGGCCTCTATCCCACTGGTTACCATAAATCCAAGAAATTTTCCGACGTAACCCCAAAAGCACATTTGGTCGGTCGCATGTTATAACGTCAAAGAAGGTTAAAGCATATTTCTAAGTCAGAAATATGTTGTGATTCTTCCAAGCTTTTCACTAACATGTCATCCACATATACCTCCATTGTGTGGCCTAGTAGGTCTTTAAAGACCTTATTCATAAGGTTGATAGTAGCACCAAAGATTTTTTAATCCAAACGGCATAACTTGGTAACAGTATAAACCTTTATATGTTTGAAATGTTGTAGCTTCTTCATCCATGGTTCATTTTATTTGGTTGTAACAGTAAGCATCCAAAAAATCGAGCATTTGATGTCCGACGTAGCATCAACCAACCGATCAATTCGAGGAAGAGGAAAACTATCTTTGGGCAAGCCTTGTTAAGGTCGTAATCAATACACATTCTCCATGTTCCTTATTTTCTTAACCATGACAACATTTGCTAGCCATGTAGGGTAATGTACCTCTCATATGAATCGCTAGAAGCTTGTTAACTTCTTGCTCAATAGTTTGGAGGCATTGCAAAACTTCGCTTCTGATGATCGGTTTGAATGATCGATCTTGAGGGAGTGCATGATCACACGGGTCGACACCCCATGTCCGGTGACTCCAAGCAAGATGTCTTGATTGCAAGAAGTCTATGATATTTTTCCCTTTGTTCTTCTGAGAGCAGGGATCCCACTTGCACGCTCGTAATGGTTGGTCATCTAATAACAACAGAGAGCAAGTCTTCTACGAAGCTTTTGGTACTTCTTCATCTCAAAATTAAAATCTGATGTCAAGGTCATAAGGGCATGGTTGAGCTTGTCTCGAGATAACATGATTGTATCTGCTTGATTTCCACCACCCAACTCCAACGGGTTGAAATTTCATCTTAAGATGAGATATCAAGTGACTACCAAAATTGATTGAGGGCCTTCCAAAGATAGCGTTATATGCTGAATCTGACTTGACCATCATGAATTGGATTAAATGAGCCACTTGTCGAGGAAATTCACCAAATAACAGGAAGGGTGATTGTCCCCTCTACTCGCACAGAGCGATTATCAAACCCATACAATGGTCAATGGTTGGAGCTTTTCCCTAACTGCCCATGTTAAGAAATGTGGAGTAAAATAAGACATCAACAACTCTCATTGTCAATCAAAATTCTCTTAACATTATAGCATGGGTCACCATCGCCGATGACAAGTGGATCTTGATGAGGAACATGTACTCCTTCTAAGGAAGTCATTAAAAGTGATGGAATGATCAAGACAGACTTTAACTCGCTCGAGATGGTAATGAGAACTTGATTAGATAGTATTGGTCCTCCGCGATTGTTTCAATTTCTCCAACCGCTTGATGTTTGTTATTTCTATTATGATTGTCCCTATTGCCCCTAGTTGGAGGTATGTTTGTTTGAGTCGATGATTCTTCACAAATCGACATGATATCCGTCGAATGAGCCTCTCAATTTCTTCTTTGAGTTGTTTGCATGCCTCAAGAAGTATGTCCCCACTTCGATGGAAGTGACAATATTGCTTCGATCAATTTGGTTTCAAAGTGGATGCCACTCTTGATATTTTCTTCATCTCAATAGCCATTAGGAGGTTAACACGAGATGTGTTCGGCTGTATTCTTTTTCTGGCCGTGGTTCACGCTGCTTGATATGGGGTCGTGGAGGGAGATCACGACCTTTGTTTCTTTTGATAGACTATCATCCGCATTCCCCGGGTGCTTTTACGCTTTTCCGTAGATTGCTCAAAGGATGGGCGCATTAGCCTCATAAGAGATTTGTGCTTCCACATGAACCAAGTCAAGATATGAGCGGACCGTGTCTCGCATTAATGACGAGTAAAAAGGCCCCGGACGGAGTCCTCCAAGGAAAACTCCTCTTAATAGTGGTCTACCTGTATTATGAAGCTTCTAAGGAGAACCTCTAAGTATTCCTTAAGTGATTCACCCTCATTTTGATGAATGGAGAGATGGGAGGAATCTTTAATGATCCTCCATTTGCAATGAACTGTTTCTACAAAAATCTTGGCGAGTTCACAAAGGTATGGATGGATTCCCTTGAAGGGAGTAGAACCAAGCAGCTTGTCCCTTAAGGGTAATCGGAAAGACCCGACAAAGTAGTGTCGAGTTCGCTGGATATGCATGATAGTCCAGTAATGGTCGATGTGTTCATGTGGGTCACGCCCCATCATAGAATCAATGTTCTAAGCTTGAAACCCACGGGAATAGGATGTTGAAGAATAGCTTCAGCTAAAGGTGAGGATTCCTCATAGCCACGGTGAGGGAGAAGATGATTTCTATCTTGGAGGATAAATTCATCTTGCATTAAGCGTCATAATTCTGCACGTATAACATGATGAGTGGGGTCAGCAGGATGAGAATGTGTCAAGCTACCAAAGAATAATGGTGGATTAGCAATGGTGAGTCGCACGTGATGGATGAGAATTAGTGTCAAGGAGATCAAGATCACGCCTCTACGGAGGAACTTCGCCAAAGAAATTAGCATTTTGACCTCCAACGATCGATCTTGGGGGAGATGTGTTTTCTGTGGTAGTGACAGTTGTGTTCCTCGCAAAAGTCGGATCATCTCATTTTGAGACTCTTCCATTCGACAGACACGATCTTCTAAAGAGATTTCGCCCTTCACCGAGGGTCACTATCGTGGTGAGGCGAAGGTTGGCATCCTTGATTCAAGGATTGGTTTCAGAGTGACGGAGTTAGAGGAGGCTCCATTGTTACGAGTATGCTATTGGCCATAACGAGGGTGTTCACAGAATTGATTGAAGGGTTCTTCCCACGACGCACCAAACTATTGCGCTAGAAAACCAGCCATGTAGAGTAAAATTTTCACTTAGCTTATGAAATCCAAAGACACACATGGTATAAAGTGTGAACAATAAAACTCAAATTTTACGTGAAAACCTCAAAAGAGGGAAAACCACGGCCTAGCCCAAAAAAAGCTTCCACTATGTATCTTTTTCAGAGTACAAGAACTTCCCGATACCGGGATTACAGAATTGTATATGAGAAACGAACAACACTTGCTAGTAATAGATGACGTTGATGACGATGTTGATGACGATGTTGATGACGATGTTGACGATGATGTTGACGACGATGTTGACGATGATGACCGACGATAGTAGGCGATGACCGCAATGCGATCGACGCGAGGATCACGGAGGTCGCGTGGTCGACCTCGTGGCGACGACATTTTGGAGGATCTTTAGAGCTCTCCTCTCTCTGCTTGCCCTCATATGAGAAATGAGGGACTATTTATAGATTGGGAGTGGCTCTATAAATACATACAAAACTACCACTCCATTTTGAGACACTATAAAGACCCAAGGGGTGGATTGGGTAATATTAAAATTTTCAAAACTTAAATTTTAATTTTAAATAGAAAATTAGATTTTGATTTTATAATGATAAGATATAATTCTAAATGCAAAGAAAATAAAAATACAATAAAGTAAATAGAGACAAGAGGCACATTTTTTTATGGCCAAACCCCAAAATCGCCTACGCCCACCAACCCCCGCTAGAATCCACTAAATGAAAAATGGTTTACAAAAGTATTCTCCTATAACGGGCAGTACAACCCCTACAACAATATGTACTCTACAAAGAAGTACAACCCCAAAATAAATTTTACAACACAAAAAAAATATAAAATAATAAATTTTGATAAAGTAAATCTCTCACAAATATACCAAGCAATCAAATTCAAAAAGTGATCTCACAACTTATAAATGATCACTTTACAACTTAAAAAATTTGGCAAGGCAAAATGCTCACTTAATAAAAATAAATATCTTAAAGTGATCTTACTGATGTTTATGTTATTATAATTTGTAGAATAATACAAAATGATTTCAAAATAAATTCACAATATTCTTTTTCATAATAAAATAAATTTTAGCAAGGAGTAATTTATTTTAACCAAAAAAGATTCTTTCAATTAATGCTAATGATCACAAAATAAAAAAAATAAGTATATGATAGATCTAAGTTAGTAAGCTTTCAATTAAAAAGAGAGATCTAGAAATATGAAAATAATTTCAGACAATAATTTATTTTAAAATGCTTAAAATATACTTCTAAAATAGATCTAAGAATAAATGATCTTTCAAAATAAGATCAAAGAAGAAATATTTCAAGAAACCAAAAGAAATTTGTAGGAAGCTAAAATTTCAAAAAATAGATCCTACAATTATCACAAGAGTTTTTCACCAAAAAAATGATTGAGAAACTTTCATGTGAAAACCAATGTTCAAAGACTAATCCACCAAAAAAGTATAAATTAGAAAGAAGAAATAGATGGTGAAAATAGCATGAACAACTAGTATTAAGATCAAGAAAACAAACTCAAGTAATTTAAAAGGCGCTTCGTTGAAGATGTTGAAGCTTCCAAACCAAGGATTTGATCTTGCAATATTTGGAGAACACTTGGAAGGAACATTTAAGAGATTTTCTCTTAGATTTGCTGGAGAGATTTTGAATTTTGAATGAGGGATGCTTTCATGAAGAGAATTTATAATAAGAAGGTCATTATTTAAAAATTATTTCAAAGAAATATATTATACAAACCTCATGCTATCATGTGATAATTTAATATTCAATAAAAATATAATTTATATTAAACAAATATTAAATTTAGCAACAAAATTCGCTATTCACATGGGAAAGTCAAAAGTAATCAAATATAGCTCTTAATATATTCAAAGCATGTAGATACATCCATTATTAAAATCAGTAATGTTTAAAAATCATAATAAATTCAATTTTAATGCAAAGTCAGTCATGTAACCACTTATTTTAAAGGAAAAAATCCAAGAAATCCGATTGAGATAAAATCAGATATGAATTCTTTGATTAAACAATGACTTTGGCTAAAATACAAAATTTTATATATTTTTGTTAATTTTGACATGTAATATTTAAAATTATGATATAATTTATATATAATCATAAATATATTAGTTATCATATAACCAGCAAATTAAATTAAAATAATTATATATTAAGTAAATAAAATAATTATACTTAATAGTTATGATCATTTATTACTTTGACAATTTTATTGCTATATAAAAAAACATATAATTGAATGTTAATTAAATAAAGATTTATATAAATTAACCTCATTAAAATAGTATGTTAGATTGTGAGCAAATTGATTCATGCCAAAGAACTCATATGAATATCATATAACCTAAAATCAGCTTCACATTATCCTTTCATTCTTTTATTCTTGCAATTTCTTCTAACAATTTGTGAGATGTATTGGATATGTAATTAGCAATTGATATATCAAACACATAAAATATTTATTAGAACATCCAAGTATTTATGTTATCATCAAAATTAATCAAATTGAACATGAGGCTAATTTAGCCAACAACTTCATCGGACGTCACACAATAATCCCTTTGATCATTTGATGTATTTTAAATATTTGAATGCTCAAATGAATTGTAAGATCTTTGGATTGTTGGAACCAAGCTATGACTATAAACACTCCATATTTGAGAGCTTTTAGGAATTTAACTGATGTCTGTCCAAATGATATTTATGCTTGATCACCGCTTCAAATTGCAGCGATTTACTGTAGGAATTTTTCATATCAAGATGTATAATAATAAAATTTTTCAAGTAGGTTCAAAATAATGGTTAGCATTTTTTTTTTTAACAGTGATAATCCCACCCATTATGGCGAACTGTGAGAATGACTAATCTAAAGCTGAACCTCGAGCCTACCAAGACGGCCCCTTTCTTTCACTATTAGTGCACTCCTTCAACAATCAATAGGGATGAGGGAGTACCGATTTGCCCTCACCAACCGAGCTAAGTGCGGTGGGTATGATTAGCATCTTCAATCGGGTTTAATATGAAGGTCATGCCTTTGAATATATCAAGAATATTTGGTTTAAAATTCAATCATTTGGCTTGTATCTCTCACCCACTTGGCTTGCATAATTGCATGAAACGTCTTATGTGATCACATAACTGACAGTGTAACTCAAAGAGTACTTATCTATTCAAATTCTATTCTTTGTTCTGATAAAATTCAATGTAATGGCTAAGGGGCTATTTGAGATCACTTTTATTTTTTATTTTTTTTTATTTATGTTTTACTTAAAAATAAACTTATTTAATTGTACTTATTATTTTAAAAAATACTCAATTTTTTTTTTTTTGATGTTTTGAGTGTTTTTAAAAACAATATTATTTATTTTTGAAAAAAAAAATAAAATCACATAAAAAATACTCTTAATAAATATGTTTTCAAAAACAACATAAAACAAAACAAAAATAGAAAAGTAATCCCAAACAAATCTAAGTAACGCCTGGATCAGAAACCTATAAGTAGAGGAAGACCATTCAAGTTCATTGACTTTTGGAAATTATACTTCACTCGCCTTTTGGAGACTTTGATTCAAAGGCTTATTTATTCTCTCTCTTTCTTTTTGTGCTCTTTTGTTAATTCCTCTCTACACTTCCATTTTCTCTCCTATTATAGCTCTTTACTAAGTGATGTGGTATCAAGGTAAACAAACTAAAAGAACTTGATCATGTCATTATTTGAAAATATTTTGATCGATTATGTTCAAATGGTTTGAAATTTTAGTTTGTTTTGAATCTTGTTGAAATGGCTCATATAAGCTCGAAATCGTTCGAAATGCAATAATCCGAAAAATCTATAAGAGGGAGGATTCAAACTTGAGTAAATCTTTTGCATAAAAAAAACTTTAACCACTAAGTCATACTTGCAACTATATATAATATTTTATTTTATTTTATTTCGAGCTAAATCGAGCTGAATATGATCGAACGAATGATTGGTCATGTTCGACTCGTTCATAAATCGAGCTTGAAATATTTGTTCGTTTGAATTAACAAACTAACAATTAATGTCAACAAATTTTGATAGCCAAATAAATTGATCCAACATCCTCTAAATTATAGTGAGTGTGGAATGCCATAAACTAGAAAAATTTTCTATTATCAAGAAGAAATCAATGATGTTAGAAAAAATTTCATTAGGATTGCAAGAGGGAGTTTGTCATGCAACAAATAAATGAGTTACATGAGTATATTCTCACAATGATTGAAGAAGCATTGAGCAAAGATGCCTGGGTTACGCCTAAAGTGGAGATGCCCTTGAGTCATCTAAATCATCAATCAAAAGAAGAGAACAACCAACAACAAGAGCTATGAGAACTCTACCATCCACATTGTAAAAAAAAGATAACGCTTTGAAGATTCTTCTGATCATGGGAAGGAAAGAAGAAGAAAAGAATATCAAAGGAGATCACTAGAACACTTTTGCTAAGGAGATTGTAAGCCAATTCACCTAAGAAGTTTAAGATTTCATCTTTAACATATTACAAAGAAAGGTTAGATCTTGATCATGTCACGAGTCCATCATCTGCTTGTTGAGAATTAATGATACATCAAAGTGAATTTATTTTTTTTTACAAAGATTGCAATCAACCTTACAATGGGTCAACAATAGGTTATAACTTGCTTTGCATATTTCAAGTGCATGTTTATCGATAATTTTCTAGTGCTTGATTTAAGTTAATACTCACCAAACTAAGTCTTTAAAGAATTTCATCACATGCTTAAAGAGAAATGTTTTAATGACCTTGAGTCAACGGTAGCTCATAATGCACTCATTAAGGGCTTGTGAGTAGCTCATAATGCACTCACTAAGGTCCTGCAAGAAGGTTCTTTCTATCATGCATTGAGTCTATAACATCAAGAATGGCAAATTTATTGAGCTAAGCAACCATGTTAGCTAAGCATAATTCACTAGCAGATGTCTAAAGTGAAGAGTAGGAAACAAATGAAAACAAAATTCAATAAATTTATAGGAGAATGAAAATCACGAGACAAATTGATTGAAGAGAATATGACGTTGAGTTCAATTTTGAACTCAATTTGATGATTATAGATGATGAAGAGTAGAGAAGGTTTCAACTTCTAACTCATCATCTACCACTATGACTCTAATGCTTTTATAACCAAAGTTGTATCATTCAAAGATTATTTTAAGGCCCATACAATGAATCAAAGTTGCCTACATGATCCAAGAAAATGTTTTGTATATCATAGATCGTGATCATGATATTAGGAGTGTCATTTGTGGAGTTTTAAAGATCTTATGAAGGTTAAATGAATTTCTAGAAGTAAACACTAAAGACAAGACAAATCACATACCAAGGAGACTAATAAGCAGTCAACACAAGAAATTCATATTAATAGTTTACTATCCTCGGAGGTAATGGTCTAGAAGTTTCTCACCAAACTAGCTTCAAATAACTCAAGTAAGTGAGATGAATTTGATAAACTCATCAAAACCTTTGGTGAACAGTTAGTTGCTCATCATCTTCACTGATGAAGACATACCCATTAGGTAATCACAACAATGTTATGGTCATTTGACCACCAACTATCAAATTGGTAGCATTCTAATAATGGGAGTTCTATCAACATTTTATTTAAAAGTGTTTATGAAAAGATGGGTGTGATGTTTATTTTTGGATGTAATACGTAGATCATAGGCACTTATCAAGTGATATGACATGTGATGTACTATCTCAAAGATGAGACATCACCCTTCAATGAACCTAATCACCTAATAAGGACCCTAAGGCATGATGGGTCTTCGAATATACCAGAGATTTTTCCCTTGCTTTACATGGATGAATAAAGTAGAGTTTATATTAAACTGGGTTCTAAAGATCTCTATGGAGGCAAGCCTCCATAGTTAATTATATCTTAGGGAATGAAATTTCCTAAAAATATTCTCGATTAAAGTAGATAATTATTATCTCCAATGATTTCAAAGGTTAGACTATCAAAGAATTGGTTATGTTTGACAAATCAAGGGGGAAAGTTCAAGGAGAAGACTTATTTTTGGAATCCAAAGGGAGGAAGTAAGAAATGCTCATAATTAGGAAGTCTAGTGAGCATTCCACCTACCCTATAATTGGGCTTTATATATTTGAAAGTGAAGAGATTTTTTTTTTGAATTTTAAGATTGTTGGGCTTATAATCCACACAAGGTTGTGAAAAAAGAGGTTTATAAGGAAATAACACCTGATCCAAAATCTAGGGAGTTTTAGCAGCCAAAGTGAGACTAATCTAAGCAACAGGTTGACACAAGAGTTTACCACCACAATAGAGAATAAATCGTCCGACTTCTGGACTTACAACCATCTGGAGTGGTCGCCAGCTAACTCCTTCTACAATTTTAAAACCATATAGTCTGGTCTTATGAATTGTAAGATAGCTAGGGTAGTTATTTAATTGAAAGAACTAAGTCCTAAACCCACCCTAAGAGACTAACATGAGTGGTATGAGCATATGACTTAATCACAAAATGCAAAAATCTTTTTTAAATTTTATTTCATTTTTGACACATCATTTAGACAAAGGCTTTGGGATTTTTATATATGCTTAAATGCATAATGAACTGATGGCCAAATCAAAGAGAGAGGGTGAACTTGTAAGTAGGTTATTTTCACGGTCGTCCATATGCATGTAAAAAATTGATGCTCATTTTGCAAGAGTGATTCAAGATGCATGCATGATATGAACATACAACCATACACTGGGGGTTGCTAAATATTTTAATTATCTTGATTTATGCCTAGGCTTTATGGTGAGGTTATGAGTTGTTTAAAATTTAGTTATGAGTTATCAATTGGATAGAAAATTTATTTTTATTTTATGAGCCTACCGCATCTAGGCCACACATTAAAGCATCAAACATGAAGAAACTATAAAGAAGATGCAACCCTAATGCACAATTTAAATAAATCATCAATCAATTTTATAAACTATCATGAAAGAATAAGAGGTCAAGGACTATGCCATACAACCCAAAAGAAAAGATGGGTATGAGCTCACCTTATACAACCCTATATGAAAGAATAATTATAATTTTATTAAATGCTATGAGAGTCTTCATTCTTCACTCGATTTGCTGTGCTTCAAAAGCATCACAGAGCACCCTGTGATAAAGCCTTCTCCATTACTCATCCTAATCTCCCATCAATAATCCTAATTCATATTGCAAAAATTACACTTGTATAGGGAAAAGTAAATCTAACTATACATGCAAAACAGGTCACTAAACACACATTCCCAAACAAATATATATATTTTGGACTTAGCACCACATGGTAACCAAGCCCACCCCTAACTTGGATTATGCTTGGGGTTTAAGCAATCAAAGAGAGCACTTATATTTATTTTAAGAAACCCTTAAGCATGATCCTAAAAATGATTAGAAGAGCTTACCTAACATCCAGTAAGCATACACCCTAACAACCATTTAAAATAATACATCATAAAATAAAACATACATCACATCACACCATCCTAACATAAAGCTGGGTGACTTAATAATGTGTTAAGGTCTTATGTGGCATGTCTTAATTAAGCATTAGAGTTGTATCTCTCTAAGTTTGGAAAATATTCAAGTTAACATGAACGTTGGTTTCACTTTAAGTTATTTAGTAGATTTGTGAATCTTAGTTTGTATTTTATTTTGTTTCATGTGATTTATACTTAGCATCTATATTATTAAAGAGAGGAAAGAGGATTACCCTCTTCATCCCTACCTTAACCCATTTTCTAAAACATATTAATTTGATTCAATTCTCTTTAATGAATGGCTTATTAAATAATTTTTTTATTAATCTTAAGTTTAGGTTAACTTTAAATGGCCTTATCAAATATGAAAGGCTTCTTAAGATTAATCTAATTGAATTACTATCACATGAAGTACACTAAGCCATTCCTTTTCATCACATGTGAACATGCATATGATTTAATACTTAGCATATCTATACATACAATAAGTTTTAACACTAAATGATGATGAATGTATGTTTGTAATTTATAATTTTATTTTGGTTGAATTATATAAACATATAAATTAAAGCTCTATCTAAATTATAATACCAAAATACATAAGGATGGAATCACATAAGTGCGTGTCATTATTAACCAGGGAATTGAGATAATCAAATGACCTCCTTGGGCTAGCTAAAGCCTTATATTCCCAAGATTTTCATACTATATACTTATTAACATTCCAAATCTATGTAAATCTATACATGAATAAGGAAAAGCAAACACTAATTTATACATATCACATGTGCTAGTGAATTATGTGAATGTAAATGCATGCATTTTTGGTAATAAAAGGGGATCTTCATCCTTTAATTAAGCATACCTACCCATGTATAAAAGATGTAAGCAAATTTAAAAAAATTAGAGAAGTGAGGTAATCAGTTACCTCCTTGGGCTAACTAAAGCCTCAATTATGTCACTATATACTATCTTAAATACATATGAATGTATACACAACTAAGGGATAATCATTCAAAGATTATATTTTCTTAATTAAATCATTTAGGCATATGAATTAAAGCTCTACTTGAATTCTAATATTAAAATACATAATGAAACCAAATGAGTGCATAAAATTAAGTAATAATGATCAAAATGCCTATTGGATGTACTATATGATTATTGTTCAAACTCATGTAAATCATATATGAATTATAAGAAAGAGAGCCTTATTTAATATCAAAATACATAAGAATGAAACCAAATGAGTAATGCATTTGTTAAACCAAAGTGAGGTAATAATGACCTGGGGCTAACTAATGCCTCAGTATTCGGATGTCCACTATATGATTATGTTTCAAACTCATGTAAATCTATATGAATTATAAGAAAGAGAGCCTTATTTAATATGCTTAAGCTATAAACACATACAAGTCTTATGTATATTCATAACTATCAACACTCTAAGTATTATAATCAATTTATAAGCTTTGAAAAATAGTTTTGAATTTATTAGTGATAATAATTACACATATATTTAATTAAGCCAACACATGCAAGCTTTCATAAAAGAAATTCATTTGATTTTATTTAAATTTGAAAATATGAATGTGTGAAATCAAATGGCATATAACATTTAACATGATTGGATGGAATAAATAAATATAAACCTATGATTTCATTCAATCAAATTATTTTATGGACAATCATATAAAATAAAATCATTTAAAGTAAATTAGAGCTTTTTTTAATTTAGTTTTGGATTTTGATTTGACTTTAAAGAGGAGGAGGATTATAATTTACTGATTAACCCATTCCCAAGTTTGTGGATTAATTTGGTTTAAGAAAAGGTAATTAAGTAAATTTTATGTAATTAAGTTGGATTATGTAAAACACATTAATTAACCCTTTCCTTTATTACCTTAATATAATTATCCAAATAATTATGAGCCAACATGATATGCACATGAATTGAAAATTAAATTAGTAATGATCCTAAGAAATAAAAGGGCCTAATGCAATTGGCTAATAATGGTTAATAAAATTAAGAAACTTAATTAAGTAGTCATATGATTTCACACTGTGGATTAACCCTAATTTCTTTAAGTGACTTTAGTTATTAAACACCTAAAGATCTACCCATGATTTAATTAATTAAATTCTAATGTGATTAAGATTTTAATAAGCCATTTAATTAATATTAAACCTTTAATTAATTATAAATTTTAATTTCTTTTGACAAATGAAGTGAACTGGGGAAATAGGCTGGAAAGATGTCCCAACTCTATTCCATTAGTCCATTCACTATTCTGATTAGTGAACTTAATTAACCAATTTATTTGCTCATGAGATTAATTAACCATTAATATTGGAGTGATTAGTTAATTGGTCAATTCTCCTAATTAAGCACAATAAATCTCAAGAAAATCAAGAGGCGATGTCATTCTACTAAACACCCACACAATTTGGGATTAATTAACATGTAAGTAAACATTAAGCTAATTAATTTTATAATTAAATCAAAATTAAGCCTTAATCACTATTCAAAATTAATTAATTATTTTAATAATTCTCCTTTAAAATACCTTTAAAATGAGTATTTATATGCATTTTAGATTTCTTTACAATTTATTATGAATTATGGAAGTTGAAGCAATTTAAAATGATTAATTAGCCTAATAAGCCTAATCCCATCGACGCCTAGCCATTCAATGTTATGCTTTCCATCCACCAGGATTGTTAAACATTTTTAGTTTAATGCTTAGCGCGACGTGTCGATTGACGCGCTTTCATCTCCGCCAACCATCTTGATCATGCGACTAAACTCGCAATTTTAAGGGATAAAATTAGAGAAAATCAAAGTGAATAATCAGACCATCCATTCCATATCAATAAGTGCATGATCGATCATCCCTCGAGCAATGAAAGACGAAGGCCATCCGCCATTCCTCGATTGAGCTCCCGAGCTCAAATGGCCTCAAAACAGCTACGCTTCATGAAGGATCCAAAGGGATCTAATGGCTAAGATCACATGGTATTACATTTCCCTTCAAAAAGCTCCAACAAAAATCATCCAAAGCTCAATTTTATTGGAATTACGAGCTCAAGACCGTGGAGAATTAAAGGAAGCTCTATGGATTATGTATTAAATACATTAATTAACCCTTTCCTTTATTACCTTAATATAATTATCCAAATAATTATGAGCCAACATGATATGCACATGAATTGAAAATTAAATTAGTAATGGTCCTAAGAAATAAAAGGCCTAATGCAATTAATAATTAATGGTTAATATTAAGAAATTTAATTAATATTATTTCCCCACATGTGGATTAACCCTAATTTCTAAGTGACTTTAAATCTAAACACCCAAAGACCTACCCATGATTTAATTAATTAAGTTCTAATGTGATTATGATTTTAATCTAATTAATGCCATTTAATTAAGATTAAACCTTTAATTAATTATAAATTAGTTAATTTCTTTGACAAATGAAGTGAACTTAGGGAAATAGGCTAAAGAGGTCCCAACTATTCTATTAGTCCATTAATTATTGGGGTGATTAGTGAACTTAATTAACCAATATTATTGTTCATGAGATTAATTAACCATTAATTATATTAAGGGAGTGATTAGGGTTTAATTGGTCAATTCTCCTAATTAAGCATGCAATAAATCTCAAGAAAATCATGAGATGATATCATTCCACCAAAAATTTGGGATTAATTACTCAAGTAAGTAAACATTAATTAAGCTAATTAATTTTATATTAAATTAAGCTCAATCACTATTCAAAATTAATTGGAATTATTTTAATTCTCCTTTAAAATACCTTTAAAATGAGTATTTATATGCATTTTTAGATTTTTAATTTGAATGAATGGAAATTGAAGTAATTTAAAATGATTAAATTTAAGTTAATCCCATTAGCCATTATATAAATACATATAACAATTATCACTTAAACATCAATATTTAATTATTTGGATAACTTTCATTGCCATCCATTAAGGACAAATATAAACTTGCAATTCTTAAGGATTAAGAAAACAAAATAGAATAATTCCAATTATGAAATTGATCATTCGGCGATGAAAGACTTTCATTCCTCATTGATTCGAGCTCCACCAATGGCCTCAAAACTCTCACACCTTATCAAGGATCTGGGGATCTAATGGATAAGATCACATGGTATTACATTTCCTTCAAAAGCTCCAACAATCATCCAAAGCTCAATTTTATTAAATTACCTCATTGATCTCTCAAAGAATTGACGGGCTTCACTCTATGGATCTTCTTCTTCTCCTTCTTCGGTCGTCGACTCACGGCTAGGGCACACACGCACGTAAGGTAGAGTCTTCTCTTCCTCTCTTTTCCCTTCTCCCTCTCTCGCGTGTTTTTTTTTGGAGTTTGTTTTAATGAAAGTCCTCCCTGATCCCTTTTCCTTTCAAGTAACCGGTTATGAAATTTCTTTTTTTATGTCTTTATTACAATCTCTCCCTCTTATAAAAATTTCATCCTCGAATTTTAATGACATTAATAAAAATGAACATACCTTTAATTAAAATAATTGAGGATAAAGTTCTATTTATTCCCTTCTCCCACGTATTCTTGATCGATCCATATTTCCATTACACAAAATGGAATTTCCATAGATGCTTGACATCATAATCTATAATTCTTTGGCCTCCACAAATGTGAGATCGTTGAATATCAATAGGATCAAGAATAATCTTGTTGGCTTCATCGTAATATATTTTTGCGTAAGAGAAATATGAAACATATGCACTCCTGATGTAGAAGGTAAAGCTATTCACTTTCCCAATTCTTTCCAAGATTTCATATGGACCAATATAATGAGCTCAACTTTCCAACTTTGTCCAAATCATTTTATACCTTTCATGTATCAATTTTAAGAAATACAAATTCTCCCACTTCAAACTCTACCGGTCAATGTTTAGCATCATAATATTTCGCCTATCTTGAACAGTTTTAATCTATCATGGATCAATCTAATCTTTTCGGTTTTCATCTACTACCGCACAATGATTCTTCTTTCACTTGTCTCCACCCAACAAAGTGTTGATTTCCTTCCATACAATGCTTCATAGGAGCCATACCAATACTTGCTTGAAAGCTATTAAGCAAACTCAATCAAAGGCAAATGAATTTCCAATTTCCTCCAAAATCAAGGATACATCTAAGCAAATCTTCAAGTGTTTGAATTATTCTTTGACCGGCCATCAGGATGAAATGTAGCGAAAGTAAGCTTCATACCTAAACTTCTTGAATTTTTTTCACCTAGATATAAATTGGCCATCCCATCGAACTATAGATTTTGGCACACCATGTAACTTCACAATTTCATCAACATATTTCGCTAGTTTTTCAACAACATGATTATTTGATAGATATAAGTGCAGATTTAGTCAACCTATCAATAATAACCCAAAGATGATCTTTTCTGGATCAGTAAGTCAACAATAAAAATCCATAGCAATATCATCCCATTTCCACTCGTGTATCGATAAGTATAAAAGTCACTTGCCGATGTTCTTAATCATCCGACATGATTGATATTTATAAACAAATTTAAATTTACACTTCTTTCATTCACCACCAAAATATTTTTTTTAAGATCTACATTTTGCTACTATGGATGAATTGTATAATTAGAATAATGTGCTTCAAAGATATCTTTCCTCAAATCTCCAACATCTGAATGCAAATCCGCCATGATACTTGAATCCCTCTTCATCGATTTCAAAATCTTAGTACCTACTTTCTACCAAATCTAAAATTTTTTGAAAGTCATCAGGTAAAGCATCTCGATTTTGTCTTTCAAATTTGATTGTATAGCCATTTGATTTAACAATAAAACATGATCATCTGTAGATTTAATAATTAAAATTTCTAATTTTTCTAAATCTTTAATCAATTCTCCATGTTGAGAGATCAACCAATAAATACTACTAGATATTTTTTTACTTAAAGCATCAAGAACTATACATTCTTCCCTGATGATATTGAATATCTAAATCATAATCTTAATGAGTTCCAACCATCTCCTTTGCCTTAAATTTAGCTCCTTCGAGTAAAGATATATTTCAAGCTTTGATGATCGTGAAAATTTCACACCTTACCCATATAAATAATGCCTCCAAATTTTAATGCAAATACCACTCAAGCTAGATCATTGGATAATTTTTTCATGATTTTTCAATTACCTTGAAGCATAAGCAATCACTCTTCCATTCGCATAAGTACACATCCCAAGCCTCTTAATGATGCATCACTATAAATTTGAAATCCTTCGTCAATGGAATAGTTAATACTCATTAAACAATTTTTTCAATTTTGAAAACCTCTTCACATCGACCATTATTCAATTTGACTTTCGAAGTTAGCCTTGATAGTGGCATGAATCGGAAAACCTTCAACAATCTCCGTAATATCCTCACAATCCTAAGAAACTTGACTTATGACAAGTGGTTACATTCAAATATTATTAATTTTACCGATCCATCAAACCCCTTCACTACTAATCATGTGCCCCAAGAATATGATATTATTTAACCAAAATTCATATTTTGAAAACTTTGCATACAATTCATTTCCTTTTGTAAAATAATGTGAAGATGGTTTTCATGAGTACTTCATCTCTTGAATAAATTAATATCATCTATAAACACAATCACAAATGAATCTAAAAAGGGTTTAAAGATTCTATTCATAAGATCCATAAATACAGCTGGAGCATTTGATAAGCTAAAAAGCATCACCACAAATTCATAGGCCCATACATCAAATTAGCTTTTGGTATATCTTCTTCTTGATTCTCAATGATAACTCGATCTTAAATCAATCTTTGAAAATATAAGCTCTCAGTTGGTCAAAGAGATCATCAATTCTGGCAAGGATATTTATTCTTCAGTATGAGTTTATTAAGCTCTCTATAATCGATGCATAGCCTTAAGCTCCCATCTTTCTTCTTCACAAATAATACATGAGCTCCCACGGAGATGTGCTAGGCCTGATAAATCCCTTCTCTAATAATTCTTGTAGCTGATTCTTCAACTCTTGTAATTCTTTAATCGCCATTCTATATGATACTTTTGCTACAGGTTTTGCACCTTGAATTAAATCAATAGAGAAATCTATCTCTCTGATTGGAGGTAAACCTGGTAAATCATCTAGAAAGACTTTTGGATACTCTTTACTATTCATCCTCTATCTTCTTTACCTCTTTAGTAACATAACTTGAGCAAGAAAACCTTCATATTTTGCTAGCATCTTTTGAACTTTTAAGCAAGACACCATCATAGTTACCTTTATGCCCCACAATTTGAATTCTTATTTTCCAGAATATTGAATTTGACTATCTTTTAGAATAATCTATAGTAGAAAATGTTTAGCTAGCCAATCCATTCCTAAAATTACATCAATTCATATATGTGTACTATTAAATCGATTCAAGCTTCTTTCATAGTTCACCGCAAACATTTTCCATTCATTGAGACCCATTTGCATTCAGAAAAGTACAAACATTTTCATAATTTGTAATCCCAAAATCCTCACATTCTTGATATAAATGAATGTGATGCTCATCAATGATGAATTTGTCTGCATTTATCTCAAGGATAAACCAATCTCTAAAAGTCTCACAAAGTCCTCCCATAAAATAAGATTGCAAGACCTCTTCAAATTTCTCTTGTAATTCACCATCTCTTACCATCAAAAGCAAAGAAGCCAAAGCAACTCTTCTTTTCTCAAGGGCATGACATACTTTCTAAATTTTTCTCTATTTGCATCATACGATTCTATAGTCCTCCTCGACTTAAAAGAGGTGCCTTATATCTTGAAATAATTTCGTATCATCAAACTCCACCACTTTCACTAGCTTGGGTATGTTGATTCTTTATCATCTAAGTCATTACTTCCATCATTTGTGTAAATGCATCTATAGATAGTGAGCACCAAATTTGTGCTCATAGCCTCTCTATTTTCCTTATAGCATCTTCTGAATTGATTTCAGGCGAGTAGCACAAATTAATCATAACTGTTACACATTAATCGATCTAATTATATGCAATTTTATTCATAAAATTTATCCTCTTCCTAATGGCTCTTTGATTATTTTTTTTTCATTACTTATGCCCCTAAATCTAATATCTAAAATCTAAATCTACACTCTTGTCAGACTACCGAGCTTGAAATACCAAGGCGGGAACAAACGGTCGGACAAATAAAATAAAACATTTCTTAACATTTCCAATCATAAATAAAATCTCAATCTCCAATCATAAAAGAGCCACTACAAACCACAAATAATTATACAATTTGTCCATGCATAAATATTCTAACAAAGTTCAGGAGAAAACACATTTTAAACATAACTCAACATGACATAATTACCTATCAAGTCCCTCGGTAAACACTTTTCCTTCTATCGCCATTTAATTAGTAGGATTACAAAAAGATTAAGCAACTAACAAATGAATATAATTCAAGTATGATTATGCTATTACACTATAGAAACAAGAAGAAAGAACTAGTATGCTCATTGCTACATAAAGAAATATGCAAACAATCAAACCTATGAGGTAGTATACATAAATATTTGTCAAGAAATATAGATACATAAACATTTATCGAGTATATGGGGTCGATACATAAACATTTATCATATAAACTTTACTTTTTACTTTTATCATCCTTCCAAGAGTCACCGTCAAATACTCTTTCAAAGAACAAGTATCTATTACCATCATCATTTGCCAATTTAATTGGCCTTTGAATTATTTGTCATTTCATTTTGAATCATTTTGTGCAGTGTACATCGGCCCCGCACATAAGGGGTGAACTCCAACATACTCATTCATAGATACAATTATACCACTACATTTAATTCATGACAATGAAATCAGAACTTTATAAATGACAACGCTGATAATATGATCTAAAGATTCGTTATTATCCAACATGAAGAAACGATTACATCACGCTTTAAGAAAGAAACATGAAAAATCATCACAACTTATATGAAAAAGTCATAATCATATAAACATGCATTTCATCATAAGAAATTAAGATATTTTACCATAAATGTAAGAATATAATTACCCATTTTAACTTTTAGCTTCCTCAATCTCCTTTCCTTTAACGCTTCCTTCCTTAATTGAAATTCATGAATCAAATATTAATTTAATCAATAATACTCTTGAACCTCCTTACATATACTAGCATAGGTTTAAGATTTTTATTACATTTGAAATTATTTTTTTTATAGGGTTTAACACTTAATTACTTAAGCGTGATTCATCCCACATATTCTCAATTTACATTTCGCTTAAATCTATAATTCTAAGTCAATTTATAAACCCTAAATTAACTTGAAATAGCATTAAAATCAAAGTTAATAACATTAAAATGAATTTCTAATTAAACATATAACTAAATAAATCATTTACTTACCTCAGATATTCTCGGTTTGCCCTAAGTCACGCAGTTCTCGACTCTTCTCTCCATAACGCTTTTTCTTCCTCCGTTTCTTCTTCACAAGCATCTTTTTCGCTCAGACGAAGCTCTCTTCTCCTCTCTCTGTCGACACTCCTCTTTCTTCCTACGACACTGAGGTTGAAATCTTCTTCTTCTTCTTCCTCATTATCGACGCATTACTAGGCACACACTATGGTAGAGTCTTCTTCCTCTCTTTTCCTTCTCCCTCTCAGATTTTTTTTGAGTTTATTTTTCAAACCGGCTTCCTCCCTTGATCCCTTTCTTTCAGCTAGCATGGATATGAAATTTCTTTTTTTTTTTTTCAGATGTCTTTCGGTTATTACAGGCACAATAGTAGGTGGTAGCCCCTCTCGTCTTTTGATCTCCCTCTAGTAGGTAGTATCGACTTAAATAACAGAGCGAGTTCATAAGACTTTTATTTCGTATTTATCCATCAAGATCTACTGATGACAGTCATTACAAAGAGAGGATTCTAAAGAGGATAAGGAGAATGTGTATGTACTACAGTCAATCATTAGATAGAGGTAATATATTATATCATTATAAATTTATTTATTCCTATTCCATAAAATATAAAAAAATTAATGAGATTATATTAATACTTTAATAATAATCTACTTAGCCAATCAGGGCACATACCCTCAAATCCCCAATCATAGATACAATCATAATTATGATAAAAATCTGATATTGGGATATAAATAATGAAGAAGAACATAATATAAAATTTAAAAATTAAAATTCCTTAAATTCTTAATACCTAGAATTTCATATTAACTACAAAGAGAAGAAATGTGTTAACACAAAAAAAAG